>JAPFFP010000088.1:3876055-3887640 GCA_026153255.1 Solanum medicagineum
ATTTGGTTAGACGGTCTATAATTACATCTCTCCAAGTATGATTTTTTATTAAACTTTTCTAACATGTGCATTTACCTGCCCTTCTATTAATTAATTTGATAGAATATTGTTTGTGAATAAATTTTTGTCCTCCCAAAAGCAAAAGGACATTTGTAACTGTTATCATTCTCTAATAATTGAATATACAAATAAATTTTATACATTTTCATTAATCCATAAACTCCTCGTGATGAAAAAGGAAAAGTCGTTCTACAAAAAAGGATGGATTGAACTCGAGTTGATTATTTTGTCTAGTTAGTGCTTAGTATACACTTCGATTCTTTTAGAAGGGTAATCAATTATCATCGTTTTAATATTACTACTTTATGTCTTTCGCGCTCTTGCGTGCTTACAATCTATAACAATTGATTAATCATACAGGAAAGTTAATGGGCTTGCCACCTAATGGTAAGAAACTTATAATAAACTAGTGGCGAAGGTCCGTGATTGTGCGAGCCTAATATAAATTATTTTTTATTTTCGATTTATAAATATCGATAGATTTTTTATATATATTTTTGAAGATATTGTAAAATTATAATTAAATTAGCTAAAGAAATATTATGAAGTCGTTGAAGCAAAAAAACATCAATATACGACTACTTTGAAAAGATTAAATTAAAAAGTTCACAAATTTTTTTTTGTTGGCTCATCGAAAGCCGCAATATAAATTATTTTCTAGTCTCGATTATGTGACATCGAGAGATATTTCCTATATATTTTACAAAATATTGTAATATTATAATTGAAACAGCTAATGAAATATTATGAAGTCGTTGAAGCAGACATGTCAATACAGAGCTACCCTGAAAAGATTACATTAAAAAACCCATGAATTATTTTTTGTTGGCTCACCAGAAGCGGCAATATAAATTATTTTTTAGTCTCAATTTATGTAACATTGATAGATTTTTTTATCTATATTTAAAAAATTATTGTAAAATTATAATTGAAGCAACTAAAGAAATATTATGAAGTAGTTGAAGCAGACACGTCAATACACAACTGCCTTGAAAAGATTAAATTAAAAATTCCACAAAATATTTTTTATTGACTCCATATAATAAAGGCGACAAAACAGGCACGACAATCGAAAGCTGCTCAAGCAGGCTACAACTGGAAGCTGTTGTCTTATTCTCTTGTATATAACTTATACATAAGTAGTAATGTATATTACTATAGACAAAAATGAAAGCATAATCTAACGAGAAATATGAAAGACTAAAAAATCAAACTCGATAGGTATTAAACTTTGCTCCTACCTTTCTCCATTAAAATACCATTTTTCAGTCTGCAGCAAATCATTACATGCGTCAAGCCCACAAATATCATACCCTTACCATTAGACCAATTCAAATTGAAAGCCATAATGTCTGAATCAGCTTACATGCGCCTACATGCTACCTCTCACCAGCTAACACATTGCATAACTTTACTCATTTGAGAGGCAGGGCAAGTAGAGTACTTCTGAAACTCACTTCCGCGAAGGTAACTAAAGTAGTAGTAACATTCACATGGTTAACAACAATACTTGTAGATATACCAATCTATTGTTGATACTCTTCCCAATATGTCTAGCACTATTAAAACACGTATAGAGCTTGTCTGGACCAAGAAAATGAGATACAACAATAGTAGCTACATTTACAACCAACATAAACGCTCGACGATCCAAAAGTAGTTACTTGGATAGCATTTGTACCAGACTTCTAAAGTACAGCATAGATATCAAAGCTGAAAACAAAGAAAATGTCTAATGATCTTGTTCAAAGAGACCTCAATAATGGATGTCATTAAACTCAATGTAACACAATGTCAAGTGATGATAAAACTTACAAAGGCATACATATACTAGATGTGTGAAAACTCATTAATAACTTACAATCAAAAAAATATAGACGTGGTACAGCGGAGAGATTCCTCTTATTGTTGGGAGACAGCATATATGGTGACTCTACGATTAAGTTGTACGAAGGTCACAGCCAATCCAAAACTTGGAAAGAGCCTGCCGATGTTTCTTCCAACTTGCAATCTCAAAATGAACTCTGAAGAAGCCCATAACTAGGAACAATCTCCCAAAAAAGAATTGTGGATCAAAAATGCATCTAAGCTGAAAGTACACAAACCGGGTCATTAACTCAGCGCCAATAGAGATACCAGACATTCAAGTAGTACTTCGCTCGTCATCTGCATTGATTTGATTGTGAGCTCAAATCTTGAAGTAGTCTTTGTACAGAATCCCCTAAATTTTTCACTTGAGGCCCAGGCTTCAACACGTTGACATCACCCCACCGGGAACAAGGATCCATCCACCAATTCTTGCGACCGATGCACCATGCACCTGGTGTCACTCTGTTCTGGCTGCGCTTTAGGATATTCTGATCAATCATGTCAAGTACTGCCTCATCTTTATTAAACTGTCTAGCAAATGCAGCTCCACTTTGTGCCATTAGATCATAATCAGAAGTGTTAAGGAAAAGCGGTTCCATCTTAGGGGGGTTATCCCAAACCATATATCTCATGTCACTATTAACTGTCGTATTCTTAAACTCCGGTGAATTGCAAAGAACAGAATGGAAATAGACTTCTTGTGACAACACTGCATTAGTAAAATACATTAGGAGGGTTCTAGGAAGGTTGTCCCATCCGAAAACACAGAACTCAAGAAATGGTCGGCTCAAAACAACCCAAGGAGAACCTGCATTAGAAATTTTAAGTACCTCAGTCAGTCATCAATTTTCGAAAAAAATATGTAGCCTGTTAACTCAATCACAATGTAGTATGAAGAAGAACTCCACCAGTAAAAACTTTGAAAGCATCAGGCATTGGCCGCTTTTCGGTGGCATAAAAAATTTGTGTCTTTCGTGCTAGGTAAAGCCCTGGATCAACTACAATGGGCTTTACACGTTGACCCCTACAATTCAATGAGACAAAACAACTAGTCAAGATTCTGTACATACAGATGTACGCGAGAAAAATAGAAAACAATATTTTGCCTACTCTTTCCATCCAAGGTCGCTGGTGTGGTCAATGAAATTTAGGTCTCTACTAACAGATGAGAGGACATGAGATAAGTCTGAAAGCAGAGTAGAAACCATGTCAGTCTGAAAAATGACCAAGGGAGTCAATCCGCATATATTATGTACTAGTAACTATTATAAACACAAGCAGGACCTAGTATCAACATAACAAGGCAAATCTCTGATTATACATGGAACTGGATGTCTCATGCACACAATGGTTCAACATCATCAAGGAAACTCCTGGATGATTCGATATGCAAGGCCTATCCTTATTATTTGGCATATCAGATAACTATATATGACCATAAACTAAGTCAAGTCACCTATCCATTCTTCAAAAAGAAATCCATCCCAAAACCTTATTTAACATAGTTGTTGCTTTTCATCTTATCGTGTAGGATAACTACACCAAAATGCAGATGGTATTATCCTCCATCTCTTACTCCTATAATCATTAGGTCGTTATTGGCAAGACAATTACGTGTAAATAAATATCAAACATTTCCCACCACATGATTCAGACTTGAATCCTACATTCATGACGACGTAGATTGCAAGCAAACTTTCCTTTCTTGCTTTTACAGTTCAATAAGCAATAACTCATAAACAACAACAATAACAACATACCCAGTGGAATCCCACAAGCAGGATCTGGGGAAGCTAAAATGTACGCAGACCTTACCACTACCTCATAGAGATAGAGAGGTTCTTTCCGGAAAACCCTCGTCTTAAAAATCGAGCTCCAGAAGCAGAATATACTAGATATGGAAAAAAAGGGAAAAGAAGAAAAGGAAGACGACTAAAATGAAAAGCAAATGATAGTATGTAAATACGATAAAAGTAACAAATATAAGACGGATAATGACAACACAGGATATAAAGACATGAAGAATCATACTAACCTACTATATCACAAGGCCAGACATCAACCTACCTCTACTAGCCTATTAGCATTCTACCCTAATATGCAACCTTCACTCCTTTCTATATAAGGTCAAGCAATAACTCATAAAGCTAATGTTATATTTCTTCAAGAAAAGTTGTTGGGGTTGTTTCCTGTTTACAGAAGTTACAATTCTTTTTTTTTCCAAAATCTATGAAGAACAATAGCCTGAACCAACCCAACTAGTCTTGTGTACTTAGCATGTCTTTTCACCTAGAATTATGATAATAAAACTAAAGCTACTTCAAGAAATCTAATAGTTATTTGGAAAATTCTTTTTCTGCACATGGCTTTTATAATTGAGTGCATTCCGCATATTTAAATTGATGTAACTAATTAAAAGAAAAAATCCATCATACGGAATGGATCTACCACCAAATTTTAGCAAATAAACAGGACATGAAACTTTTACATCCTTTGTGCCCTCCAAGTGGCAGTGAAAGAAAACAAACCACGCTATAGCATATCTTAGATAGCTCTAATATAAACATAAGTCAGCAAATTAGTTGGCCAACCATCCGCAGATTGGGAGGCTAGTGATCAAACAAACTCAAGCAGATACATATCGACAAACAACATTAATCTATCACATATCATAAGAAAGGGAACTGCCACGTAATTACCCTGACAAAAAATAATAGTCATATCATTCTGACTTTATTCACCAATCATATACCATAAAAACACAATGTTCCGTGTAAAATGATCTCGATCTAGAACTACATACCTAAAACACCCTTGGCGACAAATTTCTCTGAGACACTAATCCAGTAGGCAATACAGTATTAGTCAATAGTAAAATGACGTGAGATCCAACAACAACATACCCAGTGTAATCCCACAAGTGAAGTCTAGGGAGGATAGAGTGGACGCAAACCTCACTCCTAACTCATAGACAATGACGTGAGATCCGAAAATCAAAATTTTGATTCTCATATCCAAAACCTGACTCATCCAGCAGAAAAAAAAAAATCGAAACTTCAAGCAAAGCTAAGACACAAAATTTGCATGAATCTTTTTAGCAATTACGAGCTTCTACCTTATCAATTAATCAATCATAAACTATCTTATCCAAACAAAGATATTCTCATTATGAACAAAACCAACAAAACAATAGCCAATTCAGCTGAAGAAAAACTTACCATCTTGTGTAATTAAAGGATAATCAGAGGCACTTAAATTAACAAACCAATCCCATCCAGCATCCACCTTCAACAAAATCGATACTGCCCTTAACATTGCTGCTATATTGGTTGAACCCATATAAGTAACTGGATCAGGCTTTCCAACCACATCCACATTCCCAAAAGCCTGAATTACTGGCACAGATTTCACCAACATCCCAAGCTTCCACCTTTCTTCTTCACTCCCATCTGCACCAATGTGCAACAAATACCTATTCCTAGGATGATACACAGCTAACAAAAGTCTCAAAATCCTATCACTATCTCCCTCTCCACCTGAAATGTAGTATGCAAAAGCAGGTGGATGCCCCGGCCCGCGATTAACCGGCGTGGCAAACCTCCTCTGTAATGAAAATGCATAGTAGGATGAGCTAAACCCTGAAATGGAAGACAAGAATATGAGAAATGATACAAAGGCTGCACAAAAAAGTGCATATAACCATTTCTTTTCAGCTCCCATCTTAAGCTACTCTCAGCATGGAATTAAAAAAAATTGAATCTTTTTTCAGAATTCTGATCTGGGGTTGTGAAAAAAATGATTTCTTTGGTATTAATGGGTTTAAGAATCTTTAACTAAAAATGGGTTCTTTCAAGATCTTCCACTAGAATTCTCATTAACTTCCTCAAAATCAAGAATCTATATCTCAAAACTCCTATTTTTGAGATCTTCCACACAGTGAAAACAATTCCCTTCTCAACAAATACTGAATCAAGAAAACTCCCTTTCAATCATTAAAGTTTCTGAAATTTTCTTTACCAATTATGACAAAAAATTGCGGAAATCTGAATTTAGGGTTAGGGTTTGAAGCAGATGGATATATAATGAGTTAAAAGAAGATGCAAAATTAAGCAAAGAAGATGCAGAAATGGAAGCAAAGTTTTTATTTTTATTTTTATTTCATGAAATTGATATGAAAATCACTATTTTTGATCTATTAGCCTAGCAAATAAACAAAAATAGTACTATTATAAAAGGAAGGATTTGTTGTATTACTCGCAAATGGAGAGCGTGGAAACACGATAAGGACTAATGGCAAGAGTGTGTTGATGAAGCGCTTAGGTTGAGCGTGGAATTGATAAATCACAGGCGAATTTATTCAAATCTACTTTTGTTGGAACTTTGGGAGTTGGAAGAGCTAAAAATTAAGTAAAAAATATATTTCTTAATTTTTTTAGACACAAAATTTATAAAAATTTTGAGAAATAATAGAAAAAAGCAAAATCAATTAAAAAAGAACTCACATTGATTTTAGGATAATTAAACTCAACTTGAACTAATAATTATTTATATCAAAATAATGACAGTTATCATTAAAAGATAAAATGTCAAGAAATTAACTTGATGTCACTATTTTTGAACACTTTTTGGAGATTGATCTTCTTTTCTCATTGTTATAAATATGAAAACAATGACCAAAGTTCAACTAAAGTGTCAGCCGTCTGGCCCATCAAAAATAGGACGTAATACAAATTTCAAAATAAATAATAGTTTGTGATTTAGAATTTAAAATATATCATAATTGTTTATATGAAAAGACAAGAAGAAGTATGAGATAATCATAACAAATACGTTGGATCCACATCATGTGATTGATATTATTTTAGCAATGATATAATAACATATTTAAAATAAATTCTTCTAAATAGACGAGATAGAAAGACTATTTTTAAAAAATTATTGTCTCAAATTAAAAGCGATTAGATAACTTAACAAATTTAGAAAATAACGTATGTACCATTTGTTGAATGTTCTTTGCTTTAATTTTGTTTTATTCTCTTTGTTGCTACAAGTGAGTCAAAATTTGCTAATTACAACTCTTCTTTGACTTTGTATTAATCAATATAGTTTATGAGCTTAAAACTTTGATTAATTGCTTAATGCTAAAGTTTTGACCTGAATGGGATCAGTTGATAATGAATTATCTAGATTATTGTTCAATATTTGATATTTTATATTAAGGTTGACTAGATTTGAATCGTTCACTGCATAATTCATTTTTATTTATAATTTTATGAAATTAAATTGTAATTTCATTGAGTTTGTATATTATACTAAAAAAATAAGTAAGTACTTTTCATATACCTTTCATTTTTCTTCAAGAATATTCTTTTTTTTTTTTTTGTAAAATATAATACTAGTAAAGTATGTTCTCATGATTCTTAAGATTTAACCAGAATGGATCACCTAACTAACATGTTCATTGACTATGATTACAAACCACTTAATCAAATCTCAACTTTCAATAAATTAGAATTGATTATATGAATTTTAAATTGATCATAATATTTTCTTTTAAACTAATCTCAAGTCAAGTGTTTTTTTACTGATCTTAACTCTTAAGAATTCGAATATTAAGTATTTGTGTCAAATAATCTCATTTTAAAGATAAAATATTCTCTATTAAAAATATTTTTTTTTTATGTTCAAACTTGACACTTCTAATTAAGACAAAGCTTATCATGATTATTAACTAACTAAATAATTAATCTTTCATGTCCCTAGTATTGACCGCTACCCAACCACTTTTTTGTTGTAAGTTTTGGTTAGGTTTATGAAAACGACGGTATTAATGCTTGTGGCAATTGTACAATTATTCAATATTAATACGATTTTATAATGAGACAAGAATATTCTAGAGTTCGTAAAGTTTAAGAAATGTGGTACTTTCTAATTTTCTTTTCATAATTTTTTTTATTTTCTATATGGTATTTAAGTCTGGACATTATAAAATTAATTTTTAAGAGATGACACCTTCAATGGAATTTTTTCTTGGTTCGAAATCGAAATTTTTGAGTAAGGAAGAAAAGATCGTGTTTATTAATCTAGGAATTTGATGCGAATTTTATTTGAAAATAGATTTTTGCATATAACCATTAAAAATATCTTAATTATGCTTCACAGCTATAGTTTAAGTAATTACATTTCGTAACCATAGTCATAACAACTTTGTATAATTTGCACAGCGTTTGTATATGTTTATATAATTTGCTATATAATTCGCAGTTTGTATATAACATTTGTATATTTGTTATACAATTCGTGCATGACGTTCGTATAATTTGCTATACAATTCACACTGTTTGTATATTTCATTATACAATTTGATTCACGCATAATTTTTATATAAATTGCACACAGGTTTGTATAAATCGCGCGAATTATACAAAATTCAAATTATAATTACAACTAGATATTTATCATAAGCCGTAATTAATTCGAACTATAATTATGATGATTAATTAACTAATATATATTTATTTATCCTCAATTTTAGAATGGTGGAGAATCGGTAATAAACGATAGAAAGACGATAAAGAAGCCAAGTTGAAATTTTTATAAAATAGTTTTTGGCTGAAGTTAAGAAATTTGCCTTTGCCACATTTTTAAAAAGTTAAAACAAAAATTGTAAGTCTTTGGCCAATGAAAAGTCGTCATGAATTACATAACAATTTTGAAATAATTGTTATGAACCATATTGTCAAAAAGAATAAAATAATGAAAGATTAACTAGAAAGACTTCATTAGGCGTCGATTAATTAATAGTGTGAAATAATTAATTGCTACATATCGTCAATCACAAGTATTAATTAATTATTATATCTAACATTATTAATTATCATCGTGGAATGTTATACCTACTTGCATGTATAAAATATAAATATAATATTTGATTTGTACGGTGTTTACATCTTAGTACTTGAAATGCTTTTAAAAAAATTGACATAACTTAGGTGGATGATAGGCACAACTTTTCATGTAAACATTTTTTCTCTCTTATCATTTATCAAGTTATAAGGGAGATCAAATAGCTTAATGATGAAATTTTTATTTAGACACTTTAAATAAATATGTTCATTTTTAAGATTTCAAGTAAGGTGATAATAATAATAATAATAATAAAGATTTCAAGTAAGGTGATAATAATAATAATAATAATAATAATAATAATATATTGCTGATATGATATAATAATTGTGATACACTCATTAATCACGCATAAGAAGTTTATTTAGTTGTTTATTTATTTTTCAGCCATTATTTTCTCAAGCTTAAATTTATTTTATGACGAAAAATGTTAAGAGAGATTTAGAGTTGAATACATATTTATCTACGGATTAAATTTGATGATCAAATTAATGCTAAATTTCATTGTTATATCAACATTGTTGAAATTGTGTAGTTTAAAATCATTATTATGATTTCACTGATAATTTTTTCCTAATATCCTTTTGGATTTATCACACTTTATAACTTCTAAAGGACAATATAAATTTTTCCATTGATTTTGCAATTTTATGACCTAATTATTATCTTATTCCTTGTTCAAATCATAGTTCTTAGATTTGAAAAAACATCACCTAGCAAGTGTAAAATGATTTTTTTTCTTATCAAATATAGATTGAATGGATTTAATTGGTTGACAAAAAATTATACAATTTGAGCGATTGTTTTGTTAGATCTTAAAAAGAAAAATATATAAAGTTACTGAGAGTTTGCAAATGACAGAGAATATGAAAGGGTTGAATGTGATTCTACTAGAGAAATGATCGGGTTGGGGACTTCTAAAAGTTAATTATTTAAAGTGATTAAATTTCTTTTTTGAAGTTATTTAAGAATAATATCATATATCATCGACTCATTGACAATTTTTTTATTTTTATTCGAAATTTACTGTTTAAGAATTATTTTGAAGATTAGAGTTTGTACTTTAATGGGCACCAAATACTCTGTAAAGAGAAGTAGCTCCACCAAGAATAAGCAAGTTGCTTAGAAAGAGCATAACTTTAACTAGGGAAGGGACGTGATCAACTCTGTTGAAAGAGAGACGGTATAAGCATAAAACCCTTCGATCTTTATTGAATTTTTTCATAACAAATTTCATTGATTGATCAAGAAGGAAAAAAATTTTCTCCTTTTGACGGCTAAAATAAGATAAAGATGAATATTTTTATTTAATTGGATATTTTACGCATTATTCGCATAAACACACATTATATATTTTAAAAAAAACATCAAAATGATAAAATGTAAAAATGAGGTGATTTCAAATCACTAAATAAAATTTTAAAATCTCAAAAAACTTAACGTAAGAATTTGATATTGTGATTTCACAATTTTCATATCGTGATTTCACAATTTTCATATCATAATTTCACATTCCTTAAAAAAATTATGATTTCACTTTTCCTACATCCTTTTAATTTTTTTTCCCAAACAATCCTCTTAGAAAATGAAAAAAATAGTAAAGCAAGATCAAATATGAAAGTCAAACAATTATTTTGGATTATGAACAATTTATATATTTTGAATTATTAAATATATCTCAATAATTCATAAATTATCAAGATAGGAGTCACGACTAATTATTTATAAAAATTAAATTGACAATTCACAAGGAATACTAGCACAAAATTACTATCATAACCTTTACCTTATCTCCTCATGAAGGACACGTGTTGGTCCCATATTACAACAAACTTTTGTCTTACGCAAAATCCATAAGACGACGTCGTAATAACTCCATTACATTTACGTGTTAGTCTCAATGCAGTTGTAGTTGTGAGAGAGATTGTGAGAGAGTGAAGAAGTAGAAGACGAGCAAAACGTGAACGGAGAAAATGTTGCCGATTGGCGGCAAACGTGGCGGAGTTGGCCAGTTACTAGTGGCAGTAGCGGCGGCGCTGCTGCTCCGACTTATCTCCGCTCCTGGTCCGGCGATTTTGCCGGAGAATGAAGATGTTCCCGACGATGAAGGTGGGAGAGGAAGTGAAAATGGCGAAGCTCCTGTTACTGGAAAAGTGCTTCCGGTCACTATTAAGTGGACTAATATCACTTGCTCTCTATCCGATAAATCCTCTAACACGGTGAGTTCGTTGCATTTTTTTTCGAATATAGATTGAATTTTCGACGTAGCATTTGGAGAAGTGAGACGAAGCGTGAGAGCTTATGTTGATTAATGTAGCTGTAGATTATTTGGTTAACTTATGAATAATTCCTTCATTTGACTATTTTATCCAGAATTTTTTGAAATTAAGTTGAAATTGATGATAGAGCTCATAATTTGTTTGCCAAATGTGCGCGCGCGCTGGACCTAAGGATATGACCTAGTGGTCAATGAATTGATTGAGAGCACTGAATTCTCAAGTTCAAATACCAGTGGAGACAAAAATGCTAAGTAATTTTTCCCCAACTCTTTCCACCTTACCCGGTACCTATTGCTGGTGGGAGTGGAGGTGTCTCATGTCTGTGGAATTAGTTGAGGTTTGTCTAAGTTGGACTTGGACACCAGATTATTGAGGTGCATGCCATCTGGATAAGGTACTTGTACCTAGTACCTGTTGCTGATCTGCTAGGAGGTGACATGTGTTCCGTGCAAGCTGGATCCGACAATATGG
>JAPFFP010000088.1:3904925-3958654 GCA_026153255.1 Solanum medicagineum
TGACGAATTTAAAAAAGTGCTTACATTATGAAGCCACTGAAAGATCAAGTATAAAATCTTGAAAATAAGTCATGTTATTACATAACATCTCATGATCATTTACATAGTTTATAATAAATAATAAATAAGTAGGTTTGTAAAAATATTTTTAAAAATATCAAGCACTAGAAATGACACCTTGTCACTTGGGAGTCGGGATTGGGCCAAAGTGAAAATTAGAGGAAAAATTATAGAAATATACAACTTATATTTACATAATTTTATATAATTTCTACTCTTTTAAAAAATTAGCAAAATCTCTTAAATAATACAAAATTACAATACTTATTGATACAAATTACAATTCTTACTCTCCATATATCATTATTAAAATCTCTTAATCCTCCTACCTTTTCGACATGTATCACTAGTTTTGTTTTTGTATCAAAAAGAAGTAATTTTTGATAATTTTAGAAAAAAGTTAATATTAATTAAAATTAGTTCCAAAAAGTATGAGATTTGTGTAAAATGTCCAAATTACAAGTTGGTAATGATTAAATTTGGGCTTACTAAATACAGCCCAAGGTTCAATTTGGGCCTCTTCTTAAATCAAGTGGCCCACTATGCAAACAAATGGGCATAACAACACTATTGGTCTTGAATAAGAAAACTTGGGCCACAAATTTTGACACGGGTTAGGCAAACTATGGGTCCAACTAGTAGATTTTTATAATGTAAAATGACATAATTGCACAAATATTCGATTTTGAAGCATTAATAATTAAACCATACTCGCAGTGCATAAAAATTTATCGATCTATTTATGTCAGAACATAGATATTCAGGAGAAGAAAATTCACTAATTTGATTAGATTAATTTGACCAGTTATTGCATTTTCACTTATATATTTCGATTAAATTTTGATGAACTTCTTTTTCCTTTTAGTATTTCATGGAAAAATGAATCGTTAAAAAACTTATGATTGTACCAGCTAAACCCTTCAAATATGTATGTTAAAAATTCACACACATGATCTAAGTTCAATGATTTTTGCCTAATTGCATTCGTATGTGACCATATTCTGTTATTTTTGTCTAAATTTCAGAAATCTTTTATTTGAAGCTGGACTTCATCAAGATAATGTTTAAACACCTCATGTTTGAAGTTATTTCGCAACGAATAGATTTGTAAAATTCTTGTAAGAAAATGAATACATATTAAACAATGATTGACTATATAGGATACCTCGTGAAATTTTTGCATGAAGAATAGAGTTGATTATAACTTTGCATGAAATATATCAAAGTATATTACTTTACTATTTCTAAAAAAATATTATTCAAGAGAAAACAAGTGATTTTTCATATATTATTTATTTTTCTTTTTAGTAGATGCATAGAATTATAGAAAATTCCATTTATTTCTAATTATTATATTTCTAATAATAATAATAATATTTCCTCACACGTCTGAGTCCTACGTGACAAGGGATAAGAATATTTAACAACTTTTTACATAAAAATAAATCCTATATCAATAAATTTATTTATTATCCCCCTTATAAAAACTCTCCTTTTCTTTTTCTTCTTTTTTGAATGTGATTTCACAGATCCCATAACTGTTTACAAAGGAGAATATTTGTTAAATCCATTAATTTCAATCAAAATTCCTTAATATGATTTATTCTGGGTTGGCTCAAAAATCTTGTTTTTGGATTGCAATTTGGGAATTTTAAGGTGTACATTTTTTTCCCCCCCACAATTCTTGATTCTATTAATGCCAAAATTAGACTGTGTGTTAATTGATCTTATGAAATCATTCTATTTTACCTTGTTTCTTGGTGATTTATTTTCATCAATAATCCATCAAATCTTCAATAAAAATATTTGTTTATCCTATAAATGTTCAATCCACTTGAAAATAATTAGTCTTGATATTGTATTATTTTTTACTATTCCCTTGATTTGTTGAATTTGATATTGGTAATGTATTCTCGTGAACCATATTGCTAGGACACTTCAAAAATGTTGTTAGGTGCATCTCAGATCATCTCATCTAAAAATAATGCATTTTTTGTAGGATCTGACATACGTGCAACAACATTTTTGAAGAGTCGGAACAACATAGCTGGTGAAAGCATGCTGTTTTAACTTTTAAGTTTATCAAAGTTTATAGCTTTTCACATTCTGACTAATCTGAATTCATATTGCGTAGGGCTGCTAAAGAGGAAAGTGCGCTCTACTGGGGGAAGAAAAGATGTTAAAATTATTGAGTGAAGTAGCTAATTTTAGCAACACAAAATCTGCTGCACAAGGCCTTATTAATATTATACTCCCATTCCTTAAACTTCTTACACTTGCAGTTTTTGGATTAGTACTTGCTCATAAAAGAACCCATCTTGTCCCAAAAGAAACTTTCAAACTTCTTAGCAAACTTGTCTTTGCACTTTTCTTGCCATGTTTGATCTTTACTCACTTAGGACAATCGATTACATTCGATAATTTGGTTCATTGGTGGTTTATACCTCTTAACGTTTTGATAAGCACGATTGTTGGGATTGTTTTAGGCGTGTTAGTAGTCATCATATGTCGTCCCCCTCAAGAATTTACTCGTTTAACAATCATCATGACCGCGTTTGGTAACACGGGCATTCTTCCCTTAGCTATAGTTGGCTCTATTTGTCATGGTGTGGATCATCCTTTTGGACCTGAGTGTACAACAAATGGAGTTGCTTATGTTTCTTTTGCTCAATGGGTCGCGGTGATTCTTGTTTATACGCTTGTTTATCATATGATGGAGCCTCCGCTGGAGTACTATGTGGTTGTTGATGAAAAGAAGGATGAGGACGAGGACGAGGACGAGGAGGAGGAGATGGATAGGGAAGTTAGTAGGCCTCTTTTAGTTGAGGCAGAGTGGCCAGGCATTGAGGACACTGAAACAGAACACTCGAAAACACCCCTTGTCGCGAGGATCTTTAGGTCTCTCACAAATCTTTCTGTACCCAATGCACCTGATATCGAGAATGATAGTGATAATACTGAGTCTATTAGATGTTTAGCTGCTCCTAAAGTTGTCAGGAAAATTAGAACAGTTGCTGAAAAGACGCCCGTGAAGCACATCCTTCAGCCTCCAATGATTGCCTCTCTATTTGCCATACTTGTTGGAATGGTCCCTCATGTCAAGGAGTTTGTCTTTGGAGACAACGCGCCTCTCTCATTCATCACAGATAGTCTAGAGATCTTAGCTGGTGCAATGGTGCCATCGGTCATGTTAGTTCTCGGAGGAATGCTAGCTGAAGGGCCTAATGATTCGAGACTTGGCCTTAGGACTATGATTGGTATATCAGTGGCAAGGCTTTTCGTGCTTCCTCTGATGGGGATCGGAGTTGTTACATTGGCTAATAGGATGCATTTTCTTGTCGAGGGTGATCATATGTACACGCTCGTCCTGCTGCTGCAGTATACGACGCCGAGCGCAGTCTTGTTGGGAGCAATTGCAAGCTTGAGAGGCTATGCAGTAAGTGAAGCCTCAGCACTTATTTTCTGGCAACACTTGTTGGCAATTTTTTCATTGTCATTGTACATTGTTGTTTACTTTAAGCTGTTCTCTTTTCTCTGAGCTGACTATACGGCTCGGACTCTCCAAAAATACCGTCAAGTTCGTGTGAGATTTTCTAGAAATGCATAGATTTTGAAAGATCTGACTCACCCCGTTAAAGAGTTCGAGTAACATAGATGCAAGTTTATGTAAGTTTACTACATTTTTTTAGTTCCAATAGACTCATATTTTTTGGAATTTCACTTTCTTTTTGCTTCTCTATGTTGCATAGAAGACTTTAAATTTTTTTTTCCGAAAACTAATTGGCTGACTAATTCGAATTTGTGTAGTTTAGTAGGAGGTAACTATGTATGCAAAGGGCGGTTAGTTGAACAGACCATGTATATAGGTCAAATGTTTACTTTTCAGTTTTCATATAAGTGCTTGACAAAATTTCTGACTTTTCCTAGGATGCAACTAAAGATCAAAATTACTTGTGTATGTACGACCAATAAATATACAGATTGTGTTTTAGGTGTATTTCAACGGTGATACACGTATATGTTTCTATTTTTTCTATCAGGGGAAGTTGAAAATTTTCTTTTTCTGTATCACATTGGCATTGAGTATGGCGATACTGATTTTGAACATAACCAAGATCCTGGAACAAATAATATGTTTAGCACAAGAACTTTTGACATATAGAATAGTGTTATATTCATATTTGAATTGATACACAAATATAATTTGATCAACATGTCTTGATACATCTTCTAATAGTATGGTCAGCGAGGATTCATATAGCTGACCTCGACATGTTTGGGACTGGACTCATGTTTGTTAATCATTTTTTTTTTGTGAGGGGGTGGGGTGGGATTTTTGTAAGGAAATATGAATGAACAATTTACGACGAAGACGATGGAAAATTAGTATGTGATACTATTTCAAGTAGCCTGATGGGCCTGTCTGGGTACGACCCAATGGGCCTTAGTGTAACAATATTTCATTGGGCCATGACTGGATTCTTATGCTGGGCTTTATTTAGCGCAAGTGCCACATATAGCCAATTTTGGGGACCCCAATTTAAGCCCAGGCTTAAATTCATTATACTTTTGTAAGTTTAGCGACTAGAGAGTGAAAATTCATATTTGAAGTTCGATATATTACTTATAGGAGCAAACTTTTAACCTATGTGAATAATTTGGTTCATATATATCTTTGTCATTAATGAAAATTATTTAAATTTTTCTATTCTCAATAGATAATCGATAAATCACTCCTTTTCTTCGTGATAAAATAATTGAGGTGTGTATCAATCGATTGCCACTAAGAAGAAAATGAAATATGTATTAAGAAACAAGATATACATTTGGGTAGTTGAGCAATAAATATTGTCTAATCTTCCACATACTATATTTTAAAATGTGAAAAATGTGTCTTTGGAGTAAGGTTGTAGTAGTTAGCAATTTTGACTAAAGCAGGGATGAAAGTACATTTATCAGAAGTTTGGGGTTGTAACTGACAACTCAAGGTCCATTTTATCAACTGGTCATTAGGTCCTTTGAACAAAAAACTCAAGTTTTACTAAAATTTAAGGACTTGAATTAAAACTTATCCAAATCAAAAGTTAGAATATGATTTTTCTTCTCTTAAAAGTATGCAAATAAATGGAAATAGAGAAGACCATTTGACTAACAAACTAAAACTTTGAAAATTATATTGAAATGGTCAAACACTATTTTAATTCAAGATGGCATTTGAGTTCTTGTCCAAATACAAAGACTTTACCTACGAACAAAAAAGTATGTTTGATTTCACCATATTTATTTTAAACTTCGACTAATTCTAAGTTTATTTTCTGAAATTTTACTTGCAGTTTAAAATTGTCTTTTTGAAAATGATAAGAGAGAATCTTTATGACATTCTTGTAGATAAAAAGTAGAATTTTATTTATTAAAAGTTTTATTTCTAGAATATGAATCAGAACTTCGAATTATATATATAATATGATATTTCAACGAAAAGAGTTCGAATGAATTAATTACTATGTCTCCTAGCTCCATGAATTATGGAGGAAAATTAATTTAAATCAAATAATGACACATCTTATTATACAATTGATAGAATATCCATAGAATAATCCCTTCAATGTTCAAAAGTAAAACTAAACTTCCCACATATTGTTGCCACCCTATAAAACAACAAACTACCTTAGTTCATTATATTAATTAATACCAAAGGCATCATCATGGAAATAGAAAACTATATATTATAATTAATAAAAATAATGTTTTTGAATTTGTAATGGTGAAACTTTAATCATTTGATATTCAAGTACGCTAAATAGATCTGTTTGAATTCGTATTAATTTTTTTGAAAGATTTATTTATTTTCAAAGCTTAAATTAAAAGTAAAAATATTCAAATTATTTCGTTTGATGTCAAATTCACACTAGGTACATCGTGAACTCATTAATTATGAAAGTACTAAACACTTCCTATCAAAAAAAGTTTATTTCAAGAATTATTTTAAACTTTTTAATTAATAGTCGAGAAATTTCAATTATTTTATTATATATACTAGTCAATTTATTTTATTTGATTTGGTACATATGTGGAGAATTGAAAGAAGGCAAGATTCATGCCTTATTTCCTGCACCTACCATAAGTACTAAGTAGTATCAATATTTAATAGGTTCTTTTCACATGCCTCCCATTAATAAATTGGAAAAAAGAGTTATATGACTATAAAATAAAAATTATATAATTCTATGATAGTTGGTTGCATAAAATATTCAATTTTAATAATTTGTGAAGAAAAATTATATGTAGATAATATTTTCTAATATAAACATAATTAATTATTTTTATAATTTAAATTTGTAATTACTAATCACACGACGTTACTCCGAAAAATTTGTACCTATTCTACACATAATTGTCCCCACTTCAAAACAAAATCTGCCTCTATGGTCAGCTTCAACGATTTTGTATCAATATATTATACGCAAATCTTTTTGAGTATGTTGATAACTTTAATCACCAATATTATTTTTTAATTGGTGATTTTTTTTTTCTGGTTCATCGTCATTTAATTATATTATCATATAACATGCAATAATTTTATTAATTTGATTTGATAATCAAATAAATAAATAAAAGTTTTTTGAGTTGTTCCTTTGGGGATATTCGACACAAAAAGAAAAAAGGAAAGAGAAAACGTTTGAATATTGGGCAAATTGAATTATATTTTAGCCTATGATAATATTATAGTTTGATCCAAGAAAATATTGAACGAATTACAGTTCAACTTGTTAATTAGTTAATCTTATATTAATATGTTTAAATATTATTAATTGATCACACATAAAAATAATCGAGTTGATTGAGCAGCTTTCGTCTCGGTAATGATCTAATAAGAGAGAGCTAAAAGAATTTATTGTCAACCTCCATTTATCTCTCTATATCTCTAAGGTTCACTAATTATTGACTGTTGGCGGATCTCTTTGTATGTGTTATCCGTAAAGAAGAGGACTCAATGATTTTTCGTTCGTTAGAACTAAAAGTGAAAATTGTAATAGATAGAGATTTTGTAAAAATTCCTTTGGAGAAATGAATATTTAAAGAATAAGAATAATTTATATGAAATCATGTGAGAGTAGAAAAAATTCTTATTTCCAACCAGAGGCCAATATCAAAAGTAAATGTATAATATTATATATACATATGCTTCTTGTCTTCTTCTTTTTTTTTTAAAAAAAAAAGAAATGTGTTTATACATATTATTTCTTTATTTGTAATGGAGAAGGAATGGCTAGAGATAAGATGCTTTTAATAATTTTGTATTCATTAGTCGCATAATTCTTGATTTGTGCATTTAATCCTTTTTATTAAGCAAATACGTGAAAGTATTTTTATTGAAATATGATGGTGACACTCTTAATTTAAAAAGTGTCAAACATGTCATTACTTATATTAATTTTAATTTCTGCATAATCCAATCAAATAACTACTTAACGATTATTATATATTTAATTTCTGATGAAATTTTGAATTTAATCAAATTGTGATATGAATATCAATCCTAACACCTTAAAGATCAAAATAAGATAAATCTAAATGCTTAACAAGCAATCTTTTAAAATTTGTCAAATATTTCATTTAGATACTCAAACTAAATTATATTTCAACTGAATATCCCCAACTCCTAATAAAGCGTTTGAATTAGTCTTTCAATTCAAATTTTGATTATTAATATTTTGTGCAGTAATCAAGTTAAATCACATAAATCATGTTATTTCATTTAATTGTGCACATTTACCAACTAAGTTGTGAAATCTCCAATATTTTATAATCGAGGTTGATGTGTATATAAGATGACATGCTTCATATAATTATTTAGCTATCTAATAATGAACTAAAACACACATAATAATTTTTTTTTCCAAAGTTTATAATTGCGATGCTTTATCAAAAATCAATATGTTTAATTAAAACCTGTCTTAGTCATGTCTAAACAAAATAACCTAACAAATTTAACCGATATGGTGCATAAGCTAAATCTAAATGGTACATATTATATATGAGTTGTGATGGATGATTCCGGTCCAAAATTAGATATCTCAAATATAAAAATAAATTATGTTAAAATATTGTCTTCATGATGAACTCTCTAATATTCGATTTAAATATAAATAATCAGATTCAAATATAACTATCAAAAAAAACAAAAGAAAAGATTATGGTAGATTATTCGAGTCGTAAATTAGATGTCTCAAATTTAAAAAATAAATCATATTAAAAATATTATCTTCATAATAAAATCTGCGACATGTAATTAATCGAACTCAAATATAAATATTGATGGCCAAAAATAAAAAAGAGATCTTTGAATGGATGGTAGTTATTTATTGCTTCAAGGATTCTTCTGTCACACTTCCTCTTCCCCACGAATCCTTCATTTTCCTTCCTTTCCTCCTAATTGCCCTATAAATTCTGCTTAAACCCTAACAAAGCAAACGCCAAATAAACATTATCTTCTTTCATTCATCAAAATAACTTTTCTTCTCCTCCACAAATTCCAATCTTGATAATTACAACACAAAGAAAAAGATTTATTCAGATTTTTCTTTCTTTTTTCTCCATAAGTTTCATGTTTCCCTTTTCTTGATTTTTCATCTATATATACACTCTAATGCCTTCATTCTTCATCATACTCCAACCCCTTTAACAATTTTGTGTTAAAGTTTCAATCTTTGTGTTGTTTTAGCAATGGCGGTTGCATACCCTCAATTTTTTGGCCCAAAAGAAGTTGACCCTTCATTAATGGTGTCTTCTTCTTCCTCCTCTTCCTCTGTTTCCCCTGTTATTCTGTCTCAAGATGAGCTTAAGAAGATAGCTGCTTACAAAGCTGTGGAGTTTGTTGAGTCTGGTATGGTTGTTGGTCTAGGCACAGGGTCCACAGCAAAACATGCTGTTGACAAAATTGCTGAACTTTTACATAGTGGAAAGTTAAAGAACATTATAGGAATCCCCACTTCCAAGATTACACATGAACAAGCTGTTTCACTTGGTATCCCTTTATCAGATCTGAATGCACATCCGATTCTTGATTTAGCCATTGATGGTGCTGATGAAGTTGACCCTCAAATGAATTTAGTTAAAGGGAGAGGAGGGTCATTGTTGAGGGAAAAAATGGTGGA
The DNA here is from genome assembly GCA_026153255.1 of Solanum medicagineum. Taxonomy (NCBI): domain Eukaryota; kingdom Viridiplantae; phylum Streptophyta; class Magnoliopsida; order Solanales; family Solanaceae; genus Solanum; species Solanum medicagineum. The sequence goes on from JAPFFP010000088.1 coordinate 3,914,144, forward strand.
GGCAGCTACTAAGAAATTCATTGTAATTGTTGATGAGTCAAAATTGGTGAATCATTTAGGTGGTAGTGGACTTGCTATGCCTGTTGAAATTGTACCCTTTTGTTGGGAGTTTACACTAAAAAGACTTGAAATGTTGTTTATTGAAGCTGGATGTGTTGGGAAGTTGAGAACTTCAGCTGGAAGTGAAGAGCCTTATGTTACTGATAATGGTAATTACATTATTGATTTGTACTTCAAGAAAGATATGGGTGATTTGAAAAAGGCAAGTGATGCAATTTTGAGACTTGCTGGTGTTGTTGAGCATGGCATGTTTCTTGATATGGCTACTACAGTTATTGTTGCAGGAAAACTTGGTGTCTCCGTGACTAGTAAGGAATAGAACTAAGGTTGTTGTTATCTTATAGGAACCTTAGTCTTTATTGTTTTTGTCTTAGCTGAGGTCTTAGGATGTTTTGGTGTGGTGGGAGGGTATTGGAAAATATTGTACCACCATTCTGACTAGGGTGGGGAGGTCTTGCTGAAATATTCATGTGGCAAGTCTAAAATTTTGGTGCTTTCTGCACCAACTAATATATTGAAATGCTTGGGGTATTTGCCTCAAAGTTGCTGTCGTGCTGAAATATTTGTGGCAAGTGAAAAAGATTGGTGCTTTACTGCCATTTGTGCTAATTTATATATTGAATTGTTTGAGTTTTTTGCATTAAAGTTTCTATCTTGCTGAAATATTTATGTGGCAAGTAAAAAAGATTGGTGCTTTACTGCCATTTGTGCTAACTTATATATTGAATTGTTTGAATTTTTTGCATTAAAGTTGCTATCTTGCTGAAATATTTATGTGGCAAGTCAAAAAGATTGGTTTTTGTCCTAGCTAATATATTGAATTGCTTGGAAAATTTTGCCTCAAAGTTGGTTTCTTGCTGAAATAGTTGTGTGGAAAAAAGAATTGGTGCATTTGCATGAACTGATATATTGAATTGTTGGGGCATTTGCCTCAAAGTTGCTATCTTTTGAAAGGGATCACTGATGAACACTTTAATGAATAGAACTTTTCATGCTAGTTGTTGATTGTTATCATTTTTCCTTGACATAGATGATGTTTTCCTCGTATCTGTGAATAGTTTTGATGTTAATCTGACTTCTGTGCTATGTTGCTTGGACTCTCCTTATAAATGCTGCAACACCCATTGTCAGAGCCTCTGATTGATAAGAGTCCGAGCAACATAGCATTTGTGGTCTGTGAAGCATTATGTGCAATCCTGTTACATTTTGAATCTTCTGCAGTTCTGGTTCAATGGTAATATGGCTCTTCTTTTGTGTTGGTATATATTGGTTTCTGCACTATCATGTTGAAAGATTCGTAAAACTCTTCTTGAACCATATCCTTGTTTTGCCATAATATCAGCATGGTATGTTCTATGGATCAGTATAGTGATTAATCTTCATATATATAATGAACTTAATAAGCGAATGGATGCTCGTGCTTGCACGGAATTTGGTTCCCGGCCTTAATAAGTTGTGACATGCTCTTTATAGTATTTCGACATAACCTCTTTACTCGTGTTATTTCTTGAGTTGAGAGTGTAGCAGAAACCTCTCCACCTCCCTACATAGGGATAAGGTTTGCATATGCTCCCCCTCCACACACTCCTCTTGTAGGATTACACAGTACATGTTGTTGTTGTTGCCTTTATCCATGAATGCTACTAAACTTATGGTGTTAAGAGTAATTTTCTGCAGTTTTTATGATTCATAATAAACTACTTTTTTATCAATTGACAAAAGGTTGAAATGATATGCTGCTCCATCTATAGTGTTATAAGTTGTGTACTATAATTTTGTTTGTCATTCTGTGTGTTGGGAAGTGTTCCCTTTTAGAAGCAAGTGGTCCTCCATGCCCACAACTTGTCACTTGTGTGGTCTTGAAAAGTTCACCAATGGTGCTTTTTTTAAAGTCTATAATGCTAGTGCCAAAGCCGGATTGTGTAAACCTCGACTATTTCACAAGGTACTTGTTACCTCTCATCAGCAAAGATAGAGTTACTCTATCTAGGAGAAGCGTATTGGACCACGTTATCTTTGGGGCGGGTGCTTTGTATCTCTCATGTGTATCCAACTTGTTAGAATAGATATCAATGAGTTGCTTCAAACATGACTTGTATAATAAACTAACGTCTTAAACTTTGTATTTAGTAAAATATCGTTGTAAAATGAAATCGAGGGGATATTAGTTTTGATCTTTTGATCCCCAGCCTATCACGACAATTATATTTATTTTGAAAGTTAGTAATATGCTCCTTGGACAAAGGAATATATGAAAATTCCAATGTAGACCACCTATGTGTTTGTTTATTTTATTTGTCAGAGATTTTGCAGCTCTGGTTTTGTTCCAGACTTACAGTAGCAACAGAGCTAAATTGAAGAAATAAAATCCCCATTTTATTTCAAGAAATATTAAATATCATACTTAGAATTTATACTTGTCAGAAGCAGTCTTCCTATCTCTCACGATATAAGGATAAGATCAGCGTATACTCTATTCTCCTTAGACTTGATGTGATTCTATGTGAAGAGTGAATTAGGCACGCGTAAAATGAGTTTGTTATCTATCGAGTTTTAGAATTGTAGACCAACTAGCGCACAGAGATTTCTCAACTTCTCTTTTTTCACTTGATCCTTCAAATAACTCCTTATCATCCGAACAACTACCCCTAAATGGTAGGTATGCATAGAAAGTAATGCAAATCATATAATATTTTGAAAATAAAAAATAAAAAATAGAAGACAACACATGATTAGAAGATCTTAGGTTGTTGGATTTCTTTAATTTCTTTTGTAACTTTGGTGCCAACACATGGATTGTTATTGATCTTAGTTTTTTAACACGTTTTTTGCTTGCTTTGTTGGTAGGTGGAAGTACGTATATAGTGAATATGAAAATATACTCTAGGGATTTATGTGGGCAAGAAAGGTATATAGGTAAACTTCTATAGGCTTGAAAGAGAAGGATTGGCATGTTTCTAAACTGACAAATTTTATAAGAAGGGATGCACATGACTTCATCGATGAATTTTAATTCAGAAATTCACATGTTTTACATATTTTTAAGTTCGATGATAATATAACCTATGAAATAAATTTATGAGATTTATTAGGTCGAAGCAGACAAACATGATGCCATGGCCATGGGGATTTAAATCTTAGGTTCGATTGGCAAAATAAGTAATGAATGTTACAAGGAGATTAAAAAAAAAAGATATTTGGTTAATTTCTTGTTATTTACCTAACAATTAAAATGTATTTGTACTAATGTGACATTCTTGATATTCGATATTAATTAAGATGCATACAAACTAACTCAAAATTAACTTGTGATGATAATTAACTAAACAAATGTCAACATTAATTCTAAGTAAAAATGATAAGTAATGAGTTTGAACTCATTGCATTCTTAGGGATCGAAGTTACGATAGAAATAGCGTTTATTACTCACCTCTTGATCCAGTATTTGAAAAATATTAATTGTCATCGAATTATAAATTGTATAAGGTGAAACTTCATGGAAAAGTTATTAAGTTTTATCGTAAAATTTGAAATTTCATGACAATGACTATATTATAATTACATGAGTTAAAAGTGCTTTTTTGGGAATGATTATATGTATTAATAGAGTAGTTACAAGTTGATGGTCCAAGATTTTTTGGTCCAATATATTCAAGGCCCATTATTATTTGGGCTTTGATTTATTTATAGTAAAACTTCAAGGAGATCTTGGGTTTCCATAAAAATATGCTGATTTTTTATTGGGAAAATTATTTGGAAAGACCGTCTTTTAAGACTTAAGTACATAAATAATAGAATTTTTTTAATACTATAAATATCAAAGTTTATTTTACGTATATAGCAGTTTTAAATAATTAGAAAAGATAATCATAATCCCTAATTTAACGCTATAACATATTATTCGTTTACCTTAAATTAAGAAATTCTTTTTAGTCTTTAATAAAATATTATAAAAAGAATACCAAATATTTTTCTCTCTCTAGTCTATATAATACAAAATATTCTAACCAAATATTTTATCTCTACTATAATCAATATTAATAGTATTTATATATTTACATAAAACAAATTTTCTAGTTTAAAGAATAGTAATAATATCATTTGCATAATATTTGATATATAATGTATTATTTATGTAAATACCCCTTTGAATAAATATAATACATTTTCTAATACTGAAAAATTAAATAAATCATACTAAAATATTTAAAATTTACACATAACATATGTATCTTTTATTGAATTTAAAATGTATTATAGTTAATTATTTTATTATTTCTCTTACTAATGATATTTAAATAATTATTATATTAAAAATATACTACTTATGTTCTCCACGTGCATTAAAAAATGTCTATAATACATATGAAGTATCGAATCCAAAATGTATTACAATTGTAATTCTTATTTATTTATTTTTGTTATGGTGACAAAAAAATATTATATTTGAATTTTTAAATATTTAAACACTAATTAAATTAGTTTATATGTTAATATATTAAAATTGTGTCAGTGCATTATATAAGTATTTTCATAAAATAATTTTTTTAGTTTAAAGAATAGTAAAACACCATTTGTGTCAATCTAAAATTAAATTTTAAATTAAAATAATTTATTAATATTTTTAAAAGAAAGAGAGAGAGGGAAAGAGAAAGTAATAAAGAGAAATGGAAGAGAAAGGTTCTCTTCCTCTTTCTCCTTTTTCTTCTCTTCTCTTTGCTATTTTTGATAACAAAAGTTTAATTATATTTGATAAGAATTAAAATTAAATTAAAATTCATAATTTAAGTTAAAAAATATATTATTTATGTAAATAACCTAGTATTAAATGTTCAGCCCATATCTCTCTTAGGCCCATTTATCAGTTTCACAGGCTAAACATACCAACAAAATTGAACAGTTTTATAATCTGACCAATCATAAATGGGTTAGTTCACAAACAACAATTTCTTGTTCTCAATAATTGAAAAATAATCATTACCTTGGAAATTTTAATTTCACAATTTTATCTATGGAATTTGAAACCGTGTCGATAATTATTTTTCAAAGACATTGGCAAAAATAATTATTTTTACAAAATAAGTGATAACGCTATCATGACATTTAAGGTCACAATTTCAACGTATTAATTTTGACTTTTGAGAACGAACTCGTCTTTGATGGAAAGAGCTAAAATCCTATTATAGGTATATGACCCGAGTCCGGCTTAGTCGGTAATTGAAATTATAAATTATGAATATGGAATGATTAAACAAACACAATTATTAGTATAGTGCCTAATAAAGTCATTTGTATATGAAGTTTCTCTCTTTTTCGTTTATTGGTTTGTCACATTTTGGTTATACCTAATTTTTGTCTTTTTAAAATATTTATAAATGAAAAATAATATAAAAACCACTGTGCCTTTTTTATAGTTTATGCATTTAAGTTACCATCAACTAAATTTAACTGTGTAAAGTAAAATGTATGATAAAACCATTTGCTTTATGCTACTTCATTATTAAGTATGTGAAAAAAAAGTGATGGATGGTAAAAGCTTTATTTGCTTTTTTATATATTTTATCAAAAATAGATGCTAAAGAAGCTATTGGTGCCAAATTTGTCAAAAAGTTAAAAGTTGTGACATGATTAAAGCTAATTTTCCACTAAAAGTTAATACACAATGTAATTAACCTGCAATTTGCAAATATCATGTGGATATTACACTTTCTTTGACTATTCATTTGTCTAAAGTTAGGCAATCTAAGTCCTACCTTATTTAATTTTTAAATTCGTAAATCCTAACTATGGTTATTTTTTCAAGTATAAATCAAAAGGTGACTGATGAATATTATTTCTATTCTGAATTTATATTACATAAGACCTAATATAAGGAAAGCTGATTACTATCGAAATAATATTTCATACACAAAATTCGAAGGTGGAATCGTTTATTAAAATATCCTTCGCCAACTATCATCTCAAGTGGTAACACGTCTTGAGTTTAAAATTACCAAAACAAACTCTCAAAAAGCAAAAGCCAAGTTGAGTATTAAGAAAACTAATGAAGGGTCATTATCTAATAATCCCATAATGAAAAAATTGAAACAAAAATTTATATATCAAATCTATGTTGTTTGCCGTTGTGATTTCTTTGGATTTATTATACCTTAGTTTAACTACCTAGAATTGGAGTTGTTCCTGTGTCTTAATCAATGAGGAATGTTTGGTCATCAAACACATCCTTCTATATTGGTGATTTTTAACTAGCGTTGGCGGAGATAAAAAATTTTTATTGATAAATTCAATATTTATGTAACTCTGATTCTCTCATTTCAGTCGTTGCTTTTCTTTTTGTTACTTTGAAAGTAGTTGTTTCCACTTCAACTACTCAAATTTTCGATATTCTTTTTTTATTTGTCATCAAACGAATGACATCTTTTTCTGAAAATTCTAGCTATTCTTAGCATGATATTACGAAATCTTATTGCTATTACTCAAACAAGCATAAAACATGTTTGGTTTTATCGAACAGATCCGAATTCGAGGTTCAAACACAAAAGCCCACTCGCTGAGCTGAACTTCTTGTTAGTGATGGAAACAATTCCCACGAATTGAGAACAAAAGGATGTACTTGCCCCCTTCCTCAGCCATTAACGCTCATCCATTGTTTTTATGTTGAAATTTTGTCTTTTATCTTTGCGGACAGTCTTTTGCGTGCTATTTCTCATGCTAATATAAATTTTTATCAAAACTTAGACGAATAAATAGAAATCATGTAATCCATCGATTTTTGGTGTTATTGCTGTCATACAGTCATTACCCAAACAAAATATAATCCAAAAAGATAGTCAAGATTACTTAAGCATACAATTATAGAATATTTTATTTTTCTTATTGAGAAATCCAAACAGGCACGTAAAAATAAATTTATATATTCAATTGTTCATTTCATTAGCAAGAAAACTTAAAGCAATAAATTAAATAAAGTACAAGGATCCAAATTGACAACTTCCTTTTTTGGACACGTTTATTCCTTTTTTTATACTTCAATTTCACAATCAATATTTATTTTTACGATATCCAACTAATATTTTGATAATTTTCTTTAAAATATTATTTATTTCTCCTTAGATATCCTACTTATACTTCATTAATTAGATAACAAGAATAATATAATTTTTTTTTCTATTTTTATAAAAAGCATGCAAAAAGCAAATTAAAAGCTAAGATCAAGTGACTCAATTTGTGCATAATAAAATAAATATTCTTCTTTTTATGTCTATCCATTTCGTGAATAATACATAAAGTCTAAAGTAAAACTTTAGTAAAGTATTTATCACAACTTGGCAAATATGGTACATGCACGTACGTCTCTATCATTTTTCATATATAGTTTCATATTTAAAATGTTGTGTGGTTTTTTTCGAAAAAAATTATGTGTGTTTGATTTTAAATAAAAATTATCACATTATTTAAGATTATTTTAATTTAATAATTGATATTAGAATCAATAATTTGACAAGATGAATGTGTACATGATAAAATATTGACGTAGGATTTGATCTAATTATATTTACTTGTCAAAACAAGTATCGAAATAATATAATAATAATATGGGGTTTATTTGTTATATGAGATAGTTTACTGGTTTTATTTATAACTTTAAGATACACATCCAACAAAAAGTTATGGGTCAATTAATTTCTACTATTTACTGTAATTCATAAAAGCAATAATAATAATAACAACAATAATAACTGTGTAAATTTGGTGATTATAAATACGTGAATGGTGTGAGTACATATATTTAATCGATTTGTCAATCAATTATTTGTCAAATTTTTCTCAAATAACTAATTATTATTCTGATTACACGAATAAATTTTAATTAGTATCTTATATCACTACTCAATTAAAACATAAACAAATCAAGATCCAAACAAAACATATGACTTGACCCATCAACTTGCTATTTTAATTAAGATTTTAAGATCAATAAATTAAATGCCAGAAAATCGTATCTCATTAAAATCATAAACATATATATTTTATATTAATTAAAGAAGATAATAAGAAGAAAAGAAAATATAGTTTCACACTGAACCTCCATTTTAGTGGACGAAAAAAATAAAAAGCCCATCTTTGTCGGCCTGATGTAGTGAAGAATATATAGGATATAGATTATTAAATTTTAAAAAGAAACAATAACAAAACAATATGTGAATATATTAGAAGCTTTAATTCAGAAATTAGTAAAGTTTTCTCCACATGACTTATGTTAAATAGTTTTACATCTTAAAAATAACTATTAATATTTGTATAAGATTAGACTGTAATATTATATCTCTTCAAATACATCTTATTTTCAAATTATGCTAATACAAAATATTTTGTATATCGATCTATTATTTTTTAATATTGAACGGATAAGTTCAATTTTCAAGTCTGATGAAGTCATTGTTTTCAACCACTCAAATGACGAAATAAATAAGTTCATTATTTATTTTTATTGATGACAAAAACTATCAGATTTAATCTTCATGTCCTATTTTTAAAAATTTAAAAATATTTAGAGTTTGATATATTTTTTAAAACATATTAACAGTCGAATTATTATAATTTATTTTGTTGTTTAGATCTGAAATCGTTTAAGTAAACTCACAAGAACAAAGTTTTCTGATGTAGCAAAAGCAAGACGAGGGGAGTTTAATTTTACAATTTATGAATTTTTTATAATAATTTGCAATAAAATATAAGAAAAATATTTGATTATATGAAAAAATTTAATTATTAAAAATTAATAATGTGTTTAAATTTAAGCGGATAATATAACGCTAATGAGTCACGCAGTTATATCAACCATATATGTTATCTGCAACACCAAACAATTGCAACAATTAATTATTTCCATCAAAAAATGAACATCTGTTAATTTTAATTTTTTAATTAAATTGTTTGACATCATCAAAATAAGATATAAATTTGTCAATACTTTCGTCTCAAAGTTGCATGATACAATGTCAGATTCCATATGAAGTCAAAATTTCAACCGACAAAATTACTCTTTTTGCTTCTTTCATATATATTTGGATAAATAATGTTGAGAAAATTCTTACTAGTAGTAATAATATATATATATATATATATATCGAAATAAATTCGGGGTTATATTAAAAGAGATAAAAGTAAAAATGGGAGATGTCTAGAATCAAAATCGTAATAACTTAAATCGTAGATAAATTGAGCAAAGCAAGAGTGAAATAATTCAAAACAGGGGCAGAACCACTATATTGTTAGGCGGTTCATTTGAATGCTCTTCAGCGAAAAATTATACTACTTATATATAGTTAAAATAACTTTTTTTATGTATATATAATAAATGTCGAATCTTCTTTGAACCTCCTTAATTAAATTCTGACACTGTCACTGAATTTGAATATGTAAAATGTTAAGATGAAATATGTAGATGACTAGATGCTCTAGAAATAAGGTATGAGAGGTGGACTATGATTAATATAAAATCAAGAGGTAAAGATATATTTTGACCAAGAATAAAGATAATTAGATTGCAAGTTATGAACCTATAACTTTTCGAAGACATAACTCTAAACTAGAGAATTTTGAGGTCGTGAATTAAAATAGAAAATTAGTGTATAATTTTATTTTTTAATTTTACGACTTTCAATTATTTTCTTTAGTTTAAACGATCGTATATTATCGTGGTGCTACTACTCTCATCTCCATTAATGTCAACATGACTTACAATATTATTGTTCTTTTTTTAACTTGATTTTTCATGTATTTTCTTGAACAAATAATCCATCAAAAATAATTTTATATTTTCATGAAGCAAAAATAAAATTGCACACATATTTTATTTTCTCCTAATAAACTAATTACAATATCATTTTTATGAATACGCGGCGCTCTGCTTTTAAGTCACCGTTTTGGGCCCACCTTTCCCGGGCCCATCAGCCCAATAAATGTCTCTCACGTGGGCCCATAATATTTCGGTTCCCGTGCCAATCTCCTCGTGTTCCTGGGAAATTCTAGGCTCTCCAATAAATTAATTAATTAAATAACAAACATAATATAGTAGTTATAATAAAATTTATTAAATTAAAAAAAGAAAACTCACTATTATTATATGCCATTATCTTGGAGTAACGTAGTTTATGATATTCGTAGTATGATATAATATTATTCATTTTATAACAAATTAAAGATTTTTTTTGGAAAAGTCTCGTATTAACAATACGTAATTTTATATTCTCATCAACTATTGATATGAGTATAGGAAAAAAATTATATTATTTAATTCTTTTATTATAGTTTAACTATAAATTTATCAATTAAATAAAAAAAATTGATTGAGATCAATTTTTATCATATTTGTGATGCGCCTCAGTACTTTAATTTTATTTATATCAAATAAATGAATTTAAACTAAATTATATGCACATAAAAATTCATGTAATGGACCTTTAATTTAATAAAATCATAGTGTAGATACTATCATTTAATATTTTCTTATAATGAATCTTCCAATTGAACAAACAATTACAATAAGAATATACCATCAAAACAATATCAAACAAACAAAAAAAAAAACTACAATGATTTGTTAGCGGAACTAACTTTAATATTACTATAATGTACCAAACACACACTTGATTATTTTCTTGAAAAGGGTGTTTCTTCAAAGGGAAAAGGAAAAAAAAGTTAATTTAGAGAATTCTTTTGTAGAACTACTAAACAAATTCTCACTAATTAATACATTAAGCCATAATAAAGTAACTAAGCAAGCCTTTCTTTTCTTAGATTGCTTCTATTACCATAATAAAATATTCTATTTCCCATATTACATGTTCTTCCCAATAATAATGCTCTTTCTAAGATCTCACTCAAATATGCAATGGATGTTAATAAATAAATGATATCTTTTGTCTATTATTAAATTTTTTTTTACCATTTCTGCCTTAATTAGAGGTATCAATTTTAAATTCTAAATAAGAAAAACGTTTCTATTGACGGAACCTTATACAATATCAATGCTAATTAATGAGACTCAACGATAAGTACCAAATGACAAATGTAAAATTATAAAAAAATTAATTTACTTAGTATTTTCTTTTGCACAATTTGATATACAACGTTCAGGCTTCATATTTATTATTTTTTTTAAAAGAAAATCTCTTTATTTATAATGAAAAGAAAATCATATTTAGAATCAACACAATTTAAAATAGATCTAATAATTCATTCCTTAAATGGATTACTAGATCTCCATTTTAGAAGCACTACCAATGATCACGTAGTAAAGATAAAGGGAAAGATTAATCAACACTTGACGTCCCAAAACATATAGTTAAAATAGTGATAATAGCTACATGTGTTGCTCGGAGAATTGAAATCATACCCTCATATTATCAAACATAATAAAAGAAACTTTATATTTTAGAATTTCTTTCATTTATTATGTTATCTTATTTCAGTTTTCAATCGCATTTTTACTATGATTTTTCTCCAAACAAAAAACTTTCATAATGGATATATTTTTCACATCATATTATTTTTTTATTACTTTTTTTTTCTCGATAACAAAGCTATGTTCACATCAAAAATAAATATATAGTCCAAATAAGATGGGGTTTAATTTAATGTTCACTTTGACTAAACCTCTGAAAAAATCCTGCACTAATCTGTACTTTTCAAATTAATTTTTCTTTTATATAAATTGGGTACAATTAATTAATATTAATTAACCAAATAGAAAAAAGGGTCAAAAAAGGACAAAAGTCCCAAATAAAAAAATACATTTTTGTGATCTTCAGATTCAGCTTCTACAGTTTCCTCCATTTTTTACTTTTGTTCATTCATTCACACACATACACAGAGTCACACACCCGCCCTTTTCATCTCTCTCACCATGTGAAACTTTTTCTTTTTCTGTTTTTATAAATGAGTACCCAAAGTTGAGATCTTTGTATCTTAGTGGCTTCTCTTCTATCTCAGATTCTCTCAATTTTTATTTTTTGGGAAGAAATACAACAAATAATCAACATGGGGTTTCTTTTTTTTCACTGAAAGCACATGATTCTTATAGTTTTTTTTTATAGACAAATGCAAAAATAAATTGTAATGGGGTTTCTTGTTTTTCACTGAAAAAGCACATGATACTGTGTTGTTGTTTCAGTGAGATTTTGGAGAGTGGCTTCAGATGAAGATGAAGGGTTATTCATTCTTTACTGCTACTCTCATTGTTGCTGTTTCCATTTGTTTCAGCTCAATTCATGCTGATTCTTTATCAAGAGACTCTTTTAAGTCCATTTTAGGTGAGTCATTTGATAATTTTTGATGTTTCTTGGCTGTCTGTATTATGAAAAAAAGGTGAATTTTTGATATGGGGTTTATTTATTTGAAGGGACTTTGATACTAGTGATGATGTTATATATGCTAAAAAGAAAAAAATGGGTTCTTGTGATGAGATTATTTGATCATTGAAGCTTCTGGTCAGTATTATGGAAAAGGGTTATTCTTTCATACGGGGTTTTTCTGTGCTGGTGGTTTTGGTTCCTTTTAGAGCTATATGATGCTAAAAAAATGAAAAGAATTGGGTTGTTGTAATGAAATTTATTATCATTGAAGTTTATTGGCTGTCTATATTATAGAAAAAGGTGAATTCTTTGATATGGGATTTTTTATGTGTTGGTGGTTTTGGTTCTTTTAGAGCTATATAATGCTAAAAAGATTAAAAAAAAAAGTTGTAATGAAATATTTATCATTTAGGCTTTGTCTGTCTGTATTATGGAAAAAGGTGAATTCTTTGATATGGTTTTTCCTGTGCTGCTGGTTTTGGTTCTTTTAGAGCTATATATTGCTAAAAAAAATTTTAAAAAAAGGTTCTTGTAATGAAATATTTGTCATTGAGGCTTCTTGGCTGTCTGTATTATGGAAAAAGGTGAATTCTTTGATATGGTTTTTTCTGTGCTGGTGGTTTTGGTTTCTTTTGGAGCTATAATAATGCTAACAAGATGAAAGAATGGGTTCTTGTAATGAAAAGTTCCTCAATTTTAGGAATCTGAGATTTGTTTTTATATGCTGTTAGTGCAATTCAGATGTCATTGTCTAATTTATTTAAGGGGCAACTTTGTTTGGAGTATATGATTTGAACTTTCTTGGTTGTTATGAAGTTTTGGTATTAATACTTTAATGGTCATATTTTAACAACTATGCTTAATGCTTTCTTAATTTATCTCAGGGTAATTATGTTTTTACTATGTGAGTTCTGTTATAAAATTGATGTACTTGTTTATTTTGGCAAGAATGATCGCTTGTACATCTGAAATGAATCCATAAGGCATTTTGATGATCTGTAAGGACTTCAAGATGATGGTCAAATTAAGGCTCTTTTAGACGATGTGGTCCTCTTTTTAGATATCTCTAATTGTGTGGCAAAATTACAGGGGAAGGAAATTTGGAATCATGGGAGGATGGAGTATTGCACTCAACAGATATGGCACAAGCACCAGGTGGGCATGCAAGCATGCTTGTGCTGGCGGGAAACAGGACGAGGAGGCCAGACATTCTTTCTGGTTTCCACAAATACAGAGGTGGATGGGATATTGCCAATAAACACTATTGGGCAGTAAGCACCATTCTCCTTTTTTTTTTGTGTCCATCTTTTGTAATTGATTTATCTAGGAAAATTTATAGCTATGTATTTCTTTGACGTTTTTACTATAGTTTAGGAACTCTGATCCCTGCATTGCTCACTGCTTGTTGGTAACTTATACAGTTCGCTGGGTAAGTTAACATCATGTCTCTGTCGAGGCTCACAAAGGGGTTGCAGTGGCCTGGGTTAGAGTCATGATCTAACATGGCTTTTGCTGGGTTGGCTTAGTTTAGAAATAAGGTTGCGGCCTTCCTATGAGCTATAGTTTTTCGTATAATGGTAAACACTAGGTCATGGGTTTGATTTTCGAGAGCAACATGTTGCATGAGATAGGTGTTGGGAGGAGGCTTCTTGGGTAACACCAACATTCTGCCTATGACAAGGCCCATGCAGGGCTGGTGTGACCTTGATTGAAGTCATGATCGAACATGGCAGTTGCTTGGTGGGCTTAATTAAGAAATAAAGTTGTGCCCTTCTTTATAGCTATAGCTTAGCAATAGCTTTTGACACATGGGAAGCGCTTGATCCTAACACAGTTCATCAAGTTTCTTGTCTAAGCTGCAACAGTCTTCTTTTTGTTTTGGATCATAATCAATTACATCATATCTTACTTAACTACCGTGTTTCATTTGACTGAAATGATGTTGGGAGACTGCAAGCACCTAGAGTGAAGGGCGTTGGCTGGATCTCTGTCTGTTATCTGATATTGGCCCTGCCATGACTTTAAGCCCAAGGCTATAAGTTGTATATGATCTACTGACCTTCATGAGCAAGTAATTGGTTTTGAGCTGGAATCTGAGAAAGAAACTGCAGAAGATCAGATATTGATTAGTTCACTTGAAAAGTTTTCCGTGCTGAGTGATGAAAATTGCTGGTGAAAGATGGCTTAATCCTACTACGATTGAATTTATGTATTGTCTTCTGTTCTGCTAATATCTAATTTGCTTCCCAGAAGGAGAAGGGAATGTGGTTGGGAAAGAGGATGGGGAGGGTAAAAAGAGGACCGTGAAAGTTAGATCGATTACATAAATAGTTCAAATATAGATTTTAAACATCTAAGTTATAAGTATATTTTTTGCATTTAACAAAGGATGAATTTGCATATGTTATGATGCAAAATCTGCATAATTGCATAGCACTGTGTCTGAGAACATGTTCCTCTTCTAGAGATTTTTCGGATTCCTTTTCTATTTATGATGGATCAAAATAGAGCAAAATAGATATAATGGATTGATATAGCTGACCTTAATTAGTTTGAGATTGAGGTGTAGTTGATTGGTTCATTGATTAAAAGTGATTCCTCTTTAGTGTTAGGTTGCATTGGGAGGCTACATAAATATCTATAAAAGACTAATGAGGTTATGAACTTAACTCAAGTCCAAAGATCAGCTAATTTATGTGCAAATATTGTGGGTTGGTACTGATCTTTTGCATATTGTCTTTTTTTCCCCCCCTGCATATTGTCTTGAAACCCCATTTTCGTTTAGACAACTTCGTACACCCATTATACATCTTCGGATGAGCTTGCTTTTACTGTTTAGTTGGGATTTTCATTTGGAAGGCAATGATCTTATGAGAATTTTGACGTTGGTTCTACAGTCTGTTGGTTTTACAGGTGTTGCTGGTGTCATACTTGCTCTGCTTTGGTTCATTTCTTTTGGTTTGGCTCTTGCGGTGCATTATTGCTGCGGGTGGAAGATCAATATTAGAGAAGGAGAACGGCGTTTTTCTGAGAGAATTTGCCTGATCGTGCTTATTATCTTGACATGTGCTGCAGTGTAATAATCTAACACCTGACTTGTTGCTTGCTGGATACATATGTTCTCTCATTTGAATTATCACGAGGCCATCCATAAGTTTTTGGTATTCTTGATTAAATCAATGAAATACATCCAATTTCTTGACTGGTTAATTTTCTTTTGTACAAAAATAATCTTTTCCAATCTTGCAATCTTATCAACTTTAAATTGTAACGCTTTATCATGCACTATGTTTTGTTCATAAACTTATGACGTATCCTCTGCTAGATTATCAATGTGTCTTTAAGCACCTGGCTTACGCAGGACTTGCCCTATTTGGAAGTTTTAGATTTCCTAGTCAATAGGATTTTACCTTGGATTAAAAATACTTTTTTTTTTTTGCCTTGGATTAAGGAAGGACATAAATCTTGCTCGTTAGAAAAACTACTGATGCATGTTTCTTATTTAACCAATAGTATCGGGTGCATTCTTCTTTCTGTTGGACAAGATGATTTTCATGGTGAAGCATTGGACACTCTAAAATATGTTGTAAACCAGTCAGATTACACTGAACAGACATTGAGAAATGTAACACAATACCTGTTACTCGCAAAAACTGTGAATGTGGCCCAGATTTTCCTCCCTTCAGATGTTAAGGAGGATATTGACCGCATAAATGGAGACCTAACTTCTGCAGCAGATACACTTGAGGAGAAGACAAATGAAAACTCAGGAAAGATACGAAGGGTCTTCAATGCTGTGTATGCCTCGAATTTAATTTGCTAGTACTCTTCAGTGTTTGTTTTTGCTTCAAGGTCTGATATTAATATGCAAATGGCACTATTCAGGCGGTCAGCTTTGATTACTGTTGCTGTTGTTATGCTTCTCATCTCTATTCTGGGTCTTTGTATGTATTACTATACCGAGCTCTACTTTTAGTCTCAAACTTTCACGTCTTACACATTAGTTTTGAGACTGAAATCGTATTTCTTGCAGGCCTCTCTATCCTTGGCCATCAACACACAATTCACATGTAAGCTTCTTTATTCAGTGCTTAAACAATTAGTGTGTCCTTTTTTCTCCAATACTCCCCATTGCCTTACAATCCAATTCTCTGATGCAGATTTATCATTAGCGGATGGTTGCTGGTGGCAGTTACATTCGTTCTCTATGCAGTTTTTGTCATCATTAACAAGTAAGAAACAATGTCTAATATTGAGTATTCATGGAAGTACAAAAGCTTATATTTTCTAGTATGTTGTTCAGACATTTCTAAAATGTCAATGATTGTCCATTGTATCCTTCAAATTAGTATTTTTCGTAAGGATCCAATACAGATGTGGCAGCATTTTCAAAGAGTACGAGCAACATGGATTTTCCATTCTTTTGTTTTCTATTCTTTTCCTGGCTCACAAAATGCTTTCCTTGTTGCCTATCGGTCTATGAAGTGAGATGAAAAGGTGCTTGATGATTTCTTTACATGTGCTAAGACTTGATGGGCATAGTACTCCGTACCTCTGCTGATCCTTTGAAATAGTCGAGATGTTCATAAGATATTTGACAAAACCGTTGTTCAGCTCTCTTTATTCAGTCTACCATACATTTGTGCAGTATTCCTGCAGCATGGGGAGTAAATTCCTGGACATGCTTAGCTTTCTCAATGAGTGGATCTGTTTCATTTATGGTTTTAATAAGAATGTAAAAGGGTTAATAAGACTAGTTCCAAGATTTGGAGGAGTCGCTGAATGTTTCTTTTTTTCTTTTTGGTTCCAGTGCAATTTCAGACACTTGTATGGCAATGGGAGAGTGGGTGGACAATCCTCATGCTGAAAGTGCTCTTAGCAACATCCTTCCATGTGTTGACCCAAGAACTACAAACCAGACACTATTCAAGAGCAAACAAGTCACCATTGGTCTCGTAAATATTGTCAACGGATTTATTGACACCTATGCAAATTCCAATCCATCTAATCATCTCAATTCAAATTACTATAATCAGTCAGGACCTGTCATACCACATCTCTGCTATCCATATGACTCCCAATTGCAAGATCTTCCATGCCCGGCTGATCAAGTGTCTATGGCAAATTCTTCAATGGTAAGTATTAATGTTCCTCTTCTCCCTTTGTCACCCTGCTAAGAAAACTTTATAAGAGGAACAAAAACCATTTACTCTTCTACAGTAGTTTTTATTTTATGTTGCTCGGCCTCTTCAAAAATGTCTTGCGTCTGCTGCATACCTGATTCTCATAAAGTAGTGTATTTCTAGAGGATCCGACACAGGTGAAGCAACATTTATGGAGAGTCAGAGTAACATAGTTTTAGTTGGAAGTTGACTACTGATTCTATATGCAAAAGAAATTCAAGTCGTTTGTCAATGAAAGTGAATCAGCATGTTCTAGATATCGCGTTTTGGGCATTCAATATTTTGCAGGCCAATTAAAGCTACTTTTGCAATAATTTCCAGGTTTGGCAGAATTATACTTGCAATGTATCTGAGGCAGGAATTTGTACTAGCGTCGGGAGGCTAACACCCGACATGTACGAGCAGCTGGTGGCAACAGTCAACATTAGCTACGCTCTCGAACATTATGCACCCCCACTGCTCAATCTCCAGAACTGCAATTTCGTCCGTGACACATTCAATAACATCACAACCAATCACTGCCCTCCATTGCAACACCATCTCCGAGTCGTTAATGCAGGGTTAGCCGTTATCTCAGTTGGAGTCATGCTAAGTCTCGCGTTGTGGATAGTATATGCAAACCGCCCCCAAAGGGAGGAAGTGTTTGCGAACCTCTCTTCGCGTATAAAGAGCAGCTGCAATGGCAAGAACATTAGCTGCAGCAATAGTAACATTGACTTGTCATCAAGAGCCACAACTCCAAAAATTGGAGTGTAGATATATAGTACTCCATAGTTTTCAGCATAGGGAAAAAAATGTAGAGATCTTGTGGCGTGAGATTTATTTTGATCTCTATATAAGCCTTTTGTTCAATGTATGAGGCAAAGCACCATATTTTTGAGCAGGGGACTGATAGACATTTTATTTCATGTCTAGTAGTATATGTGTATGGAACAGTGTTAAATCAAAATGTTGTGTTTTGGTATATTTCATGTCTAAAGTTGGAAACTTTTACTGTTCTTGTCAAGTGAAAAAATAGCAGTTAATTTCACGTGTACTACTTTTTTGGGGGGTTTGGGGGGGGGGGGTTTGTGTTTCCCAACTGGTTTTTGACTAAATTCGAATCGTGCATTGTAGGGTTCATTTGGGGATGATGCTCTCAACAGACATTTTTCCGAATTGTGGGCCCATTTGGGATGATGCTCTCAATAGAGATTTTTTCCTTAACTCGAACTCGAGATTTTTGATCAAGGGTGAAGTATTCCTTCGCTCATCACAACTCAACTTTATTCAATATATAGATAGTGGACTTCATAAATATATTTATTTAAATTTATACAAAATTAAGTAGTTATTTATATACTGCTGGAATCGAGCAAAAAAAATTAACATGTACAGTTAAATTGGTGGAAACTTGAGTAGGATATTCTTAGTTGTTGCCGAAATTTCTGAAACTTCAAAGTCAAATTTGGCCTTTTTATCTGTATTTAATCATTTTTTATACCCAAAATTATCCTTTTTTTTTTTTAATTTCACACAAATTTTTAGTCATGAATTGTTCTGTGCTTTTGCTATTTTTGATTTTATCATTTTTAGTTTCTGTTTCAAGTGGATCTCAGAAACGTATGATTCTTCGAGCAATCATAAAGGAGGTGAATAACAAAGATGGTGACTTTGCTGTTGATTTGAATGCCACCAACTTTGATTCTGTACTTAATGACACTCCAATCCCTTATGCCATTGTTGAATTTTTTGCTCACTGGTTAGTTCATTTCCCCCAAAAATTGCATCTTTTTGATTTGGGGTTTCAAGAATTGCATGTTTCTTGTGATTATTAGAGTAGATGAAGTTGTTATTTCAGTTTTTTTGATTTGGGGTTTCAAGAATTACATGTTTCTTGTTGAAATTGTGGTTACTGGAGTAGATGAAGTCATCTATTGTTGCTATTTCAAGCATTCCTTTTTTCTTGTTGAAATCATGATTATTGGAGCAAATGAATTTATTTGAGTTGTTTTATTAGTTTGTTTCTAAATTGGGGATAGGGGAAACGACAGTAGGAGATTACAAGATGGGAATGAAACACTCTCCAACAAGGTGAAAGTTTAGTTAGTCAACCCGCTGAGCTACTGAGCTACGAAGATTTTCTGTTCTTTTCGGTTATGTTTTTCAAATGGAGTTTTTTAGATGATTCTTCTCTAGTTGTAAAGATCTCTTTCTGATGACAGAATTACACTAAATAGATGGTGGATTTATGATACAATCAGTGTAATCGATCTTTCCAGCTCGGAAAAGTAAATAGTGAATCCGACTGTCTAGTAGTGAAGGTCCCTTTTTAATGAAAAAATAGCTGGTCACCCAAACAATTAAACTAAAAATAGTTGGTGGATGTATAATACATGTACAATCTATTTATACCTGCTAGGAAGGAAAAGTAAATAGTGAATCCGACTAGCTAACTGTAAAGATCCCTTTTTGATGAAAGAATTGAGCTAAATAGCTTGCCACCCAAATGCTTACACTCAAAATATCAGACGTATGTATAATATATGTACAATCTATGTATAATTGTATACCATCTATGAAAAATATACAGTGAAATCCGACCGCTAGTCGTGTAAAGATCACTTTTTGATGATCTACTGGTGTAATGTGAAAGTAATATCTATTATAGCAAATTCTGGGATGTATATACTGCAGGTAGTTTGTATATAAAGAGTCTGCTTTGGGAAAATTCCTTTTCCTTTTCCTTTTTACTAGTATGGTTTAGGATCTCTTCTTTCTTTTGAGTTTCGGTAATTATGGGGAAGCTGGTGAGCAAACAAGATTGTAGGTTTTGGGGGGGAATATAAAGAATGTATCTTTTTATTTGCCTCCCTTTGGATCAATAGGAAACATAGATTGGCTTGATAGTTCTCGGCATAGTTCATTTTAATCGTGCTATATTCAAAAACATGTGCCAAAGCTTTGTTGTCATGTCACAATGAATGAAAAGGTGATTTATTGTTTGGAAAAAATGATATCGTACCTTTTTTTACTTTGTTGCCATCGACTTACATATCTTGATGTTGTCAAAGATAATTTGTGTTTTGTATTCCTCTATTAAGCCTATTTGATTCTTACTTGAAGCAATTTTATTTGTCGTGCAGGTGTCCTGCCTGTAGAAATTATAAGGTATTATCTCTACCCAAAAGGGTTGATTAGTTTAAAAATTTTGACTGGTTTCGGTGTAGATTTGGGCATTAGATCTTATATTTTGAGTTTTAAAATGGTGGATAAAATGGGATAGACAGAATAGTTTTTTCTGCTTGTAAAAGCTTTTACTATAGTGTTTCTTATAGAAAAACCAACAATTTTGCAGCCACATTATGAAAAGGTTGCGAGACTCTTCAATGGGGCAGATGCTAGTCATCCAGGAGTCATATTGATGACAAGGGTAGATTGCGCATTGATGGTATTGATCTATGCCATCTTTATGCTTCTAAGGAAATGTTCTGCAGTATTAATGATCTTCTACTTTTACTTGATGTGTTCTTTTACACCAGCAGGAAGCATAAACCTTTTTCCATTTTCTGATCATTTCCTGTGTTAATGAAAACTATTCATCTTTCCTTAGGTATTAATGATTTGAAAACTGTTTCTTTATCAAATGTAAAACCACGAGTATGTTATTTCTCTGTCCTATGTGACTCGAGAGAAAATCAGAAGTTATTCGGGGGTTTGTAGCATCCCTGTCTCGGTCTCTCTCCGAGGGAATGCAATGTTGTTGACATTATGACTATTGAATGCCTTTTGGCTTATTAAGCTTTCCAAATTAGTACTTTTTTTAAATTAGTATCGTTTTAGTTTTTTGATCTTTCCATTTCAGTTGGTCAGATGTGGAGTAAATCAATTTTGCTTAAATAGATTTAACTCATGTATTGCTAGGTTCCTCCCATTTCATTTGGAGATGACTCGTGCATTGCAGCCTTTCATTTGAATATGCTTTCTTATTTCTTTTTACTTAAACTAACTGATTTACTACCATTACTGATCACCTTTTTGGCAGCACAGATAAATTCTAATCTTTGTGACAAGTTCTCTGTGCGACGTTTCCCAATGCTTTATTGGGGCCCTCCTAAGAAGTTTGTCGGCGGTGTTTGGGATCCAAAATTAGAAAAGAGTGAAATACTTCCTATTGAAAATGGACGAACTGCTGATATCTTGCTCGAGTGGATCAACAAACAATTGGGAAGGTATAAATGCTTGTTGTAATATGCTTTTATATTACAAATGTTGTGTGTGTGTGTGTGTGTGTATATATATATATATATATATGCTTCGTGTAATATCTTGCTCTGATCTGTCTTTGACTATCCACCACATTCTTCTTTACATATACTTTACAATCTCAGCTCATATAGCTTCGATGATGGAAAATATGAGAAACATCATCTTCAGGCAAACACTTCAGATATGGACCAGGTTAGTGGAGCTTGATTTTGAGTTCTTAAACGAAATTTAAGCTGCCTCTTATATACTTCTTATTTCGGCAAAATTTTGCTTTTTGAAGGTTGCGAAAGCTATACATGATGTTGAGGAGGCAACATCTACTGCCTTTCGTATTATTTTAGACCACAAGGTAAAGAGCTGAACTTTGTGTCTTTGTCAGATCCATAATTTTTGTGTGGAAGGTTCAATTTTAAGGGTTTTAGCCACCAATCCATGCAGATGATTATACCAGCAACTCGGGCATCAGTTATAAAGTTTCTGCAACTTTTGGTGGCTCATCACCCTTCTAAGAGGTTTTCTCCTACTTTTCATTTTTGGCGTTATTGTAGGCTTGTAGGCGTTCCTTGTGTTCCCCTTACATGTGGAGTCGTATCTTTCTAGTAGATGCCGAAAGGGGAGTGCTGATGTACTTGTTAACTTTGATGATCTGTGTCCATCAGAGACGATGTCAGTTAATAACGAGGAAGCTGAAAGTTGTAGCCAAAAGGGCGCCCTTGGAAATTACCATATTTGTGGTAAAGAGGTTCCTCGTGGATATTGGGTGGGTACATAAGTCATCTTCTTTTCTGTATCTGATGCATGTAGTGTCATTATCGATTTATGTATTTTGAACTATCACTGCTTCATGTCCCACCTCAAAGTGCTTGACTATCCACACACAGTACAATGGCGCATGGTCCGCCTATTTTCTTCAGACTTTTTCTGTTTCAGTTTGCTCATAGAAAGAGGGAATTTATTTGATTTAAGTGTACAACTAAAGCTGTTCAAAGTTTGTTTATGAAATCTGTTTTATACTGCAGATGTATTGTCGTGGCAGCAAGAATGATACTAGAGGATTTAGGTAATGGATCGTTCATGTAGTTTCCTCTTCATATGTGTTGCAAATTTTTGATAGTATATCCACGAAATTTGCTTTGACAATTCCCTTGGCTACATCATTGTTGTTTCTTTTGCAGTTGTGGTTTGTGGATTTTGTTACACTCACTCTCCGTAAGGGTCGAAGATGGAGAAAGCAACATGGCGTTTAGAAGTATATGTGATTTTATATACAACTTTTTCATTTGCGAGGAATGTAGGCAACACTTTCATGATATGTGTTCAAGGTAAACTGCTGTTGAGGTTCTTTCTGTGTCTCAATATTTTCTGTCTGAGCGTATTCAAATTTTCAGCGTATCTAGTCCGTTCAAGAAAGCACGTGATTTCGCCCTCTGGCTGTGGAGTGCACACAACAAGGTCAACGAAAGACTAATGGAAGAAGAAACATCTCTAGGAACGGGCGATCCAGTATTTCCAAAAGCCATTTGGCCTCCAAAGCAGCTTTGTTCCTCATGTTATATCAGTCCAAGCAAAACGAGCAAGGAAAATAGTAAGATTGATTGGGATGAGGATGCGGTCTTCAAGTTTTTAGTCAGTTACTATGGAAAAGAACTCGTAACTCTCCAAAAGGAAAAGGAACAACAAAGTGTCGGTCAGACTGAAAAAATAGTCGTTGAAGAGGTGGTAGCCACAACACATGCAGTCGTCGTTCCAGTGGGAGCTGCATTGGCTATTGCAGTTGTGAGCTGTGCATTTGGAGCGCTTGCCTACATCTGGCGCTCAAGACAAAAGAATCGGAAGTATAAATACATACACTCGTTAAAGAATATATGATTATTGTGCCAGTATAAAAGAGATGGAGGAGTTTCTACTTCTGGCAAGTTGACATTCTTATCTTTTTCTCTTACCTGAACATATTTCAGGCCGCGAAGAAGCTGGAACTGAGTTTGTTAGACGAGTCATATCCGCTCATTGCTGTAATTATAGTTGACAAACAAGTCAATCGAGGCTTATAGGTAACACGTCGAGGGATTGTAATGTATCACTTGTACCGGAAATTCTTACACTTCTTTCGTGTGCCCTATTTTTTTCCAGACGGGGTGTACAGATTTACGTATTTAAGTGTCTGAGTAAGAAATTATCCGAGAACCTGCATTTTCATCCTTCCTTTATCGAGCTATTTCTGTCTAGTTTTGTATGTTTTTCTGTTGAGATAATGGTCAAAAATACGCTTGAAATATTATATTTTGTGAGTTTCTTATCTGATCTGTAGGTGGTCACTTTCCCTTCTTAAATTATCATTAACTATCAGTTGTTCCCTTTTTTCTATCTGGTTGATGTGTTTTTCATGAATAATTTTCGATAGTTTAGGTAAGTACCACGCGAAAATTATTAACTAACTAGTTTTTGATTCTGTAGCTTGTCAAGATTACAGATACTATTAGGTCTTGTTCGTGGAATGCCATTTCCAAGTGAGTTACACAGGCTTATGCTGATTATGATTACCTTTTTGTTTCATTGTGATCTTATCCAATGGAATCTTATAAGCGAAATCTAGAAACGTAAATTTTATTTCTATCTTGTCAAATTCTATCGTCGCCGCCATCTGGTAGTATTGCAATATTTACTTCATATTCATGCAAATAGTTGACCCTTTTACTCTCTCCCCTCATGCGTAATATCGATAACTTATGGTAAAATTAAAATTTTTATTAAGGGGATTAAAACTATATGCAAAGTAAACAAACTACAGGTTAATGAATGCAACATCTATTATATATTCAAGAAAGTAATTGAGCAACATCTATTATATATTCAAAAAAATAATTGACCACGTGTTATACATGTTAGTGGGTTCAGACGAATCTTTTTTGCGTTCTCTAACGTCCTACTTATAGTATTCATCTAGATTACATACAAATATTTTTTTCTTACACATTGAACACTAAAAAATAAGTTAAAAAATCATATATTTTTTGAAAAAACATTTCACTTTCCTAAAGAAAGCATGATGGAGGAAACTTCTTAATTTATCTATAACTAATCCAAAAATATGTCTTATTTTGCCGAGTCGCAATTAATCTATAATTCAATTAGTGAAGTAATTTAGCTATCAGTTTCTTTCTTTTTATGTTTTTAATTTATTTTATTTTTATTTTTTATTTTGGTTTGGCTGGCTGCAATTGGATTCATGCAAATTGGCATCATAAAGATAATGTCCAAAATTATCGAAGACACGCAACTTCATAATATCCGGAGGGTGACAAGTCCTTGTTTACGTTCCTCTTTTTATTAAATTATCATTTATTCTTATCATTAAAATTTTCTATGAAATATATAAAATGTCTTCTCTTTTAGTCAAAAATCTTAAATTTGAGCTTTGGGTATATATAATCAAAGTGCACATATATCATTTAAGTCATGTTTATTGTGTGTAAAAATTACATGTCAACCTAATATCTAGCTAAATTCAGACAAAATATTTAAAATTTCAGTCATATGTATGTAGATGTGCAAATTTTTACCATGAAGTTGTTCTAAAATTGTGGTCGTACATACATTTTAAAGTTTGAATACGTGTCAAATTACGATATGCAAATAATATATATCACAAAATATATAAAGCAATGTTGATAGTTGATTGTATAAGAAGCATTTTTCTCTTAATTGAACCTTAAATAATATGAATATGAATATTGAACACGACAACGCAAAAAGGACCTGTGATAACGAATGTTCCCCTTTTGATAATGATGGATTTTAGTTCTTTGAAATGTGCCTCTTTTCTACTTGATTTGTGAACAACATTAATTGTGATAATGAATTCTAGTTTATTTTTTTGAAAAAAATAAAAAAAATCATACACTATGGTCCCATTAGGTATTGAATATTTATTCACAACACGTTTCGATTTTAATAATCCCCTAAAGGTAAAATATAAATTTATTGATCTTATACAATTTCTTTAAAAAAAATTGATTGAGTTTAATTATTTTTTTTAAGGGAAACAAAGATGGGTTGACGTCTCCCAATTAAAAGAGTTTCATTAAGCATGTATCATTTGATTATCTTTCACCGGCGTAGATACAGAATAACTTTATCTATCAAATTTAAACAGATAAAAAAGAAATCACATAGTATTTTTGTCTCCAATCAATTGAGAAATTGTGCTAGGAAAAGGATTGCATATCAATATATCATGAGGTAAAACTAACTTGCCACCTTTTGTATTCCCATAAATGTGTTCATATGCTGAACTTTAACTGACTGTACAAAGATTTCTAACTAATCCACAACCTTGAAACTTTCCTAATTGGAAACTTGAAATCTTTTTCCTTTTTAGACTTTTGACCTTTTTTGTTTTTTTGATATTTCTTCAATCTACAACAACTAAGCACCAACTGCATGACGCAGTCATCCGTCCTCTCTGCAGCAAATTATACGCAGCAGGACGCTGTAGTAAGAGGAGAGCAAATGTGAACTAGCATATATGTAGGTACTTTCAAGGGGCGTCAATGATGGGAGGCTGATGTGAGAGCACCATGGGGCTAGATTCATCATCAGACGAGGAGATGGGCAGAATAGCCTGTGTTGTAGAGGATGAAAACGTTTAGTCAGCTCAGGTACGGGATCGAGGAGGAATGTAAGAGGAATAGGTGGTAACTCAACTCACCTGCTGGCGTTGGCGACGGTGGCAAGAGCTCACTGCTTTCATTATGATGTATATAGGCAGAACAATGCCAGCAATCCTCAGCAGTAGTAGCTGTGTGCAAAGGGTAATAAGTAAGAAAACAATCGAAAAGAACACAGCAACGTAATTCGCACTTTTTCTAGTTTAGCACCCGTACCATAACCAACGGAAATGAATAGTCCTCTGCTTGATTCATTATGATAGGAAGAGTATGCCGTAAAACCAGAAGCAGCATAAACTGTTTAAAAAGGGAACAAAACGACAGAATCAAATTGCTGCACTTAAATATAGAAGTCGCCTAAACAGGATAACAAGAGTTGGCAGATCACATTTAAGTTTGTCCTGGCACAGAAGTTAGTGATTGAAGAATCTCATGCTTTCTTTTCATAAGTCATAATTAAACGCACTAGCGTGTGCGCGTGAGATGGGTGTGTCTTTGCAAGGACGGAACTATTTTTTGGGTATGTATAGTAAATGTTGAACCCTTTTTGGCTTCTTTTTGTGTTTACTTCTTCATAGTTTAAACATCCTTAGTGAAAATCGTGTGTGTGTGTGTGTGTGACAGAGAGAGAGAGAGAAATTACGATCATTGTGACTGAACGACAACACATCATGCTTCTTGATGTAGAGACTGCATAGTCATCATCATAGTCGTCGGAGTCGATGAAATCACGATCAGTTGAAACGACTGCTATCAGACGAGGGTTATTTAAGTCTCTTCTAACAATTCCCCAGTTTCCCCTGAGTAAAGCACCACAACACACGGTAAGAGAAAAGCAATATGGGATATGGAACAGAATGTTCAATTTCCTAATAATAGCAACAAGCAAGACGAAGAAAGATACCTAAAATTCATTGGGATGCCTCCAAGTCGAAAAATGGGAGGAGGAGCTGTATAACCAGGCCTAAAAGGCTGTAATCAACATAAAGCCAACATAAGGATACAAATGGTCAACAGTAACTAGTACATGGAGAAAAGGAAGATGTCATCAAAAACACTTCTAGCCTGTAACCTGGTGGCATATCTCACAAATGGTATCACCCTTCTCGTTACACCACCTTTGCACACATCTCCGATGTGCATACTGAAAGAAAACCAAGCACAAACATGAAGCAGTTTTGCAGAACACATTATGAGTTAAAGATAAGAGTAAAAATGTTAGAATAAAGAATTCGGAAGACACAGGAACTAGGTAGAAGAGTCGCAAGTTCGAAGTTAAAAAGACATGCCGACGACTATTGTGTGAGCATCACAGTAGAATCAGACATTGATAGAGCACTTTGAAAAAGTAAAGTGAATAAACAGACAGGAACATCTCTAGCTAACGAAAGCCAAAAATGTAGCAATGTCACCAATCATCTCTACTTAAGCAACTACGTGTATAGAACTACTTGAAAATTCATAGCAGGCTCCTTGTTTTAACTCTCTCCACATTATAGGAACCTAGAAACCACACAGCTTCTTCCCCAACTCACCATGTTCCACCCCGGGAAAGGTAGAGGGATGATGTTAACACATGTCCAGCATCATCCGTGTCATGTCACAAAGTAAATTTTACGACGAATCTATAGGTAGCGCTCAAGACCTTGAGCATGATGTAAAACATTCTAGTGCTAAGGTAGCATGTTGCAGTAATCAACTGTCACCAGAAAAATAATCACAAAATTGAGCCTGAACTTGATTGATCAGAAGGAACAAAACGTACTTGTAACAACATCAAACAAATTCGTTTCTTATTTAGGCTCATCATTAGACAGAACCAGTTCCTCAATGGAAATAACATGTGCTCGTGGAAAGCAAACAAATTGCACAGCAATTTTCGAGTAGTAGGAAGACAAAAAAGCACAGAGAGTACTAATTAGGCACAAGTGCACAGCTCATACTTTGATTTTTAAGAATATTATAATAAACTTCTAACGACATAAACCAGCTCAAATAACAGAAAATATAGAACACCAATAGATAGCATAAAACAACAATTACGCCTCAATTTCAAGCAAATTGGCTTCATAAAACAACAATTACGCCTCAATTTAAAGCAAATAGGCTTCGACTATATGAATTCCCATTGTCCATGTCGTTCTGTTTAAGCACATCTCAATCCAATATATAGCATACTGTATATGAAAGGAAAGGAAATAACAGTAACAAGACTCAACAAACCTTCAAGCTACCACAGCAAGAGCAAGGAACTTCCATATTTGAATCCATATCTTCATCTTGGCATATCCTGCATTCAACCATCTTCCCAGGACTCAATAGAGGATCAGAATTCAGGGAAGAGCAATCAGCTACCAAGGTATTCGTTGCTGATGACGCTAGCTCTTTCTGCTTTCTGCTTTCAAGTGCAGCCTCCAAAGTCGATTCAGTTAGCAACCGATCAACCAGAAACACAAAATGATCTCCCATTCTTATGTAACCAATATCAACTAAAAACCACTTTTTAAATTTATTTTTTTTTATGTGACAGACACAATGATGCCTTGAACAATCAGCTTTCCACCAGAATTGCCTG
The DNA here is from genome assembly GCA_026153255.1 of Solanum medicagineum. Lineage (NCBI taxonomy): Eukaryota > Viridiplantae > Streptophyta > Magnoliopsida > Solanales > Solanaceae > Solanum > Solanum medicagineum. The sequence continues at coordinate 3,943,236 of JAPFFP010000088.1, forward strand.
AAAATAGAAAAAAACATCATACAACTTGCCATAAACCAAAAAAGTTGTTTCAGTCAGAATTATCAAAACACTTGCCAATTATACAAAGTGTAAAAGAGTTATAAAGTCATAAAGGAAAAAAACATAATTGATCAAATTTCCAACTACAAAACTAGACCTTAGAAAAAAGCACATGGTTTGAAATAAAAGACAGATAACTTTAATTCAAAAAAAAGCATGACAAATTTGAATCAAGGACCAAATAAGGAATTTCATCAAGAACCTTCCTAAGAAAAACAAAAAACAACCCATAAAATCCAAGAGAAGTACCAAAACCAAGCAAAAACAGAAAGACCATGCAAATAACAACAAAGTATCAAAAAGATTGAAACTTGAGAACCCCAGATAGCAAAAAACTGATCTTCATAAAAAAATTTCAAGCAAAAACAGAAAGAACCATGCAAATAACAACAAAAGGTGTCAAAAAAGATTGAAACTTGAGAACCCCTGATGGCAAAAACTGATCTTTAGAATAAATTTCAAGCAAAAACAGAAAGTACCATGCAAATAACGACAAAAGGTATAAAAAAAGATTGAAACTTGAGAACCCCAGATGGCAAAAACTGATAAATTTCAAGCAAAAACAGAAAGTACCATGCAAATAACACCAAGGGTATCAAAAAAGATTGAAACTTAACAACCCCAAATGGCAAAAAGTGAGCTTTTTGAATAAATTTCAAGCTATTAACACACAAACATTAAAAAAAGAAAACACACCCAGATGCCAAAAAGTGATCTTTGATATGAGTACAAAGGTATAACACAACAAACATGAAGAAAAAATAGAGAATTTAAGGGAATATACTGAAAAAAGAGACTTACAAGAAGGGGATCGGATATCTACAAGCTAAGAAAGGTTCTTTTTTTCTTTTCCAATCTTAAAAAAGATTTCTCTTTTAGAATGAAGCAAGAGATTGAGTGTCCATGTTTGTTTAAGCACTCAAAAATTTCAAAGAATCAATTTAGAAATTGGTAAAAATAATACAGTTTATAAAGGATATTTATAGTGAAGATGTTATTCTACAGATCAAGAGTTTAATTTGAAAAAAAAAACAAAAAGGACAAGTTTTTGAACTAAATTAATTTTAAATAAATAAAATAATGAACAGTATCTTTTCAGGTTTCGAGCCATTCAAAACGTGTCTTTCTCCCCTTTGTTTCTCTTTCATGTTAATCGTAATTTTTTTTATTATAAAATTTCAAATTTGAAACACAAACTTTCCTACATGTAGGGAAACCCAGAGAACAAAATTACTCAATTAGTTATCATTTAAATTAAAAAACAAAATTAGAGTGAAAATGATGAAAATCTGTTAAACTTTGGAAGGAAAAAAACTGAATTTTGAAAAATTATAATAGTTTAGTATCCAATAGTTTCTCATATTACTATTCTGAAAAAATAAAGCATGATCAAACGAGCACTTAAATTATATACATGAACAAATACAATTTTTAATATTGATTTAGTTTAACTTCTATAATGCTTGTGACACATTATTACATTATTTTTAGTTTGTAATATTACTACATGCGAATTCAAAATTTAATAATTAACATAACCAGTACATTTATTAATATTGTAATTTAAAATTAATTATTTTATACATATTTATTTTGAATTTTTATTTATAACATGATTTTAGAAAAAACTAATGAATTTACGTGAAAATTCCTAATTGATCATTTAGATCCGTCCTCAATATTATATTTGTTGTTTTAAAAAAATAAATAAATTTGTATAGGTCAACTTTAATTTATAACAAAAGAATGCTATTTTGTTTAGTAGTATAAGAGTAATCAATGAATGATTAGTTCATTAATAACGAAGTTGAAATAATTTTCGGTATTTTTCAGTTTCAAAACTATAATTAATGTAACTTGACTGAATTAAATTATTGTATAGTAATAATTTTTGAAATGTCTAATTTTATAATGGGAGGAATTAAAAAAAATAAAACAAACATGAAAAAATAAAGTTTGGAATGAAACTCACATGATAATGCATGTCATTTTCATTTATTTTTTTGGTTGAGATAATGCATGCAAATTTTATTTCCCTAATTTTATTGGTCAAGGTCATATTATAATTAAAAATAATGAAATATCTGGGGTATTTTTGTCATATAGACATTTGTTTTTACAATTTATTCATTGTCTTAATTTTAGCATGAAAAATAGAGAATTTGAAGGAAAAAAAAACTATTTTTATGGAGTAATGACTAATGAAGTTGAAAATAATCTCCATTTTTCAGTTTCAAAATTATGATTAATGCAACTCATCCCCTAATACTAGTTTCATTAATGATATCTTGACTGAAAAAATTATATGAAAAGTTTCTCCTTCTTAAAATAAATTTTAAAGACTATTTTTATGGACTAACTGATTACAACATTTTAAGGTGATTTTTTAAATTATATTAGTATGAAAAGAATTTTTACTTAAATGAATAATATTCTTCGTAGAATTTTTATACTCTCTTCGTTCATTTTCATTTATTTATTACATTATTTTTTGTATATTTAATAATACTTGTCTAATTGGTAAAATGATCCATATTATTTGTTGTTTCTTAATCGGTAGTTCAAATCAATAATGAACAATTATTATTGAACAAGAAAATACATTTAAGTTATAATCATATCATATTGAATTGATCTAATTCAATCTAGTTTCAAAAATTAACTAGATTGTCAATAATAGATTACCTAAATAAATCAAAAAAAGAAATTTTCAGTCAAGGTTTAATGTTAATTCATTCTCAACGTCAATAAAGTCCGTCTTCTTGCAATAAAAATGAACAAATATGAGTTTTGACTATCACATCATATTAATTAAGACTAATAAAAAATTTATCTTTTTTTTCATATTGATATTTATTTTACAATTTATTCGTTATATTTGTCTTAATTTTACCACGAAAAATTGAAAATTTAAAATTTAAAAAAAATTATTTCTACGAAGTAATGACTAATGAAGTTGAAAATAATCTCCATTTTTCAGTTTCAAAATGTATGATTAAGACAACTCATCTCCTAATAATAGTTTCAATTAATGTACTGATAATTACACACACATTATACCTTGACTCAATCAAATTATATGAAAAGTTTCTTCTTTTTATAAAAAATTTTAAAGACTATTTTTCAGAATTAGACCGATAAAGTTTGACCAACGTCTTAAGGTAATTTTATTAAAGTTATATTAATATGAAAAAAATTCAACTTATACAAATAATTTTTTATAGAGTATTTATATATTTAAATTAGAATTATGAACATATTGAATTAGCTTCTATTAATAACTAATTAATTTTTAAAAAACAAAACCTAATAATTAAAAAAAAAAACTAAAAGATTTTGTAATGAAAATCACACGATGATGCATGTCATTTTCATTTCTTTTTTTCAGTTGAGATAATGCATGCAAATTTTATTTCCCATGCTATATACATTCTTTTTAACTTAAAAGTTTCAAATGTTATGCCAACTATACTGGCTAAAAGTTTTGAGTTCGAGACGATGATATAATTTAAAATTACTTAAAGGAATGTTTTAGTTCAAGTGATTTTTATACGTAGCAAATTTGAATTAGTTGAAATTGTAATTTGCATAAGCAAAGTCGTAATTTGAATTGAGTTTGAAAGTATAGTCATTTAAGTTATTGATGAGTTTCAAATTAGTAATTTATACTATAGATTTAATAAATTTTAAGAAAAATATAAAATTTAAATTAAAATTATTATACGTATGCACACGCTCGAAACTCATAATTCAAAACCTTATTTTACTCGTAATAATTCAAATATCGAACATGGAACAGAAAAATATTTTTCTTTCTTTCAAGATAAAATAGAATCCAAATATGTAAGCAAAGCCGATTGTCTTGACTAAGAAGTGTAGAATTTTTTTATTTTTTTTAAATAGTAAAATTGAACAACAATTTGCAAATTAAAATTTTGCAAATATACAAGTTCAATTCTCCATTTCAATTTATTTGTCTTAGTTTCTTTGATAATTTTCTAAATTCAACGTTTCACATGACATATTTAAGATTATCATAAGATTATATTCTAAATATTTTAAATTTCTAATTTATACAATATATGCAAAAGTCTTCTTTAATTTCTTGAATTCTATATACTAAATCAAAATCAATCAAACAAATTGAAACAAAAAAAATAATTAATTCATCACTAAATGGAATTGTAGACAATAACTAATAATAATTTCACTAATTTGTTATTAAATATAATTAATAATAATTTTTTTTGTTATTCAAAATAAAAATTATTCGTCGCTAATTTTTTTTCTTTTTCAATGATATATGAAAAGCCTTCATATAGCATTTTCCTAGTTGACAATCCATATACTAATTAAGAAAACACGCTGAAATTCTTCCATTGCAAGTCTACTTTAATTAAAAAGTGCATTATCCTCTTTGGGCAATAATCTCTTTTGTTATTTATAAATATAAAAATATAATAATTAGGCAATAACAATAATCTAATAAAAGTCTGATTATTTTTTTAGCAAGTTGATTAATTATTTGAACAATGTATATGCTACCTACATATATAGCGGAGAAATTCTAGTTTACAATACTACTCTTATTTTATATAAAATTTGGCTTAGCTATTAATTGAAGGAAGATTAAGTATTATAAAATTAAAAGAAAAAAATCATATTATCTTTGATTGTGATTTAATTTAGAGTATATTTTAGCCGTCAATGAATGAAGTTGTAATGAACCAGCAGAGATAGCTAATATTTAAATCACATAAAAAAGCAAATAATAATAATAATAATAATAATAATAATAATAATTAAACAATATAATTTTTTATGCGATTTAAGTTAAACAATACTCGCACTAATTAGAAATACATGACATCGACTAATGTATTAGTCAAAGCAAATTATAAGTTGACCCTAGATACCATGAAATAAATAAAAGAAAACAAAGAAAGGAAAAGTTTTCAAATAATTAATCATTATAAATTTTAGTTTAAGCAAATATATAACTTAATAAGATAGTTCAATTTATTAAACTTTACATCGTCAATACTCGCATAAGTTTATGTAAAAGTATTTGCATTAATTTAAAAAGAAAGTGAATAAAAATACAAAAAATATTTTATGTAAATAAAATAACTAAAGACCAAAAAAAAAAAAAAAAGATTAATTAATATTATTACCCCTATATCATGTTGCAATCCGTATCTCAACTACTAGCTCTACTCCTATTAGACACGGGATCGATAAAGATAATAATTTGTGATGAAATTTAAGTTAAATTTATTTTATATTATTTAATTTGAGGTATCAGTTAATATATAAGATATCTCAATTAGTGAGATATTCTTATTCACTTACCTAACTATCTTGAACATATATTTAAAATATAAAAATAGGATAATTAATTACACTTACAAATTAAATATTAAAGCTAAATTATGGAATAATGTTGATATGGTTCAAAAATAGGATGCTGAATATTTTTTTGGCTTTGACTAATATGTAAGTGTTTGTTTTTTCTTCTAGAAAAAAATACAGAAATTAAACCCATACGTGTATCAATTTGTTTAGTTTGCTAACTTTTGTGGTGTTATTTGTAATTAGTTAATGTGTTAAATGATTTGAGAATTTAAAAAAAAAAATGGAATTAAAATATTAACTTTAAAGTCATAGTTCTTTCATTGGTTTGGTTGGTAACCTTCCCAAACCAATAAGGAACCTTCAAATTTATATACTCATGCATGAAGTCAACTTCATCATGCTTCCCTCATTATTTTTTATATTGTTACTCTTCCATTTGTCATAATCGGAGAGAGGTAGATTCAGAATTTAACATATATGTATTCATTTAATAATTTCAAATTAATATATATATATATAACATTGTTGAGAAAAAGTAATGATTTCAAAGGAACATTTCTGTTAAAAAGCTTGAGGTTTTGATAGAGATTTCATTAGGGATAATGTCTTGATAAGCGTATTTGTGAGAAAAAACGATAAAAATAATTTTCAATAAAAATTCTAAACCCTATCAAAGACGACGTCTTGATAAGTGTAGCGTATTTGTTGTCAGAAATTTTGAGGTTTCTGATGGAGATTTCATCGAAGACGATATCTTGATAAGTATATTTACAAGGGATTACGAGTGGAAATCATTTTCAATAAATGTATTTTTGACGAATTTCGATAAAAATTTTCAGAAATTTCAATTTTCTTTTTAATAATGTTATATTAATAAGTAAGTTCATAGTAAAAAATTAATAAATATTTGTTGGGATATAAATGCAAACTCCTCCCTCCCACATCGGCTGTGGAAGGTCAAAATAGCCAACTTAAATAGGTTGAACCCAATCCCATTAATATGAGGCTTTTTGGGAGATGCCCAAAAACAAATCCGTGAAGGCTTGGCCCAAAGCGGACAATATCATACTAATGTGGGGTGAGGGTGCGCGTGGTTCCTATAATATTTTTATGAAATCTCTTTAATATTTATAATATGAATAAAAATTACTCAATCGACGTGAATTCATAGGTTACACAATAGATATATATCCATCCCCTCCAAAGTGGATTAATTAGTTCAAATTTGTCCAAGCTAAAAGGAAGTTTCAATTTGCTATTTAAAATTGAGTGGAATAATTTCTGAATAATAGTGTTTAAATTGTTAATCGTGAAATTAACTACCAAATCATATGGTAATGTTAGGTCAACATGTTCTAGATTTGGTCCTTCAAAAAACTAATTAATTAATTTCGAAGAATGATCGTTTTAATCACTTTTAAGGCCTATGATTTTTTTTAAGTCTTTGAATTGACCAATTAAATTCCTTAAGTTTTCTTCTATTCATACTTTTTTTTATTTTACCTTAAAAAAATTGATTTAAAGCAAAATAAAATGAGGAACGGAATTTGGTAAACCAATCTCTCTAGAAATGGAAACCAAATAAATAAATAAATAAAAATTGACATATAAAAGAAAAAAAAAGAATATTAATTTCATGAAAGGTAGAAATTAGTGATAAAAAACTTCTATCGTGAAAGCAATAAAAGAATTTCATCAATCCTATCTAAAGATGAGTGTTGGTTTTTTAATTAGTAATTCTAAGTAAATAATTTCATTCCTAGTTTCTTTTTTGAAACAGATTAGGTGTGGTTGACCAACTAGTTTAGGCCATTTAGGTATGTTGCATGCAAGAATATTAGGAGTCATAATCCTAACAATATTATTTTTATTATTATCATATATCTTTATTCGTGTAAACGTATTTGCATTATCGATCTTAAATTCAAATAAAAATATTGTTGAAGGTTAATTAAAAGATCACCTCTTTATTTCATAAAAATAAAGATAATTAAAATTGCTTATATTTTATATATTTTTGTTGGATCTCACATGTAAAATTACACTAAATATATATTGATGTGGTTATTATTTATTTATTGATCATAAGTGATGTATCAAAGATACGTACTCTTGATTCTACTTTTCAATAAATTATTGATTTTAATATTAAAATAAAAATAAAAATTAGTCAGCAGAAATTATACATTAGATCATCTAATTCCACGTATTCTTTTTTTATTTATTTAATTCTTATGCTTTGATTTTCTAGGGCCTTTGTTTACACGTGGAAATCTAGAAATGGACCTTGAATGTATGGTCCAAATTAAGTCAATTAATTAAACTTATATACACATCTGCACTGAATAAATATTTAATTGAAAATCAAGAATTTATGCTTGAATATCAATAAGTATATATGATGAAAATTCAGTTATATGCGCATGAACTTCAATAAAAATAATTGAATATAGCCATGTATTGCTTAAATTCAAACAAAAATAATTAGATTTAGTTGTGTGCAACTAAAATTTAGATAAACATAATTGAACTTTGATTATATATGCATGAAGTTTAGATAAAAAATAATTAATAAAATTTCAATCATATATATCTGAACTTTAGAATTTGATCTTTTACCTTCTATTTGGATGGTGATTTTCGATGGTCTCATAACATACGCTGTTGTATAATATGGTATGATATGATACTATACTGTACCGTGATTGGATGGAACCATTCATACCAATACATGAATAGAAACTATTGGACTTGTGGCCCATCACCATATATATGAGTCTTGGGCTTTTGGCCCATCCCAACTTCCATTTCTCTCCTACTATTACATTGCTAGTGTGGCACCTTATCATGTGTGTTAAAAATTGTTTATAATTTAAACAAGTTTATGATATGTAAATATTATAATATCAAATTGAATTTTTATTTAAGTCCTTTGATTTTATTAAAATTTGGATGAATTAGAATTTCATCTCGAGAGTTTAACATATGAATTTTCATTAAGAGGGTACAAAATTTGACTAAATATCCACACAAATCAATCAAAGAAGGGGAGAGAGGTTCAACATCTGCAATATATACATGAATTTAAACATATATAAATAGTATAATTTTCTATTGAACAGTATTCGTATGAATCTCCTCAAGATAGTGTAGCTCTGCCTTTGATCACTAATATTATATATTAGAATAAATTAATTATAATACACTACTCCAGTATCGCATTTCCTAATCCTCGTTAATACGAAATACTTTATACATCTAAATATCCTTTATTTGACTTGACTCAAATTTACATAACTATAATTACAAGTGTTTATTGATAATAGAATGAATATTAATAAAATAATCAAAATGCATATAGATTGATTATTTGACACGTATATCAATGTTGTAAAATATCTCAACAATATTTTTTTTTATTTTTTTTAAAAAATATTTATTTATTTAATCAAAGGGATCTAATGGATAAGGATCAACCTTCACGGTGATCCACAAGATTGAAATACCAACCATCGGAGAAAAAGACAAAGCATTTTTCCGACAAAATATTTTTCCCCAAATTACAAATTTTGCACATTTTTTTCGAATATTCGAATATATATAGGAACTTTTCAGTACCCTTTTGATTTCAACCTTCAATTCTCCTTCATTTCTCAATTTGTTGAAAAGGGTATGCTTTCATTTTTGTGTTTGAACTATATTTCTGTTTGAATTTTTCGTTTTTGTTTGTTTATTTTACTGTTTTGTAAGTCAATCTCAGCAGATCTATGGTTTTTTACTGTGGGGTTTCGTTCTTTTCATGTTTGTATTTGTTTGGAATGTTATTTTCTGGGAAATTGTGTTTGTTTTATGGAAATTCTGAAGTTTTTCTGATGAAATTTTTAAAATTTTGTTGTGTAATGAGAAATGGAAATATTGAAGTTTGTTTGACACCTGAGTGAATTGAATGAGAGCAAAAGTTCATAGTTTTGCTGAGATATAGAACAATATATAAGTTTATTATGCTTGCATGTTCATATGTAATTATGGTTGATAATTGTTTGTTGGTCAATTATGGAGATTTGAGTAAATTTTTAAGCTTTTTCTGATTAATATCTTTAATGTTGTGTGATGACTAGTGGAAATTTTGAAGCTTGTTTGACTCCTGAATGAATTTAATGGGAGCAAAAATTTCATAGATTTACTGAGATATAGAACAGCATGTAAGTTTAGCATGCTTGCATATTTGTCCTCAGGCCAAATGGATATGTAATTATGGTTAGTAGCTGTTTGTTGGTCAATTATGGAGATTTTGAGGAAATTTTTAAGTTTTTCTGATGAACATTTTTAATGTTGTTGTGTGCTGAGAAGTGGAAATATTGAAGTTTGTTCGACTCTTGAGCGATTTTAATGTGAGTAGAAGTTTATAGATTTGCTTGAGATATAGAACAGCATATAAGTTTATCATGCTTGCATATTTGTCCTTAGGTCAAATCGATATGTAATTGTTGTTAGTTGGTCAATTAAGGAGATTTGAGGAGCTCATTGTGTTCCCCGCTTGTGGGAATACACTGAGTTTGTTGTTGAGGAACTCATTGTGTATCTTAATGTTTAAGGGGAACTTTGAGTTTCTCATGCGTAATTTCTTTTCTCAGAAGATCTGTTGCTGCATTTGTTTTATACATTGTTATTTGGTCGTAGCTTTTCATTCTTATTTTCCTTCTTTTGTTACATTTCTTTGCTGATAGTCTATCAGAAACAACCTCTCTACCATGCAAAGGTACAAGTAAGGTTTGTGTACATCCTATTATCCCTAGACCTTACTTGTGGAATTAGGTATGTTGTTGTGATGAGAAGTGGAAACATTGAAGTTCATTATACTCCTGAGTGAATTTAATGTGGGCAAAAATTCCTAGATTTTCTGAGATATAGAACATCGTATAAGTTTAACATGCTTGATATTCGTTCTTAGGACAAATCGATATGTGATTATTATTAATAATTGTTGGTTAGTCAATTAAGAATATTATGGAACTTATTTTGTATTTCAGTGTCTATTGCTGGGCCTTGTCTGGTTTGGGTTCTGATAAGATCTCTAGTTATTTAGAGAAGTGACTTAGATCACTTAGTAACATGTTATCTTTGTCATTATGATCATAGTTAGTAATCTGTTAACACTCATTATTCTTGCAGTAATCAAACATTGGTTCTTTTATAAAAATTAAAAACCTGATTAAATAGGTAAAATAATCAAAACTGGAGTGGCCTCCAAGTAATGTCTAAGACGGGCTTCCAGTAGTATATATGGTGAAATTTGGTGAGTTTGGTCGAAGCACCAAGTGCCATGCTTTTGTATGCTTGAACTTGGAGAAACAAAAAGAAAAATGGCAGTAAGATATGATGGTCCTCACTTTATGAATCAGAAGAATCATACTTATTGACGGACACTATATTAATTTGCTATGAATATGGTGAATCTGCTATGTTCTGTTTAATATATAACCTGAGAAAAAGTAATTGTTGCACTTACGTTATAGAAAGAGGTAAATTATATTTTTTGTTGGAATTTGATGTGGTCTTATTTTGACGTGGTATAAGATCTGATTATGATTTCTTGAGACCGTTAATTGGGACTTGTTGGGTGCACGGTAATTTATGACCCTGAACTTTCGTTTTTCTGGTAGGACATTTAATATCATCACTGGGGCTAAGCTTCTGCATTGTTATAAATCATGAAGTACCTGGAATATACCCCTCTTGATCGGTAAGCTTTGACATATAACATTCAAATAAGTACTGAAGATCTTTAGTTGTTTCATCACACTTAATTATTTCATTTACATGTTCAGGATAAATGATTTTCTTAGTCATGTGAATCTTGGAGAGCGAACTATTAAAGGATGTCTTGAAGCATACTCTTGTAAGTACTTTTAATGATCTCCAAGTAGACAATCCCCTCACATCTGGAAAATCTCATGATGCAAGGTATACTTTTGCTTATTCTTTTTTAGGCAAACATACTGGAACAGATAAGAAACTATCTCTTAGTTTGGAGAATGAGGTAACTTCAGTTCATGAATATCTTATTTATCACGTCGTCTTTTACTATTTACTGGACGGTAGTTTGGGCAATCACTTCATGACACATATTCTCTACTGTTTTCAACACTATAGTATGGAACTCATTTTACATGAAGGGTTGATTGGTGAATGAAAATTACAAGTTTGTGCTAACATCATTCAAAGTTTTCAAAAAATGAAATCACATGTGTTGAAGTATAAAACCCAAGGCCTCCTTTATTATCAAGCGCCCAGTTAAAGAAGGCGGGGGGATTATTCACCCTCAAGAAGATGTCGGTCCATATATGTCGCTTGCATGATGTTTGTTTGAGATGCTACTTTTTTAAAAACACTTGTGTCCAGGCTAGCTAGCTCGCTGGTTGACCATTAAACAGGTACAAGCACCTCTTACAAGCATAGGTACCTGATAACTCTGCACAATAAAGCCTTTTGAGTAGAAATTATTCTTATTTTGATATCTACTCCTTCCATCATGCATATTTAGCAACCCAACTTTGGACTTGAGAGAATGGAAGGCTTTGACACCTGAAGCATTATATTGTGCTTATCATGATGTTACATTTCTTACATCTTGTTTTCACTCAGAAAGATAAGGAAATTTACACCTTCCCTCCAATATGTTGAAATAAGAGGTAGCTGGAAATGAAATCTCAGTATTTTCAATCATGAAGAAGCTTTTTTATATTCACAATTGTATATTTATCGACTGCCTCCTCCTTCGTGTTGCTGAAACTTCATTTATGTCTTGTAACTTCAGTTGTTTATAACAGCAGTTTGATTTCTTCTTGATTTTGTATGAGTAGCTAATAGAGTTTCTTATTCCTGGAGATCTTAAAGTAACTTTTGGTTGCAGATTTTTGATTATCTTGGAAAATCCTCGGATGCTGATTCTTCTTCTCCTGTTGAATATCTAATGTGTAGATCCAGGTGGTGAATCCAGACCTATGGCTGGAGTTTTAAGTCTGAAACAAGTGTGTAATGTTCATAATGCAATTTTTTTCTAACTTCTCATTCCAGCCGGAAAACGTTGATATATCTACTCCTGGCTCTCTATCACATGTATCCAGATTATGACTTCAGGTAAGTCTCCAACTTATGTTAAGAATAATGTTCAGAATACAAGACTATCACCTTCTCCCAAAAAAAAAGGGAAAGAAAAGAAAGAATAATCCTCTTATATTTGTAGTATAAGCTGACTGGTTGGATTATGGGTAATGCCACTGTCAGCTTCTTTGGCGACGTGGCATCCCGCTTTATAATCCTTCTCTTACAGCTGTGGGAGTGTTGTCAGATGGTTTGACAGACAGTTTAGATCACTGTTGCTCTTGAAGGAGCTGAGAGTTCAAGTCTCTCCATTTCCCAATACAATGTTCAAGTTGTCTTGTCTGCCTCTGGCTATGTGTGTATATGCAATTTATCCTTGTTTTGCTTTGATTTGCCACATTTGTGGTTTACAGTGCAGTGAATGCTCACCAGTTTTTTACTGAAGAGAGCTGGGACAGTTTTAAGCAGATATTTGACGTCTACATGTTTGAGGCTTCAAAGGTTATTATATTTGCATTCTTCTGCTACTAAGCTGTTACAGATCATACGTTAGGAATATATTGGCAATTGCATTGGTTTTCATGTTGGCATTTCAATTGAAACCATCTTCCTACCTTTTGGTTTTACTTGATTACATTGTTTTCATTGACTAGCATGCAATTAGAGGTGATATAACTAATCAAACAAGGTTGTGCTTTGGATCCATGCCCTTAATAGACCAAACTCAGATTAATTGCTTTTTCTGAATAGAATTAGACACTGTCATTTCTTTCTAGTGTGTTCTATAATAGCATATGTGGAGAAGTCAGATAATCAAACTATTTTATCTTTTCCTTGTTTTTTGGAAAAGGGTATTGAGTGTATTTTATGTCACAATGGAGATGTCATTATACTTTATTCGTTTCAAGGCTTAGTTAAGTTATCAAAGAGGGAACTTCGAGTTGTTTAGGGATGATTTGGGTTGCAGGAATGGCTTGACGCAAATGAAGGCAGTGCTCTGCTTGAAACCTTGTACAAGGCTTTAGATGAGGTGAGGTACTTTTATAAAGAGAGGACAAAGAGGGAACATGGTCAAGTTGCTCAACTTATTAGCAGTGCAGGTTGTCAAAGTTGCTGAATGTGAAATCTACACTTACAATCCGGAGGCAGATGCAGATCCGTTTCTCGAGAAGGGAGCCATGTAAGACTTCTTATATTAGTATATCCTTTTTACTCAACTCTTTCTTAAGTGTGTCAAGTCTTTGCATCGTTTCCAGATGGTCTTATCACTTTTTCTTCTACAATAGAAGATTGAAACGTGTCGTGACTTTCCGCTTCAGCTGTGTGAGGTGTTTACTCAACCCTTCCAATGTTCCAGAATGTGAGATTCTACTTTTAACTAAGCATATTAGACCTGATCAACTGCTGTTTATTGCAGTAATTTGGTTGGTGAAGGACATCTATTAGACGACTCAAGTTTTGATGAAGATGGAGAGATATTCGATGACATGGACATGTGAATACAGCATTCTGTTCATAGCATGTTGTTAGTGTCGTAAATCCGTGAACCTTTTATCAAATTAGCAGTGTACAATCTGACTGTAGATACTGAAAACTATATCGTAAATAAGCATCATCCGCGTTACATTTGGAGGTTGAGTAGCGACTCTCGCGCTGCTTCTTGATCGGTCATGTATTTTCTCCTCTGTCATGAAGATTTTGCCACATACTCTCTTTGTTTTTGATGAATTCAGTATTTCTAGTTCCATCTTTCACTGACTAGCATGTTGAGATAAACTGACCAATAATCATATTTTAGTACAAAGAAGGAAATAATTTATATACTATAAAATTATTGATTTTAGAAGTAACTTTTCTGTACCTAGTTCAAATACGGTAGGGTTCAATAACAAAACTTCAATTTCAGAAAAATACTTAAAATAACTATTTTGTCTGCTATGAATCTATTTTAAGAAGGCAAGAAAATATTTCAGTAATATATATTACGATTTCACATCATGGGATTCCTCGTAGAGTAGACTTTAATTAAAGAAGCACTTTAAATATTTATAATCTATAAATTATATAAATTGGGAGGGAAAGAAATATTATATTTTTCCAAAAAATAAGCCTTATGGCCCTTAAAAGCGTATGGCAAGAAGAATTGCTCATAGAAATCATGGTGATTATAGTGAAAAAAGTGAAAATTGGTGACTACGTGAGCATGGGTGCTGTTTGCAAGTCATGGAAATCCATGCTTGCTCATCAACACGTGGCCGGTCGATGTTGAACCTTCTTGATTTTTACAACTCAAAAGATTGTGCCTATAACCATCATACGGGGTTCAACTTCTATAGCTTATCAGAAAATATTGATTTGAATAAATATCCTAAGGTAGCTCGTGGTGCTACCTTCTGTTGTGCAACTTCTAATGGTTGGTTGGTTCTTGTTGCTGGACCGAACCATAATCCTGATATGTTCCTTTTTGATCCTATTTCAGAAATCGATGTCAAACTTCCTTTGTTGACCACAATTCCGTTCTTCTCATATTTTGAGGCATATATGGTCAATATCGTTCATGTATTTTCGATATCAGATGATTCTACTAGGGGAAATCTCATAGTTGTTGCTAATTTTGTAGGTGATCGACATTTAGCTAATCGTGATAGTATTTTGGCATTCTGTAATTGTGATATTGGAGTTACAGAAGAAGAAGAAAGATCGTGGTATATATTTGTTGCTAATATATCAATTGGTCGATATGAAAGCATGTTATTTCACAATGGTGTGTTGTACATTTCTGTTTGCTTATCATTTGGAATAAAACAGATCCATTATTTGAACACTGTTGAGGATAGTGAATAATTAGTATTAAAATTAATTGGTTGAGTAGTAGTTAATATTTAATAATAAAGGATAAG
>JAPFFP010000088.1:3958844-3994452 GCA_026153255.1 Solanum medicagineum
TAGTTACAGGTTGGTTCTCCCGAGCCTTATCGGCAACGGGTGCCGGTCCGCCCTAACGGGACTTTGGGGCGTGACAATAAATGTGTATATATAGATATTAATTATATGTATAGAATCATTGAGAGTTTTCTTTTGAGTAGCCGAATGCTATAAGTATATTATTTGAAATAATTATATTTACACTTAAAATTTGTGGTCAGATGAAAGAAGTATGAGATTTTTGTTTAAACAATATTATGACTTTCACTAAATGTTAAAAGACATAAATGAGATATTTTTTGACAAGGAAAATACTATATATGTCCATAATTTTGAATTATTTTGATTTCATATTAGGCATTTATTGAAATATGGTAAATCTACGAATTTATATGATTCATCGTGATAACATATGCATGCCAACTTGTGAATTATGGGGGTGACAATTGGCCAGGTTGGGTCAAATTTGAGCGGATTATAATGGGTCAAGACACCAAATGGATTAAGACTCAACCCAATTAAAATTTGCTTGTGTCAAAATGGGTTGGATCAAAATGAGTTGAGTAACGGGTTATAGAGCAGGTCAAGACCCAACCGGACCCAATTTTTACTAAGTTTTACTTATTTTATTTGTTCTTTTTTAACATTTTAGTACTTAATTAAATTATATTTTTCTTTATTATTGCTATATAAAACATATCAAATTGAAAAAAAAATGTTTTGAAAATATTTTAACAAGATCGCCCTCGAATTAATTCGGGTTGCATATCAATCCAATTTTAAATGGATTAGGTTGAGATGTATTAAGCTAATTATAATAACCCATCCAAACTTCGATGAGTTAGATCGAAAACCAAATGAATTGAGCTTAGTTTTATCGCCCGTATGAATTATACATAAATATAAAATCATGTTCTTATCATACATTCTGCATGCATAAAAGCATATTGAAGATTATGAGTTCACACATAAAATGTGGGGGTCATTATAATATCTATCAATTATTTAGACCCAAAAGTATTGTGTTGAAAAATACCCTCTATGTTTTAATTTATTTTTTCTATTTTGATTTGATAAAGAATTTGAGAAAATAAAAAAGATTTTTGAATTTTATTGTATTGTATTAAATATTTGTTAAATGTACATAAATGTCATTTAATCATGTGGTTTTAAACTTATCAGGTAGACCGATTAAAGAGTTGCTAAAGAAAGGAAAGAGTCCTTCTTTTCAAATTGAACTTGTAAAAAAAAAAATACTATTGGATCAATTGAAGTGGCCTTCCATTTCCTCTGAAACTGAAGCAAAGAAAACTAGAACGATTAAACTAGGAGAACCAAAATGTAAAAAACAAACTAGAAATAAAAACAACAAGAAGAAAACTACTAGATCAGTTGAAGTGGCCTTCAGTCTCCTGATAAAACTGAAGCGATTTTGAATTCGAAAAATAGTTCTCAAAACTTGAGCACTAGTGAATTTGATGTTGGTGTACAACGTTATGTTTAGCAAATCCATTTGAGAATGTAAAACGTTGCGTTTTGCCCGCTGTTAGCTGGTTCCAAATGTACTGATTGTTGCATCCTATTCGTGGTTATGCTGCTCGTTGTTCTCTACGTTATACTTGTGCTTGCTTGGAATCGCCTCTCAACATGAAGTTCTCTGCATTCAATACTTGCAATATGAAGTTCTCTACATTCAATACTTGCAATATGAAGTTCTCTGCATTGAATAATCTGTTATTCTTTTTAATTCAAGTTCCCAGTCAATCAACTAGCAAAGGAATCAATCTGCAGTTTCTGTTTTCATTTCATGTCTGTGAAGAAAGAAATTGTAATTCCTCTTCTGTTTTCATGTTTGTGAAGAAAGAAATTGTAATGTTGGTGAAAGGAAGAAATTAGAATATTTGAATTGTTCCTGAGTTTTTTAAATTGGTTGTTGTTTGAATTAGGTGCTACTAAGACGTAAAAATAAGAAATAATTTATTAGATTAAATAAAAAATACGTTTCAAATTGGAAATATAACTAGACAATCGTGAAATAGACGAGGCCAACCAAAGGATTACAGCATCACAGTTCAAACTAACACAGCAGTTAGCATGAAGCACAAGTCCAGAACTAGAAAATGGAAAATAAACAACATTCAAATTTAAACATAAGATTAGAAGTTGATTATGTTGCACGTGTGGGGCCATGTCTTACAGGTGGTATCAGAGCCGACTCTCTGCTAGTACGGTGGTGGGGCAAACCTCAGCGAGGATGCTGAGTCCCTATAGGGGTGGGTGCAGGGACGGCGATACGTAACGCCTGTAGCTCACTTTGGCGAATCCCACATAAAAAAAAAAGGAATTCCTAGACTATATGTTGAGAGTCTGGTATCCAACTTGTGAGGTGCTTTTTGGGGTAAACCCAAAGGGACAAAACCGTGAGGAGGACGGTGACACATAACGCCCCTAAGCACGGTGACACGTAACGCCCCAAAGCGGACAATACTTCACAGTGTTGGGCCGCTCTTGATCTCCTAAAAATAAAAAATTGATTAGCCTGTGTTATTAGTTCTCTAAAATTATTTCAATATAAATTATCATATTAAATAAAAATATATATCCTAAATTATTTTAATATAAATTACCATATTAAATAAAAATATATATCCTACAATTAGATGAGTTTATTCTAACAATGCCACTAAATTTTTTAAAAATAGGAATTTCTTGTCTTATTATTGATTTTAACTCATATCGAATGGGAATATTGTATTAATTTATCAGATTAAAACGATTTACAAAAATGATTTATCAGTATTAAGCCTAATTTGGTAATTAAGTGTATATATATATATATATATATTTGTATTACAACCTACCTTCGTTAACCTCGAGCAGAATCATCGGAGATGAGCACTCCAACCGGAGAAGGCGCCGGAGAGGACTTGTTCGCAGAGGCAACTTCAGCTGCCGATGAACTTTGTCGCTTTCGCGACAACTACTTCCCCTTAACTCCGGAGGAGAGACTCTCCAAATTGCAAAGCCAATCTGATCTAGCCCTTCAAATCCTCGATAAAATCCCTATAGGTAAACTCTCTGCATTATTTGAGCTAACTACCGCTGAATTTCTAAAATGCGTTGAGTTAGATTGTGTTTGTGATAAATTTCTGCAGAAAAGAGGAAATTGCCACTTCAACGTGCAACGTATGAGTATCTAAGAGGGAAAATACTGGATGCAGTTCCTGTGTATAAGAAGGAAGCTGAGGATCATCTATCCAAAGCTGTGAGTGAAAGATAAATACAGAAACTAATTTTATGCCCTAAATATGCTTTGTTATTTAGTCAGTAGCATTGATATTTCAAGTGTTTGTCAATTTGTTCGTTTTAGGTTAAGTTGAATCCATCTCTTGTGGATGCTTGGCTATGTCTAGGTAACTGTATTTGGAAGAAAGGAGATTTAAGTGCAGCTAAAAACTGTTTTACATTTGCACTTGACAAGGTGATTTAAGCTGCTGCTACATTTGTCAGTATAATATTTCAACAGTGAAGTAGTAGATAAAAGGTCTATGCATATAACGTTTCCATTTATTGATGTTTTCAGGGTCCAAATAAGAAGATTCTATGTCAATTATCAATGCTTGAAAGGAAACTGTCTCAAGGTGAATATTGCTGTATGCTATGAGTTCTTGTGTTCCTTAATGAGCATCACAAGTACATATATACTAGTTTGTTTCTTTTGATGAGTTACATATGTATACTAAATACTGAATTGTTAATAGGAGGAAATGTGACCATATGAAGGCTTTCTTTTACCGAGTAATCCAACCTAATGAAGTTGGGTACAACATGAAGAACTTCAAACCCAATGATTTACTATGTATACTTTCTGTTCCTTTTTTTGAGGTCTCCAACATATCCTTAATGCTGAGGAATACAATAGTAACTGTTTCACAGGCACACCGAAAAAATAAGAAAAAGAAGATCTATAATGTATTATTTAGCATTACATAAAAGGTCGACTAGGATTCTCCCTTGGAGAGTTTACTTGATACTTTGATGTAATTTTGTTTGTTGAGTCTTGTATGATCCTGTACTATCTTGGTTCTTTATCAATAAAACTTTTGGGTTTTATCAGAAAAGGAAAACTAGAACTTTTCCTTTCCAAAGATGGGGACATGACACCATGTAAGGAACTTAAAATTCTAAATAGAATGGTCAAACTTATGTGATTTGCAAATATCACCAACCTGATGACGAGAGAAATTGAGGCATCCATAATGATGATGATATCTTCCAATCCCTAATTTTAAGGGCTGTATTTGCACTTTATGGGTTTGGATGGAGGAAAATATTACCTTATGGAATCAGTTCGTTCAAAAAGTCAAAGTGAATGCAGGTATGGTAAAAATATCAGATCGTGGCTTGGTAAGTTGCTGGATAATGGAGAACCAAAACAGAAATATCCAGATTTATTCAGTCTAATGATTAACACATATCTACAATCTAGAAGAAACTTTAATGATTCAGAGACTGTCAGAGTTACTGAGTCACTAGTAGAGTTGACAGCGGATGAAAACCCAAAGGATTCAGCATTGTGGAGAATAATAGAGGATGGACTTATTCTATATAGTTCTGCTATCAGAGTTACTGAGGAATGAAGTCAGTGATAATTTTTAAGGACCTTTGAAAATGCTAGGGATAGTAAAATTGGTTTTTCTTTTTGATAGATAGATTTATTGAAGCATGTTTAACACATGACAACGTGCAGAGAAGATTATTCAGTCTCTGTAGTAGTTTTTGCTTTTGGAAGACTATCGAATCTGTGAGACATCCTATTACAAGGTGTACTTGGCGAATACTTGTCTAAAAAGCTATACTTGGCAAATCCGGTGTATGTTCTGGAATCTTTGTGGGACTTGGTGGGTGTGGCTGGCAGTTAAATCAAACAATGACCAGTTGGCAGGGGCAGAAACTAAGGAAAGATTAGAGTCTGATATGAAGAACTATTCCCTTGTGAAGTATCTCAATCATGGACATTTTGACTAGAAAGAAAAACCAGAGATATTGCAGGGAAAACAGAATATTTTTTTTTCTTGATTAAAAAAAAAATTGTGCTGAATGTGGCTATTTTCATCCTTGGAGTTTTTTGTCTTCTGATTCTTAGAAAACCTCTGGACTTCAGTATGGTCATATACTTTCATATTTCATCAATAGTGAAACATGAAGTGTTGTTTACATAGATGTTATTGTAATTTCTGCCTGAGATTTCTATTCTGTATGTGCTTTTGAGTCTTAACACAGAAGGGACATCACTTCTATATAGCCCTCTGTTCTACTCTCTAAACTGATCGACCACTCTATTTCAGGATTTCTTCCTTTTAGAGTATTATCTTAATTTTGAAGTATTAAAGTAAAGAATGTATATTTAAGTTTTCTTGTCTCTATTTTTGCTTATTGTGAAAAGTTAACATCTTCACTGATATTTATTTTCCTAAGAAGGCTGATCGTACTTTTTCATCTATGTTTACTTTGCAGATGCTGAAAATCCAGAAGAAATTGTTAATGAAAGCATCAAACATGCCAGGGAAGCAATCACTTTGGATGTTACAGATGGATATTCTTGGTGTAAGGAATCTAGTTTAAAGGAGACACTTCTTTAATTACTGAGTTTTAACATCCTTTGGATATGTTGTTATGAACATTCTTTGTTCAACCACTACCTACTTCTTTATTCACCTTTGACCTAGTGCTTGTCAATGATATTAAGTCCATATTTGCCTTGCTCGAAAACTTGTTATAGTTTAGAAATATAATGTAGTTTCTATATACACTCAATGATTAAGACATGGCAACTAAGTAGATTTAGTACTTACACATTAGAGTGCATGCTACACTTCACTTTTCACCTAAGGTTCTGCTATACTCATAGTCTCATACTCTAACTGATTTCGTATGGATTTCTCCAGATAGATGAATCATGATCTGCATTTAATGCATCCAAATTCAAGTTTCTTCAATGGGCTTTCATCTGCCTTTTTTTTTTCTATTAACTAGTATGGCTTTCTTCTTTTTAACAGATAACCTAGGAAATGGATTTCTCATTTCTTTTTTTGTGACTGGATCATGGGACCACAACAAGCTTCAACAGGCATTAAAAGCATACCAGAATGCTGTAAGTATGCAGTTGCTGATTGGACTTTTTTAAAGTTTATCTTAAAATCAATGTCACTTTGAGTCTGCACCTTCCCTGATATAATCTTGCTCGTGAACTTCAGATTTATCAGCTGTATGTTGAGCATTCTAAGTCCGTTATGCTATTTTATTTAGAAACTTGGAACCTTCTCTAATTCTGGACCCTTTTCAGGAGAGAGATGAAAAAATGAAGTCAAATCCTGATCTGTACTACAGTTGTGCCACTGTAAGCCTTATAAATTCTCAGTTCTGATTTATTCTATCGTATAGTAGTTTAGTGTGAGATTCTTTGATAACATCTCAGAAATATTACAGCTAAGGTGGCCTTTCTTGACTCATTGGGGTCAGCTATATGAATAAAGAAAAAAATAAAGGAAAAGAAAATTAGAGGGGCAAGTGTCCCATAATGAGATTTTACAAGCTGGAAAGCTTGATTTCCTTTTTACAGTTATGTCTTCTGTCCATCAGCCTCTCTACCTCCCAAGGTAGGGGTAAGGTCTCGTACTCTACTTAATCCAGGTATGTTATTGTTGTTGCCTTCTGTCCATCAATGGCACCACTTTCGTCCATTTTAGTTGTGGAATTAAATGCCTTTTTTGACCTTGGTTCTATTGGAAACAACCTCTCTTCCTTCACGAGGTAATGGCAAGACTTGCAAACACTCCACCCTCCCCAAATCTCACTTGTGGGATTTCACTAGGTGTGTTGTTGTATGGCCATGGTTCTATCTTGCAATTGACATACAAGTAGAATGCCAATTGAACTCCAGAAAAAACAATTTATATATTAATTTCTCAAAATCCAAGGAATGAAATATCAATTTGGGAGAAGTGTACCTGAAACTTTATAATAAAAACAAAATTAGTTGATGCAGGGACCTTCATGAGCAAAGAGGTGTGTCAATTCAGGGAACGCATTGGAACTTTGGGATGAGGGGAAAACAGAATGTGATGTCAACTCTTTGAACCCTTCTTGAATTCTATTACCTTTTTCACTGTAGAAACCATTTCAGCATTTTGAGAGAATATTTCTTCAAAGAACCCCCTTTACCTGATATTTTAATATATGTGGATATCAATGGGGTATGTAGTTGATGTAGTTTCATTAAAATCATCAAACAGCATGTATCTGCAACATCAAATGCTTATGTTGGAATTAATAAGAACGTTTTGTCAGTCATTAACTAGTCCCCTTCATTTTTATCTCTAAATTGGTGACTCTCATGAATGGGGTGCATGATTGTTTTCTAAATATATGAAGATATCAACTCTCTCTTCATTTTTTTTTTTTGCCTCTTCTCATTATGCTTAGAAATGGATTTATTAAGATCTACTAATCTATACAAAATTTTCCCTCTGCTTATTATGATCTTACAGTTTTAGTGGCTTGGGCATTACATGCATAGTCATACAGGATTGGGAGCCTATTTAAAGAAGTTTACTTTTCTTCCTTTCTAAATGTAATATCTGCACACAATGATGTCTAAAATGTTGTCTTCACTTTCCTCTCCAAATCGTTTACAGTAAATGCTTGGTTGAATGTGATTTGATTCTTAAAGGTGAACAAATATCTGGAGAATTATGAGAGGGCCCTTACTGGATTTGAAGCTGCTGCATTAATGGATCCTGGCCTTTATGCTATGGAGGATGCACGAATGATAGTTCTGCTGCTTGATAAATTAGACTATTTGCTTCGGGTGAGATTATTTTTGTTGTGGCTAGATTGCATAAAGTATTTGCAAGTGATCCTTTGTTTTATTTTGGCAAGCATTTAGGAAATCATGGGTCACTAGGACACTTACTGTTCATCTAATTTTTTTTGTCTGAGATGTGAAGGGTGTGAGTTGTGAATCATCCAAATAGAACCCTTTCCATAACCAAAAAAAGAAAAGGAATTTGATAAAATTTCATTGCATTTAAACACAAGTCTTGTCCCCAATATGGAGCACACGGGTGAAGCTTTTGCAGCTTATGATATCTGAATTGTGTATAATTAAAGATGTCTCCATTTTCTGACGCAATAAAATGTTTGATAGTCAGTTTTTCGGTGCTATGTCTAATTAACGTTTTCTGGTTAATGGTAGTGAGGGGAGACAAATTGTCATGCTAAATTTGTATGAAAAGAAAGTTCCAAAAAGATTTCTTTTCCTTCCAAACATGGTTGTGGATCCGTTAAATGCCTGGGGAAACTGAGAAACTAGTTGATGCTAGGATTCTGTTCATACTTTATAGGTAGATGAGGTTATGCAGAAGCAAGAGTAGTTTTTGAAAGGGAAGTCCACAGTCGGTATCTTAATCTAGTGTCAACATTGGTCATATTATGATGCTACACAGGTCGAGTTAGAAACCTTAATAAGGTTGCACCAAATTCTATGAAAGTATTCTCCAATTTGAATTGAGTCTTTTTGAGCTAGTTGATAGGTGAATTCTATTCAGGAAAAATGGGAAACTTACTAGCAAAGTAATCAATTAGTTAGAGAAGGCATAAGGCTTGTTGATGTACCAGTGCCATAGAAGGGGTTTTAGCATTCAAGATACGACGACTCTTTAAGACAACTTGATCATGAATTGGCCTTTTCTACATTTGACCTGCTGATCAATCCAGTTTATCCACTTAATGGGTTGATTTAGTCTCTGTATTCATGTACTAGTTATACTGGCAGGTATTTCTTCCAAGATTAGTTGTTTCTTCTTCATCTCTTCCATGTTTGCAAGCAATGTAGACGAGTTCTTACAAAAGGAAAAAAAAGAAGCATACAATTCTGAATTTGTTTGTGTCAATCACTTTTGTTGGGTGCATACAATATCTGTTGTGCATGTCACTTGAAGAATGTTGAATGATTTGGTCGTATCTCTCAGGGTCAGATTAAGAATAAGCGGCTTTCTTCCCTATCGTCATCGCTTGCTACAGTTGATTGTAAGGATTTATATTCATCTACTTAGTTAGCAAAAGAGTTTGATGTTTGATCAAACCTCATTAGGGGTGAAGGTTTAACCAAGGAGCTTCCTGCAGTGGGTCACTCATACAAAAGAGCAACCATGGATCTCCTATCTGAAGGTCTTAATAAAGGAATTGCAGTCACAGGGAAAGTGTTGTTCTTTGCTAAGAAAGAGAGTATAGCTCCATTGTAAGTTACCTTAATTTCTGTGAACCTAGAACAGTTCATCGTTTTATCACCTTGCTCATTATTTATCCCCTTTGTAAATGAAATGGCATTATAACTGATTTCAAACTTTTATATCATATTCTGCAGGTGCTATGTGCTATCCGACTCCAACCACACATGTTATGTAATTACGGTGTATGGTATTCGCAATGATGCTGTAAGTCATCCTTCTGGAGCTGTTTCATGTCTCTAGCACGGTTCTTTGCTTGTGTTACTCAATTCATGAGAAAAGCAGATCTTGTTACGAGACTGAAGAAACAGATTAAGCAACCAACACTTCTTTTTGTTTTCATGCCCCGTTTGTGCTTAACAGCAGCAGTAGAAATACACTTGCTAACTAATAGTATGATTTTTCTCATTTCACTTTTCCTACTTGAAAAAAAAAAAGAACTATATGAAGGGTAGGTGCCGTACTCAAAAATCTCAATATAAGATAATGTGATATTGTTGAATTAGCCATGAGCCCGAGCAGTCTATGTAATTTGACTGCCTTCTGTAGTAGTATCTTTAATAATAGATTACCGCCATTTAAGCTTTTCATTTTCTGCATCACACATCTTCAAGAAGAAATATTTCTTTTCCTAATAAGACATGTTCTTTGCATTCATGTTATTAAGTGAATGGATCATTCAAGATCTGATTTTGCCCCACATTTCAATCTGACCCCAGATTTGATACAGTGAATACATTCATTAGTTCTTTGGAAGTGTTGCTTACTTCAAAATTGTCAACATATCACCTCATCTGTCCTGCATTGACAAAGAACCAACTGATGAGACTAATTGGAGTTGAACTTTATCTAAATTCTAATGTATTAATTTTGAATGAGAGATGGTGAATGTAGAACTAACCATGACTATGCTGTTTTACCTATACTTATCGAAGTAACTAGCTACTTTTGGGTTTGATTTGATCCTTTTGCCAAACTTCGATAAATTATCACTTCATTCAAGTGCTATTTACTCTTTGACAGATTAAAGAAGGAGATCAAGTCACCTTATTGGAGCCTTTCTACCGTTTTGTTGATTTTTCTTGGAAAGGAAAGGTAATCTCCTATTGTTATGTTATTTCTGTTATCCTGCTCTTGTTGCAACTTGGCCATCTACTTTGGATGTCTCAAAATTTCTTGTTTCTAGCTTGAAAAAAATCATTTTATTTATTTATTATATTTATCTTTTTAATTGGTAAAATAGTACTCCCTCCGTCCCATTTCATGTGATACCATTTGACTTGAACATGGTGTTTAAGAAGAAGATGAAGACTTTTGAAACTAGTGGTCCAAAACAATCCTTAGATACTTGTGTGGTTGTCAATCATTTCATTAATGATAAAAGGGAATTTCTAAAGTTAAATTATTTTCAATTAAAATAAGGCGACATTCTTTTTGGGACAGACTAAGGAGAAAATGGTGCCACATAACATGGAATGAAGGGAGTAATATTTTATTTATAAAATCACCAGTATAAAGATAATTCTAGTTAGTAAGAAACGTTGTCGTATTTATCATGAACCTCATTTTAACTACAGATAAGCAGAGAACTCATATGTAGGATTTGACCGAGACTCAGATAAACTAGCCCATGCTAATGCTGGTGATAAAATGTCATATCAGTTTTTCCTAGCAGGTTTTATACTCTTGTTTAGCGTTCATGTTAAATTCAAAATCTCATTTACCCGTTTAAATCGCCAGCAAATATGTCTCCTCTTCCATCTGAGGTCCATGTTATCCATATTTCCTTGCCAACCCCGTCCACCATACCTGACCCGAACAACCCACATCTATCTAGACTCATGTTCCTCCTTGTTCACA
This sequence comes from Solanum medicagineum, assembly GCA_026153255.1. Classification (NCBI taxonomy): domain Eukaryota; kingdom Viridiplantae; phylum Streptophyta; class Magnoliopsida; order Solanales; family Solanaceae; genus Solanum; species Solanum medicagineum. Next base: position 3,969,974 of record JAPFFP010000088.1, read on the forward strand.
CCTTTTGCTTCTGTGGCTGGATTGTGGAAATCTTTTTAGCATATGAAACGGTTAAAGCACAAATTTCCAACCAGCTTTGGATTACCTTAATTCTAATCACCAATTACTGGAACTAGAAAGAGAGATAAAACAAAAGCAAGGATTCCTGAGTTTGATATCTTTGTTTAAGTTCCTGGTATAATTATGCTTCTCATACTAGGGGTAATATTGCCAACCTCTGTGCTAACCATTTGTCTTTTACATGTTCTAACCTCATCCTCATGAAGTTACTTGTTAATTTTGACCATACAGCACTACCAGTTCAAATCAGTGCGAGTGGATTTTGTGGAACAACTTCTTGTAAATGGAAAATATTTGTCTCCTCATTATGCAGTTCGTACGTCAATCTATGCACAACACAAGGCATGATGAATCATAATCTTCTCTTGTAAATGTAAGCTACCAAGGAAAAAGTTGGCTATTTCTTCACTGTGAATTGATTTTCTTGTAAATACTGGCTAGTGCAAACCAGCTGACCAGAGTTTTTGAGTGCTTGTTCAACTACACGCCCAAACAAATGTACTTGTTTTTTGTGTCTGGCTCTGTTCGTTCTCTCAAGACTTACATACTTGGATTCTTGTCTTATGGCTCTACCTCATGTGGAAGACGTTCTTTTTTTATCTCGTTTTTGAAATTGATGTCCTTCGGAAACCACCTCTCTACCTCCACGAGCTAGGGGTAAGGTTTGTGAGCACTCTACCCACCCCAAACCCCACTTATGGGATTTTTCCGGGTAAGTTATTTTTGAAATTGATGTTCATATTAGCGTTTCTGCATTCTCTCGTCTGTATTGTCAGCTAATCACTGTGCTTCCTTTAGTGGGAGCTTGGATGATATGTTTTTTCATGGAGGAGGAACTTCCCGCGTGTTAAACTAGCACTTTCAAACACTAGTTTTATCAGCTAAGCTTGAAGAAAGAAAAAGCAACGAGATCTAATTAGGTGTGAGATCTAGTTATCTATTGCACATACTTCAAAAGGAAGGAACTAGTTTGTGGCACTTGAAGGAGTAAAAGGTTTTAGCATGTAGGTAGTCAAATAGTTTGGGGAACTCGTATAGCAAGTTAAATTAGAACAAGGTTGATGTTTGGTTAATTCATACTCTCCTCTCTACATTGTTTTTTGGGGTTGTATTGCTAGTTAATGACTACACATTTATATCGAAAACCTTTATTCAATGGCAGACATCGAGTAGAAAAATAAGATCTCAGATTGACATCTTGATACACAGGCAATTCTGGCATGCTGAGGACTTATTCACCAGCACAGGAGGTGATAGCGATACCAAAGAAAATTACTCAAAAACTTTTATTGGAAAGGCAATACAAAGTACGTATAATATTCTCGATTTGAAACTCATGTAGTAGCTTACAAAGTAGCAGAACTTTAAATTAGTAAATCCAAAATGCATTTAAGTAGTCGCACAGAATAAAAAATCCTACAAAGAGACCAACTCTGTACATACAGGTAAGCCTAGATGTTTTTCATTAACTTGAAGATGGTTCATATTGTGACTTAATGGAGAGCTAGTATCAACGGAGATGACTAGCGTGTAGAATGGAACAAAATATACTGCAGAAGAAAATGTCAAGATTGTAGATAGAGACAAATAGGAAAACTATCATTGCCGGTAATAGCCGCTTTGATGGGAAGGAGGCTGATATGGAGAAGGGACGGTATAAGGAGGTCTAGGCATAGAACCTTGTTGCTGCAGAGGTGCATTATAGTAGGGATCTCGCCACCCCGGATATGCAGGTTGGCCATACTGGTGGCTCGGTGGAGGCTGTTGTTGATGTTGATGTGGTGGATATGGTGGACCAGAAGCTTGCAAGTTGTAAGGCGGGGTAGGTTGCGGATGTGGAGGACCATAAGGTGGTGGATTTTGAGTATAACCAGGCATTGTGGGCTGATGAGGTTGGTAAGTAGGAGCCGGAGGTCGAACAGCGTTGGGAATATTCGCGGGATCTGCTGGTGGTTGGGGATTGGATCTTGGAACCTGATGAGATTGAGCAGCAGAATGATAATTATAGCCAGTTGAACCTTTATTCTCCTGGAAACTAAGACCTGACATTTGTCTCTGCACGTCATCCATCATTTCCCGGCACTGCATGTTTCTTGTCATCACAAAATCACTGCCCTGTTGCTTTACATTTGTGAGGGCGTCCTGTTTAACCCATGAAAAAGGAGAATGTCAGTTTGTCATTCTTCAATCGAAAGGCGGAGGAATGTGAATACCAGCACACACACGCACAAACAGAGACACCTTTTCTCAAACAGATGAAAAATTTCCATACCTGAAGACTAACATAGAACTTCAATCCCTCGTTGATATTCTCCTTTATTTCTTGGTATTTTGAAATTGCAGCTTCGATTTGCTTATAGGTTCGCTCACGGGATGCTGTAACATTGGAAAGTACACATTGAGCCAATAAGACTTAATTAATACTGCCGGAATTAGTAATCAACATGGTCATTGTTCCTCAGGTATTGGTGGCTGCAAATGGAAGAAACAAGCTTCTACACCCCCCAACTCATTGACAATATTATCGAAGCCTTTGTTCTTAATTTGATAAATCCAACCTCTCACATCTCCATATTGCACATACCTTTATAATCCTCAAGATTGAAAATAGAAGCAAAGTCCACATTTTGCGCCTGCAAATGAAAAAAATTGTTAAGAGAGCATTCAAAGATATAAATTGAAGTAATAAAGTCATAGTAGGTCTTTTTTAGAGGTTGGATTTTTTTATGTCGTTCAGCCATCAATAAGGCTTTAGTTTTACACAAAATTCTCAAATGTTGAGCACTTTTTATCACTCCCTAGTAACATATTAGAACAAAGCAGTGCATGGCAAACCCCATAAAAAAGCCATTGCAATCAATTAGTAGATCATCTTTTATCTCCTTGACCCTTCCTCCTTCCCCCCTCCGAACAATTTCTTTAATAGCTTGGTATGTTTTCTTTGATCATGTAGATAATTTCGTCAGTAAAACTCCATACAATTGGCAAAAGGGATTTATAACATGGAAGAAAACATGTCCTGCTTCCCTCACTTAGTTTCAACCAAATATCATCCCACTTCTCAAAATCAGAAATGCCAAGGAAAATTCTAACTGCATTTTACCGAGTACTACTACAAATATCAATCCAGATAGATAAAATATTGGAAGAAATGCAAAATGTGGCATGGAACTAGAATGTGCACATGCGCAATCATAAATTCACCAGGTTAATGTCCCCCTAGAATAGTCATGATATTTAAAAAGCTTAAACCAGATGCTTAAGCATCAGAAAGAAAAGAGCGGTTAAAAGTGAAACCCCAGAAATTTAAACTTTATATCCAACCTGAATCTGCAGCAATAATTGTTCTTGAGCCTCAAGGTTCTTGGATATTTCTTCACAAATATGATCATATTTTGCGATCTCCTGTCTGAAAAGATCCTCATGGGAGCCAGTGGACGTCATCAGCTTAGGAAGTATATCATCCTGCGCAATACCCCACAATATAAATGCAAAGCTGGATCCCGCAAATCCTGGATCAGTGAGCAAAGAAACAGAACAAATACCAAGAAACAAGCACCTTTGCTATGGAAACAAAAATGTCTAAGACAAAGGGTGACCTGTTGTCAATGGGTGACGATTAAAGAGCAACCACTAAACCCAGTTGGGAAGTAGTGTTGACCTATGTGTTTGCTTCTAAGGCTAATGCTATTTTTCATGTGCAAAGGGGGAATCTGTTTGACTTCCTAAGCTCCAAAAGGAAATGCAGCTGTGAGACCACATCTGATAGACTATGATGCCCCCAGAAGGACCAGGCACATGAGAATTAGCTGCACTAAGAGCAATTTATAATAGACAGACAATGACTTGAGAATCACAGCCAGGACAACCAAATGCAGTGGTTTCCCACCCTTTTTTTGGTTATTAAGCAAATGCAGGGATAATTTACCAGCCCATAAAACTTTAAGCAAACATATTATTTTGCTCATTTTGATGCAAGCTTATGTGACTTGTACGATGATAAGTACCATATAGTAGCAGACAAAATATGACTCGTACGTGTGAACCAGCAAACGACCTTTGTTTCAGCTTCTTTAAAGGAATTAAAAAGATCATATGTATTTAACAATCCTATGAGCGAAGAGGAACATACTTAATAACAATATACATAAGCTAATAGTTCCGTAATTAAAAATATGTCATACCTTCCTCTTCATCTCTTTCAGCATATCTTCAAGCCCTGCACGCTGAGTGCCTAGACCTTCTAATTGTCTCTGAAAATATAAGCACCGAAAACTTGAAAGAGTCTATGGAGGCAAAAATTTTCTTTGTTTTCTATGAAATTAGTCTGAAGAATCAAATATTCTGACTGTTACTTAAAGATTGTTCATCCATAAACAAAAATACAAAATATCCCCCAAACGGATCCAATGGAAGTCGGGAACTTTGTCTTCAGCAGTCCACAAAATTCAACTTTCTTTTTATTTTTAACCGGTAAAGGATAAGTTTTATCATGGCTTCAACATCATTAAAAGAAGCGTATTGCAACAAAAAGATGGTGTAAAAATCCATTTGTATTTCACTATACTAGCATATCTTTTTTCCTTCTCCCAGAACCAACAAATAAATTCAACGTTTTTTTCATCAAACTGCAACTTCAGTGTTAATCAGGCTTGTCATTAAGCTCTCTTTTCTTCATGTTTCCTTTTTCTGTATTCACAGAGTACTCCTTTTATACACCAGAACTTGCAACATAAATTTTTGCATAGTATCTGTGTAGAAAAAAGGTACTTGATTATGTGTTACAAGTAATTAGAAAATTTCTAACTGAAAATAGCTATGCCTTTTAAAACAAAACATCCAGGTATTGTTTAGTTTCTGTTAATAAATAGGTTAGACCGGTAACATTCTTCAGTAAACATCACTACGGAAGTGCTTGCGAGAGAATATTCTATAGCTACTCTAGAAATACAGCTGCAACATTACCCATGATACAGGATACAGACAGAAACATAACACATGTAGCCTCGTTAGCTCAACTTACCAAGCTCTGCTTCAGAGCTCCCACAGTAGCATCTTCATTAGCATCCAATGACATGATTGGTTTTGCCAAGGCTGGAAGAGCTGATTCAATCTATCATAGAGAGAAGGGCCAGGTTAGCTTATGCTTCTGCTAGCTGCTTGGGGAAATATAAAAGTAATACTACCAAATCGTAAGCAATGACTTTAACTATGAACTTCTTCTCCAACTGTAACATGGGATATAGATACAACATACTAAAGAGCAGGCACTTCAAAGTCGGGTAGTCGAAATCAAATATCGAAGAGTCCAAATATAGTTATTTTAACCAGTTAAAATATGAATAATAGAAAATACCTAAGAAACAAAAAAGCGGCAACCTAGTGCACTAAACTCCCGCTATTACAGGGTACCGGGGACGGCAGCATATATTAAATACATATCAAACAAATTACCAAGCTCTCCCAATGTAACAAGTTGTTGAAAAGATCTTATTTTGATAGCTCACAACGTGACAACTATCCTAAGAATACCCACTAATACTATGTCAATGTATAGAACCCACAGCATAGAATGGCAGCATTCTTTTCTGCATGTCTTGATAAGTGAACAAAAGCTAAATATGCATTACATGGCTAGTTATCTAAAATAAGGTTTCACAAATAATCTAAATGATCAATAAAAACATACTGGATGGCGGTCAAGGATTGACATGAGTGCTGCATTATCCCTCACTGATCGTTCAATCCTGGCATCACTCTCTGCAGCTTGCTTCAAGTTAGCGGCAAACCTGTTTAACCTATCCTGTAGGTTCTTTGTAAGGGTACTAGATTGAGGCCTTGTCCACCGTGTTCCAAATTGACTTCTAAATTGAGCATCTTCGGTTGCTTCTTTTTGCAAAAGCTCCTCAGTTTGGATCAGTAATTCCTGGTTCACCCTCTTCAGATCATTGAGCTGCTGCAGCTCAGCTTCTAAACCAGCTGGCCCACCACAAATTTGAACTGCCTCTACATCTTCTTTTAAGGCCATGGGTAGAGTTAAGTTTCCCTCCAGTGCAAGAATAGAATCAGGCAAGTCCATTTCCCTCAGCTTAACTCGAGCAAGCTCACTTCCCTGTTGCAATCTCTCAGCTTGAGCCCGAATGACATCATCAACCATTTCGGTGTACCTGGACAGAGCTTTAGCACTGCTATCAGGAACAAGACTGGCAAACATCTTCTCCTTGCTTGCATCCAGAACATCATTCATTGGCATAGGCTTGACCATCGCAAATGCTGGAAGAAGAGGCAGAGAACTGGCTTGTGGAACTCTCATGAGATATACTCTATCATTCTCCTTCACAGCTCTCGCCAAGTTTTGGTTTAAATTAGCGTCTAGCTTATTAATTGCATCCAAGAGCTGCTGTGCTGCTCCCTTTGATGATGTTTTTTTGGCCTCAGACAATGCACTAATCCCACTCTTTAACCTCGCAATTTCCTCTGCAATTTCTTCTTTTTCATGTAGCTCCATACTGTATCTATAGCAGGCCTCAGCATAAAACAGTGCAGCCTTTAGCTGAACATGAGCCAGCCAACCCTTGTCAAAGTGGTAGGTCAAAGGTGCAACATTTAATGCTGCCAAGGCTTCCTCATAATAAATCCCTACCTGTAATCATACATGCAAACTCATTTTATAACTATATGTTGCATTTATTTAGTGCAAAAGAGAAAATTCATCATCTTACATAAAAATGACAAATCAACCAGAAAATGTCATGGGCCTACAGAATTTCTAGAATGGCTTATATATATATACAGAGAATATCAAGTAGCAAAGGCTGAAATAAATAAGATACTATAATCAATAGACCAACCTGTCTTGAAATCTTTGCACAGACACCAGGAGTGCTTCCCTTGGCAATAGTATTCTCAAAAACGCACTCCTGTGCCTGAGCTAGCATGAGTCTTTCCAACATCCCAGCACATTCCACTGACAAGTCAACTGTGGTTGAGGTACCCATTGATGCCTTCATTGCCACATTGTCTCTCAGGAAGGCGAATGTCCCAGCTGCAGCAATAAAGGAATGCGATGCCTGCCTTCGCCCCTCCACTGCGGATCGGTCCAAACTCAATCCCATCTGACTGTGCACTGCCCCCAGATTGAACAAAACTGCAGCTTTCTCTGTGGCAAAAAATAAAAGGCTAAATAAATAATATAATAAGATGATAATAACTTAGCTTAAATTTGACTACCTTAAATTTGACTACTGTAAGTTCATAAGGTCTCCATATTATAATATAGAGAAGGTTCAAGTTCGAATTTTAACAACTATATAGATATTGGCACAAAACTAATTAGTATGAAATACTTTTGCCTGTTTGGTTTTGAAGTTTCTACTTATTTAATCTTTGTTTTTCTGTTAAACGAGATTCCAATGGTCAGTTTCCTCAAATATATAAACTTTTGCAACTGACCATATTGTGTTAATGACACTGATAGATTTTAGTCACCTACCTAAAACCAGCATTCTAAATAATCAGTTCATTTTCAAGATTACAAAAGCAAACAGAACCAGCCTCCAAATGATGCATTCCACCATTTCCTATCGATTACTTTATGCATCAGGCAATTAAAATTTTGGTCTTGTGAAAGTTTTTACACCTCTGGAGCAAATTCGGAATTATTCCAAAATCTAGATTCCAGGATACTTAATGCATTTGGAAAGGAAATTAGATCATTGTATGTTAGCAGCTCAAAATCAAGTGCAAAGCAATTCTAAGTTGTACTTCACGTAATACCTATTGTACGCATATTTTCAAGTCCAATCAAATGAATTTGATTCAATACCTAGATGAATGTTCTGCTGCACAGCTTTCTGCTTGATCTTGAAAGTATCATACCAAGTAAAATAAACTGAATTGATATGATCCTTATTAGGTGATATAGGGAAGCGAGATTCAACAGCACAGAGGGCTTTATAGTAATTTTGCAACGTGTCACGGCGAGCAGGTAGCGAATCGGCGGGAACACGTTCGATTTCAGAACGGTATTGTTTGATAGTTTCGAGATCATCTTCGAGGTTTTGAGCTTCGCGTTCCGAGTAGTTGTAAACGATGTAGTTTCGTAATGGACGATAGAGATCGAGAGATACGGTTTTCTTCTCGAAGATTGCTAGCATGACGTTGGCCGCCGACGCCGACGACGGTGACGTCATGTTTTCCAGTGACCTGTTGTAGAAGTGGTGATGATTTCAACGTATATGGAGTACAGTATATCTGTTGTATGAAGAAGAAAAGGAGAGCTTCGGTGAAGAATCCAAAACGTGTAATTTGGTGAGTATTATTTTCCTTTTTTTGGCGTGAGGATGGTGGTTGGCGTGGGAGTGGGTGGCGGAGGATAAAAAATTATATTATTTTTATATGATTAAAATATTTTTTTATATTTGTATAGTGAATGTCGAGCATTTTCAACTAATTTAATTGTCTATTTTTTCAGATTTTAATCCTGTTAGTATTTAGCTTCACCGTGTAAGGTGGGGTAGGGGATAATGGTGTGTTTCCTTGTTTTTAAATTATACTAAATAATTTTTTTGTTTTTAAATACTAATCTAGGGTCCTATATAGGTTTGGTTATCATATTATTTAGTAATAATGCTAAAAGAAAATTTAATATTTTTGGTATGGCTGCATTACTTGGATCGAAAATTCATCAAAAATATTTTTTTTTATTTTCATAAAATTGGGATGAGTCTGTTTGCATATCATCCTCTCCAAACGTGACATATATATTACATTAGGTGTATTATTATTAATTGGAAGAACTATATAAATTAAACTGCAAAGTATTTAAAGAAATTATGGAAGCAGAGAGTGGAGCTGATGAAGATAGCATTGAAGACTCCAGTTCCAACAGAGAAATGTCAAGTGTCAAGTCTGGTTTTGATCATTTTAATGACAAACAGACTGATCCTTTGAAGATTACAGCAATGAGTAATTTTCTTATTTCATGAGATGTTGTAGTATTATCAAGTTCAATCATTTAGCAATCACTGTCTCCTGTATCACTTCTTGTTTCTTTCTAAATTGAGTTGAAAAGGCATTCCCATGATATTATAACTCTTAAGCTTCGGTCGTTCAACCAATGTAGTGTCAAACATTTTTTTCATCTTCTTTTTTTCTTTTTAATCAGTTAAAAAGCTTTAAGGTCTCCAGTCAACTCAAATTTGTAATTATCTTTGTTTTTTTTAGTTATTATATTATTAGTTTTTTTTTTCGGAGAATACTTTTCTTTCTTCTTCGGTGGAAGGGATGGCCAAGGAATTGCTTGACCTTTCTCTTAACTACAAGATCTTTGTATTGGTGTTGAGGACAAGTGTAATTCCTCTTTGACATTTCAAATTTTGTTAATTAGCGGTAACTTGATCAAGTGTACCTTTAAGTGGAAGTTAAGTTTTCTAACCTATATTTTTGCTTTAGTCATTAAAAATGTTTTGGTTGTTGGGTTATTTGTAAGTTATAGACGTGAATGCGTCTTCCATGTAAAGTTTTTCTTTTTCTTGTTTAAAATACTATTCTTTGACATATATGATGTGTTAAATTTTATCATTCCACAAGGAGCTCTCTCTGGGAAGTTGACACCCTCCGTCATCACTATTGCCTTTCAATTTCAAGGTAAGTATATCATATAATATAGTTTTCCTGTGTCAACGTGCATTTGTAGTTAGTTTAACTGAACCTTTGAACTAAGGCTTTTATTTTTTTCTTTTACATGTTGTTAGATTTGTTTTGTCCCTGGAGAACAATTTGACAATCAGAGCAAAAACTACTGAAGTAGCAATCAAAGATTTCAGTTCTGATTCATATGCAACAATTTCTAGTGATAAGGTAATGTTCACTACAGAACTATTTTTGTTTTGTATATATACATATTATCATTCACTTATTGTTTGACGATACTTTTTTTTAGAAAAGTTTGCTGCAATCCGTTTATATACTTTATTCAATATATAATTGCTTATTTAACCGATGAATTGTGTCATTTGGTTAAATGGCCTGAGTTGCTTTTCCATTTAACTTTTGGGGTTGTCATTGACTCATAGTGGAAGATTAATTCTCTTATCGTATTAATTTTGACAATCCTTTTTTGGCTCTAGGCATTTAACTCTGTCTCCTTCTTGTACGTTGGCAATCTGCCTCACTTATTATATTCGTTAATGTTCCATGCAATTGCATTCTGACTATAATACCTCATTGCAGATTAGAAAGCGAGTTAAATAGATCTCCCTTGCCTTCTACACAACAACTCCAACTATGTTATTTTCGGAGTCGAATTTTCTAGATCGGACTTTTAAAATGAAGGATAAGGATAGTACTGTAGTACTAGATAACACATCAAAAGAGGATGAAGATATTTCTGCAAAACGAGGTCGAAGGGAGGAGAGCTCATGATTTTATTGAAACCAAATGGTTTTGTGAATGTTGTTTACTAATTCGTATAATAATTTTTTGTTCTTCTCTTCCTTTTAGGAAGCAAATTTTTTGACAATTTCACCATGCTGTACTCCAATGCTTAGTGGCTTATTTGCATTTGGTCTTGATAAAAGTCTTGTAGCTTGTCATTATAGAATAGAGAGAGCATATAAATTTTGGGAGAATTTACTCATGAGGCTTACCAGGAAAATACATATTTTAGAAATATTACACTGTCTACTAAATTGGGGAAACATATCCATCTATATTTATTTTCTTAAGGAGAGAAGTACTAAAATTATCCTTGAATTTGATATAAATTATTAATTTTATCTCTAAATTATTTATAGGGCTTAAAAATTTTTTAAACTTGGATTAATAGAGGTAGTCATGTCTTGATATATTATTGTATTGTATTTATGCGTCATTCATTTGCTTACTTTTATTTTCTTTACTTATTACTATTTGTTTTCTATTCTTGTTTGGTTTCATATCTAGTTTTTTCTGCTTTTGGGATGATTTTTTTGAGATGAGAATTTTTCGGAAACAAACTCTCTACCTCTATGAGGTAGTGGTAAGGTCTGCAGATACTTTTACTCTCCTCAGACGTTACTTATGAGATTTTACTGGGTATGTTGTTGTTATACGACATGTTCAAGAATCAAGATCACAAACTTAGAATGTATTTACACATTTTAGTTTAAGATAGATAGATACCGTATAATTTTTTTAATACTTTTTAAAACTCAATATTAAATCAAAATCAAAATCAAAATCAAACAAGAAAAAGGAAAATTCTATAATAAGGGAGTAGTTTTATTATCTTATTATAATATAGAAAAAAAAAATAAGGAATATGCGAATCTATTTCCTTTTTTGTTTTTCGTTTTTCTATATATACCCCCCCCCCCTCCAATTCTTCGTCTTTCTTGCAACGATTTGGGCATTTCGTTTCTATCAACGAGGAGTCAAAGCCTTCTTCTCTTCCAACAGATCTTCTCATTTTTACCCTTTTTCTGGTTCCTAAGGTATGTTGATCTGAAAACTTCGGCTACTTCAATATCCCTTGTCCTTTTTGTTCTTTGTTGTATGCTTTTTCTGGTGATGTTACTTGCATTCTAGGGTTTTGTTTTGTTGCTTCAATTTATGCTGAAAATCTCCTTATTTTAGGTCGATGAAGCTTGATTTGTTCTCTAATTGGATAGCAGTGAGACGAGTTTCGTTTTGTTGCTTCAATTTAGTTGAAGAGCTCGTTAATTTTAGTCTAAGAAGCTTGATTTGTCCTCAGATCGAATGTACTGAGGTCGATCTGGATCGTTTGAACGCTAGCTACTTGAAAATTCGTTGTCCCTTTTTCTTGTTTGTTGTATTCTTTTTGGTGACGTTACTTGCTTTGTAGGGTTTTATTCTGTTGCTTCTATTTATGTTGAAAACCTCCTTATGTTAGGTCTAATAAGATTGATTTGCCATCAAAATAGTACTGAGGTGGATTTTGTTTTGTTGCTTCAAGTTACTTGAGAGGCTCGTTAATTTTGGTCCGAGAAGCTTGATTAGTTTTCAAATTGGACATTGTTTAGATCGGTCTGGATTGTTAAGCTTCCATTTGCTTCAAATTCCTTGTACTTCTTGTTTGTTGTGTACTCTTGTTGGTGAAATTTTTTTGCTAAGGTCAGGTTACTTACGTTCTAGGTTTTGTTCTGTTGCTTCAATTTTGGTTAAATATCTTGTTAATTTTAGTCTAAGAAGCTTGATTTTTCCCCAAAATCGAATAGTACTGAGGTGGGTCTTGATTCTGCGAGCGGCAGCTTTTGCCGAGGTTGGTTGTCCTTTTTCTTGTTGGTTGCATACTTTTTGGTGAGGTTACTAGCATTCTAGAGTTGTTTTCTGTTACTTCAAAATCTTGTTGAAGGATTTTGAGGATAATTTACACTGAAAATCTCCTTATTTAAGGCCTAAGAAGCTTGATTTTGTCCTCAAATTGAATAGTACTGAGGTGGGTTTAGTTTTGTTGCTTCAATTTACATTGAAAAGCTTGTTAATTTTAGTCTAAGAAGCTTGATTTGTCCTGAAATCAGATAGTGTTGAGGTGGTCTGGATCATTAAAATGCCAGCTATTTAAAAAATCCCTTTTTCTTGGTTGTTTTGTTCTTTTTTGCTGAATTTTGTCTGGTGAGGTTACTGGTATTCTATGGCCTTGTTATATTGCTTTGATTTACGTTGAAAGTCGCACTACTTTAAGTCTAGGAAGTTCGATGCAGTGTCAAATCTGATAAATGATGTGGCTCCTGATATTTTGTTCTATAAAACTAGTCAGTTTTAGAAGTATTCTATAAAACTAGTCAAATTAGTCTGCAATACTCTTAATACTCTGTCTAAGATATGTTCTTCTACACAATACATTAGGGAAAACTACAATAGACTCAATGTGAAATTATTTACTCAAATTGGACCAATCTAAACTATTTACCTTTAATAAATCCATGGCTCGAACTATTTAACCTCTTGTCCCACTTTTTCCTTTTCTATTTCGCCCATGCCGTCGGTACGAAGTCAGCATAATTATTATGAGATAATCCTCTATGATAATCCGACAGTATATATGTGTCATATCAATATCATATAGGATGAACTCAATTCTCTGTGATACTTTGGCGGTAAAATTTGATAATTAGAAACAACAGTTCTCCAAAATGTGCAATTCATCTTAGCAAGCTTGTTAGTATCTCAATAACATCACTTCGATTATGAAAAGTGGACTTCTGTAACACATTATCACACAATCTATCGCTCATTAGGCTCTCCAGTCCTGGTCTACTGTAGAAAGTCCTTTGTTAGGCTTGGTGATAAAGGATTTTAATAAAAAATAAAAGTTAGATTGAATGTCAAAAGGATGTATTTTAGTCTACTAAAACCCATATAAAAATTTGATTGAATACAAAGTAGAAAGGAATTATTTGACTGTCAATCATACTCTTTAACACCATAAAAGATAAACCTGTGATGATATTCAAAGTAATATTGAACATACCAAAGTAATAACTAAACTATACGGAGACCATATGAATCAGCTGATTTATCCGCTGCAATAATCGAAACAACTCCCAAAAAAGTACTACCATATTAGCGCCTCACTCCAAAACTTGCCAAATTTTCATTAATATGGAAACAAACGAATCAATTTTATAGATAGTTCTCTTTTCTTATAATTAAATAGATTAACTACCCTCTAAACTCTTTTAGTAAGTAAATAATCTCAAACTTAAAATTAGAAATACATAATTTACAACATTATAACACAGATAAGTGTGTACCTCTTTGATCTTATTGTACATAGAGATAAACCGAAGGACAAGAAATATGTTTTAACTTTATCATGAAGTCCCTTCTCAAGTTTTCTATGAGGAAATTAGTATTTGAATCCAGAGGGACAAAGTTCTACATGAAATTAATTATAATCAAGGTGGAGATCTTCTGTTGACCAGGCTAAGGCAGGACAGATATCTAATGCTTTTAGAAACCGATAGAGAAACTTCCTCTTCCCCTCTGCCGACCCCAAATCCGTGTTCCTCTATACCGGGAAGCACTAACATCAAATTCATGTTGCCTATGCTTTCGCAATTAACTTTTAACATAACGTTGATTCATATGCGGCAACCATATAGCTTTGTATCGACTAATGTCTTCTACATTTGGACTATTTGGCACCACAACTTTTGGAGTGTGACTTTTTGTAATAGAAAACATTTTACTTTAGGTGATGCACTTCACTATGTTGTTTGTGATGTTGGACCCGTAAAGCTAAATATCCCTTTTGCCTTTCACTTATAGTTACCAATCCATTTCTTGAATGGGTAGTAACTACTTGCTAATTCTTTAGTTTTAAGTTTAGGCCATACAGAGATATAATATCATCTCCTGCTCTCATCACGTCCCCATAATTTTTCAAATTTACATGCCAATCCATGCCCATGTTAAACAGAGTGTTAGTATGATGTAGTCTTGCTTGGCTTCTAAATGTAGATAAAAATGTTGCTCAGTTTTTATAAGCTTTGCCCTTGTGGAAGTTTAAAAGGTTTTCCAACATCAATTGGAAGCAAAAGGTTGGTACTCTACAGATGCACATTATTTTTAACAGTAGAACTTCCCCAAAACCTGGGACCTAATTTAGTCTCGTTTCACCTTTTATAGCTCTTCTCTAGCCTAAAAGTCTAGTCAGTCATTGCTTAACCCACATGCAACTAGTTACTGACCAGGAAACATCAGACAATAGCAATGCAATCAAAATTCTCAGTCTCGGCAAAAAAATTGAATTACTTATACCTAAAGGTCAAAAAACTAAAAGTTCAAAAAATACAAGAGGACAGACTTGAGACAGAATTAGATATAAGAGGTTGTTACGAGAAATTCTTGTAGGGTTGCAACACTTAGTGGAGGAACAAATTTTCATCTCGATGAAAACAATGCCGCCTATTAGGATTCGAAGCAAAAATCAAAATGAATTATCTACGGCAGGAGACAGGGAGTCTCTCTCACAAACTTAGTTCGAGTTAAAGATTCAATAAAAATGTCTATGTTTATATGTATAAATAGGTAAACTCAATATCTAGATAGAATAAGTGAGGAAAATTAACTCCATTGACTTATAGTAATCAATTTAAGAAAAAAATCTATATCAATCCATTAATAAGGGATGTTGCAAATTACAATTGAATTGTTATCTTCCAAATCATGAAAACCAATTGATTTATATTTTGTCCTTCTGGTAGAGCCAATCTAAATTATTTGATACCATATGAAGATAACTTGAGGTGATGAATACATTGAGGGTCGTTAAATTTCTAAAGAAGTCGCATTTAAACACTTCAGCTAAGGTTCTTACCTATTGAACACCGGAGGACTATTGAAAGTGTACGGAATAAACACAAAAGGGACAATCTCTCATACAAAATAACATCTCAAAAACGCTTTGTCGAGCAATTTTTTGTCCCCTCATCGGTAATACTTGTGTTCTTTTTATGGTCTCCACCAAAACCATTGCCATCCTACCAAAGACCAGTGCCATTTGTTCCTTATTTCACCACCGTGACAACTTGTGGCGGAATCAAGATTTTCATGAGGGGGTTCAAAGTATGAAAAGTAAACTTACGAAGAAGCCGAAGGGGTGCAACATCTATTATATATATATATATAAAAGGAATTTTAGCCATGTATAAATAGTATAATTTTTTTTACTAAATGGGGTTCGTTGACCCTACCTGGCTCTGCCCTGGTGACAACCACCACCATCCTGTATCCTCTACCATATTCATCGATTTTCATTTCACTACTACTACTGTCCTCCGTCTTCCAAAAAACCACTTATTTTCATGATAAACCACATCATTGCGTAATGCTAAGTTGCACAAACTCTTCACTTGTGGTGTTGTTCATTTTGGATACTCTAAAAATTTGCTATTTTTGGAGAATGCGGAAATGTACCCATTGGCATTTTTGAAGAGTTTGAGCAACATAGACTTAATGTGACTTTAGTTGTGAAAATTGAAATGAAGTCTCAAAAGATTCTCATATCAGTTCCCAAATAACTGTTGTCTGAATCATTGTCAGATCTGTTCTATCCATTTGAGAAATGCTCATTGGCTCTAACCCCTAGAAGCTTCTGGCAAATGCACTTGTGCACAAATTAAAGCAAAAAGAAAAGTCTAGATTAATTTTAGTAGACGAGGACCAATTAGCTTTTAACTTATTTGTATTTTGAGAATAATTGTTGGTGAGCTTTTGGTAAGTTTTCTGGACAACTTTTGAAATTTACACTTCTGAATCTAAGAAATATAATTAATAAAAGAGAAGCGAATCAAGGCCCATTTCATCAAACATCACATCTGCTAATAATGGACCCTTTGGATGTGGGTTATGTATCATGCAAAAGCAAACTGAAGTGCACATAAGTGAAGTTAAATAACCACGTATTTTAAGCTGTAAAGAAGACGTACCAAAATATGCTAAAGGTGAAGCAGAGAAGCTTCATCACTATCTCTGCTTTGACCCATGTTCCCTTTGCGGAGATGGGAAACTAGAGAATTTTCGCAGCAAAGTTTGACTTTTGTTCCTGTTGATTTATGAAGCAGAGTTTGTTTCCCATTCTGTGTGAATTAATTGTAGGCTCTTTGGGATACCGTAGCTTGGAAAACCTCGTAATGCTTTCTGAGTGATCAATTTTTGTTAATGGTGGAAGTCTGAATGGTAAGGCTACTTTTCTAGCACTTGAAACCATGTCCATTGGAGAATGGCTGTGCTTTTGAAGGAGTAAGGATTGTAACGTTTGGGACTAGTTTACGACTGTGTTTTCTTTGAAAGTAACGATTGGCTATTAAACTCGTGATTTACCGCCTTTGTTTATTAAGTTAAATTAAAATTAATGTTAGGAAAAATTAAGGAAAAAAACTACAAAAATTGTATTCCAGGCGTTAGAGAGTGTTAAGTCACTGGTCTAGTATCTGCTTTTATGTATAGAGAGAGAGATGGACATGTGCTTGTGTCTTAGAAGTGAATTTTGTCCTTTGAAGGGATGTCTCCTGGTCTTACAAGTTCTTCATCATGCAAAACAGTAAAGAAGAGTCTTATTTTGTGTGTATTTCTCTGTCAGACATATAGTCTATTGAAATTTAGAACTTTCATGAGGATTTTTTGGGGCTGGAAAACTAGGTAATGGAAAAACTTTGGACTGTTCTTGGGTTTTTAGAGTTGCTTGGTCTTTGTTTCCTCCTATTTGATATTTTTTAAAAATTGGATCTTTAGTTTTCTAATCCTTCTGCATTCAGCCCATTAGTGTTCCGTTTATGAGTTATTGTTTTTGTTATACAAAAGTTCAACTTGAAAGCTGATTGTTATGAAAGATTGCTTGGGTTGATATGTGTTCTCTCTTGAATCTGGATAGCTGGTATTCAGATTTGATTTAGAGACGGCAGTTGTTTAGCTATGCAAAGTTGTATAACCTCTTGTTTTTGGAAATGCAGATTCTTTGGGAAGTTGGTAGCGGGGTGATTTCAGCTAGAAAGCCGACTTTTGGCTATCAGTTTCTTTGTTATAAGGTAAGAGACCTGTTCTATTTCTTTTTCCATCTTTGCACCCGTCGACTTCATTTGAGAATGATCTTGAAGAGGTTTCATTGAACTTGTCTTGTTGACAACAATAGCATACCCAGTAAAATCCCACAATAATAACATACCAAACGACTAGAATAGAAAGCAAAGAATAAATCATAAAGATAATAAAAGTTGCAAAATGAATGACGGAGAATAACAACACAATATATAAAGTCCCCTTCCAAATGCCTTTGGACATGCTTTTAGCTCCTTGAGGCATGCCTAAGTTGGTTTTTGGAAGTTCCCGAATCTTGCCTCCTTACACTAGCCAAAGTTTCAATCTCTATCCCAGGGTTAATAGGATAGATAAAAGCTCTTTGCCCTATTGATATGGAGTCGAGAGACTGCCTCAGAAATGACAAAAATAATCCCTCAAAATCAGGATTTGATCTGCTTTTGCTTCACAAAACACAAATGTATCATCTGCATATTGAAGGTAACTCTCCAGGTTGTTTAATTCCTGCTTGGAATCCTTTTCCCTTTTGCTGTGTTCAAGTTAGTCAGCCCTTCATGGTTATAATGAACAGGAAGGGAGATAGTGGGCCCCCCTGTCTCAATCCTCTCTGAGAAGCAAATCATGTAGGTGCGCTGTTGATTAGGATGTAGAATCTCATAGTGCCAATACAATGTGGATTCCTGGCTTGATATCATACTGCAGTTAAATTTTATGTATAGCCTGATGTCCTTTGTGAATCATTTCCCTAAATAGTCCACAATTCTTATTGTCCCTTGGGTAGGTTCACCTTGGTTAATAGCCTTTCACATATAGGCATGTTCAAACTCTCTGCATGGACATTTGCCTTTAAATTGATTGTCCTATTAGTGGCAGAAGAACTAACATTGTTCCCTTTCTCTTCTTTGAGATGCATTTCTGGTCATCATCATACCAAAATGCAGAGATTTGTTTGTCTCTTACATCTGGATGGATGCCAAGAAGTTTATGCAGTTGGTCGAGGAGAAAAAGAAGAGAGTGCTTGAGAAGAAAGAAGGCCATTTGAAATGGGAGCAAAAACTTGAAGCTTTAGCTAAAGTGAAGTCCAATGTTGAAGCTGGAGAGAAAGCCAAGGCAGCTAAGCATAAAAGGAAATCTGGCTCAGGGTCTGATAGTGGGAGTGACACTGACAGTGAATATGAAAAGAAAAAATCCACGAGAAAGTCCCATAAGAAGCACAGGAAGCACCATAGCTCAGGGGTTGATTTGGATAGGAGGGAAAGGAAATCCAAGCGGAAGCCAAAGAGAAGGTCCTCTGATTCCAGTGATGATAGCAGTAGCGAATATGATGGTGATTCAGAAGAAGAGAGAAGAAGAAAAAAGCGGGGCCACAAGAAGCGTAGGCATCATGATAGATACTCAGATTATAGTTCCTCAGACTCTTCAGATGATGAAGACGTGGGAAGAAGACACCGTTCAAAGCATCACAAACATCATCGGCGGTCACACTCGAATGGATCAGAGTCTCCCAGTGACGATGACCACGCTGGAGCTAGGAAAAGAAGCCACACAAAGCATCGTAAATGTCATGGAAGGTTGGACTCAGATGCTTGTGTCCCTTCTAGTGGTGAAGAAAAAGTGAACCGCAGTAATCATGGAAAACATAGGAAACGTCATCACAGATCCCACAGTCACGATTCAAGGTCTTCAGATTCTGAAGATTTTAGGCGTGATAGAAGTAGATCCCTAGGTAAATCTTCTGATGAGAATGAGGAATTAGATAGAAAAGAAAAGCACAGGAAGAATCATCATCGACATGGTCATCACCACTCCAACCATAAGCATCGGCGCTCAGATGAAGTGTCAAAGGACAATCATCAATCTCGTGATGAAAACGAAACAAATGGCAAGCCAGTGGAACATACTTCTGAGGTGCTCAAGGTAAGTGATGACAGTGGTGCTCATGTGATCCAAAATGCTTAAGATGCTACCCAATTCATGTGTTTTTCCATGTTGTGGAGACCCTAAATGGCTTATTGCAAATTACAGCTCTGGCATATCCTTTATGGGGGTTCTAAAGCCCAAATTTCCGGAATATTGTTGAATCTTTAAACTGACCAGCACATTTGTGCTACTAATGGTTCTGCTGTTGATTAACAAAATGACATTTTGTTGCTAAAATATTCCCTTCGTGTTTAGTGAAGATTTTATGTCAAAACTTCAGTACATTAAAGGAGAGCGTTATATACATTTTACAATGCCTTCATCACTTGTTAATTCTTAGTTAAATGAGAACTCCGGGCACTATCACGTTAGTGTTAAAAATTATTACGCTTATTATTGATAAATTTCGCTAATAATTACTTTTAGAAGCTTCAAATAAGCCTGGCTACGAAGTTACCACAAAAAGTGACGAGTGCATGTTTAGCGACGACAACATAGGCTTCAAGCAACAAACGTTTAGTGGCGACTGAAGTTGCAACTAATACTTTCTTTCAGCGATGAACTCTATGGTCTTTAGCGATGACCTAGTTTTGTCGCTGATTTTGCCTTCCGTTGGCGACCCACTTGCCACTAATACTTATTTTAGCGCCGGATGATATAGCCTTTAGCGACCTCTAATCTTGTTGCTAATATCTAACTATTGGTGGTGACTTATATAAGGCTTTAGTGGCGACCACAGTTGTCACTAATAATCCTTTTTTACGATGAAATCGATAGCCTTTAGCGATGACTTCTAATTTTATCGTTAATAATCGACCTTTAGTGATGATTGGTAAAACGCTTTAGTGGCGATTGCAGTTGCCACTAATACCCTTTTTTAGCGACGAAATCTAATTTTCTAATATTGCGTGTTTAGGCTTTAGTGGCACCTACAGTCACCACTAGTTCTTTCTTTTTAGCGACGAAGTCTATAGCCTTTTAGTGACGACCTTTAATTTTGTGGTTAGTACTCGACTTTTAGTGGCGACTGGTAAAAGGCGTTACTGGCGACTGCAGTTGCCACTAATAGCCTTTTTAGCAACAAAATCTGAAGCCTTTAGCGACGACTTTAATTTGTCGTTAACATTCAACCTTTAGTGACGACGACTCGGCGACTGCAGTTGCCACTAATACTCTTTTTTAGCAACAAAATCTGCAATCATTAATATTCTCAACCTTTAGCGACGACCTTTAATTTTGTTGTTAATAGTCGACTTGGCAACTGGTAAAAGACTTTAGTGGCCACTGTAGTTGCCACTAATACCTTTACACAAGGCTTTAGTGGCGACTAAGTTGCTACTAATATTTTTTAGCAACGAAATCTACATATCTAATTTCTAATAGTCAACTTTCAGTGGCGACTTGTTTAGGCTTTAGAGGCAACTACAGTCGCCACAATTTTATTTTTTTTTAGCGACAAAATTTATTGACTTTAGTGCACCGGAGCCCTATGCATCGCCAGAACTCGTGGGCTAACATCCATAGAAAACTGTCGAAATCGTCTGTTTCCTGTTCCTTGGCCCAGAAAATCCTACCAGGCCTCCCCAGATGTTACCGTGCCACTTAGGCCTTTTGCTGGGCTTGTTGCGGATCCACTCGCATGATTTTTCGGGAATATTACATCGGAGCCCCATGCAGTGCTAGAATCCATGGGCTAACACCCACAGAAAACGTCCGAAACCGCCTGTTTCTTGTTCCTTAGCCCAAAAAATCCTACCACGCCATCCCCAATGCCGCAGGACTACCTGGGCCCCTTTCTGGGTTGATTACGGACCGACTCGTGTGATTTTTCGAGAATGTTGCGTCGGAGTCCCATGCAGCGGCAGAATCCGTGGGCCAACACCCACAAAAAATTGCCGAAATTGCTCGTTTCTTGTGCCTTGGCCTATAAAATCCTACCAAGCCTCCCCCAACGCTGCCAAGCCACCTAAGCCTCTTGCCGGGCTCGTTACGGACCCACTCGTACAATTTTTCGGGAATGTTGCGCCGGAGCCCTTTGCAGCGCCAGAATCTGTGGGCTAACACCCATTGAAAACTACCGAGATCGCTTGTTTCCTATTCCTTGGCCCATAAAATCCTACTTGGCCTCCTTCAATGCCGCCGGGCCACCTGGGCGACTTGCCGGGCTCATTGCTAACCCACTCATATGAGTTTTCGAGAATGTTGCGTCGGAGCCCTATGCAGAGCCAGAATCCATGGACTAACACCCACAGAAAATTTTCAAAATCGCATGCTTCCTGTTCCTTGGCTCGTAAAATCCTACCAGGCCTCCCCCAATGCCGCCAGGCCACCTAGGCCTCTTTACAAGCTCGTTGTGGACCTACTCATATGATTTTTTGGGAATGTTGAGCCGGAGCCCCATGTAGCGCCATAATCCGTGGGCTAACACCCATAGAAAACTGCCGAAATCGGTTGTTTCCTATTCCTTGGCCCATAAAATCCTACCAGGCCTCACCCAACGTCGTCGAGCCACCTGGGCCTCTTGTCGAGCTCTTTGCGGACCCACTCGTATGATTTTTCAAGAATGTTGCGCCGGAGCCCCATGCAGCGCCAGAATTCGTGGCCTAACACCCATAGAAAATTGTCGAAATCACCTGTTTCTTGTTCCTTGGCCCATAAAATACTACCAGGTCGTCCCCAACGCTGCCGGGCTACCTAGGCCTCTTGCCGGGCTCGTTGTGGACCCATTTGTGTGATTTTCCAATAATGTTGCACCGGAGCCCCATGCAGCGCCAGATCCGTAGGCTAATACCCACAGAAAACAGCCGAAATTGCTTGTTTCTTGTTCTTTGGTCCATAAAATCCTACCAGGCCTCACCCAACACCATCGAGCCACCTGGGCCTCTTGCCGGGCTCGTTGCGGACCCACTTGTATGGCTTTTCATTGTTGCACCGGAACCCCCTGCATTGCCAGAATCCGTGGGCTAACACCCACAGAAAACTGCTAAAATCATCTATTTCCTGTTCCTTGGCTCATAAAACTTTACCGGGCCTCCCCCAACGCCACTGGGCCACCTGGGCCTCTTGCCTGGCTTATTGCGGACCCACTTGTATGATTTTTCGAGAATGTTGCGCCGGAGCTCCATGCAGCTCCAGAATTCATGGGCTAACACCCATAGAAAACTGTCGAAATCGCCTTTATATTGTTCCTTGGCCCGTAAAATCCTACCTGGCCTCCCCAACGCTGTTAGGCCACCTGGGCCTCTTGCAGGGCTCGTTGTGGACCTACTTGTATAATTTTTCAGGAATGTTAAGCTAGAGCCCTATGTAACGCCATAATCCGTGGGCTAACACCTACAAAAACTGTCAAAATTGCTTGTTTCCTATTCCTTGGCCCATAGAATCCTACCAGGCCTCCCCAATTGCCGCCAGCCACCTGGACCTTTTACCGGGCTTATTGCGAACTTACTCATATGATTTTTTGGGAATGTTGCGGCGAAGCCCCATGCAGCGCCAGAATCCGTTGGCTAACACCCATAATAAACTGTCGAAATCGCCTATTTCCTGTTCCTTGGCCTATAAAATTCTACCAGGACTCCCCCAACGCCGCTAGGCCACATGGGCCTCCTGCTGAGCTCGTTGCTGACCCACACATTTGATTTTTCGAGAATGTTGCGCTCGAGCCCCATGCAGCGCCAAAATCCGTAGGCTAACACCCACAGAAAATTGTCGAAATCGCCTGTTTCCTGTTCTTTGGCCTATAAAATCCTACCAGGCCTCCCCTAACTCCATCGGGCCACCTAGGCCTTTTGTCGGGTTCATTGCGGACCCACTCGTATGATTTTTCGAGATCGCCTATTTCTTGTTTGTTGGCCCATAAAATCCTACTAGGCCTCCGTTAACGCCACCAGGCCACTTGGGCCATCTGCTGGGTTCGTTCTGGACCATTTCATATGATTTTTTGGGAATGTCGCGCTGGAGTCCCCATGCAGCGCCAAAATCCATGTACTAACACCTACAAAAAGCTACTGAAATCGTCTGTTTCCTATTGCTTGGCACATAAAATCCTACCAGGCCTCCACCAACACCGCTGGACCACCTGGGCCTCTTGCCGGGCTCGTTGCGAACCGACTCGTATGATTTTTCAGGAATGTCTCGCCGGAGCCCCATGCAGCGCCATAATTCGTGGCCTAATACCCATAGAAAATTATTGAAATCACTTGTTTCCTGTTCCTTCAATCATAAAATACTACCAGGCCGTCCTCAACGCTGCCGGGCTACTTAGGCCTCTTGCCGAGCTCGTCGTGGACCCACTTGTATGATTTTCCAAGAATGTTGCACCGGAGCCCCATGCAGCGCCAGAATCCGTGGGCTAACACCCACAGAAAACTACCGAAATTGGTTTGTTCCTATTTCTTGGCCCATAAAATCCTATCAGGTCACCCCAACACCGTCAGGCCACCTGGGACTCTTGCCGGGCTCGTTGCAGACCCACTCGTATGATTTTTTTGGAATGTTGCGCCTGAGCCCCATGCAGCACCAGAATCCATGGGCTAACACCCACAGAATACTACCGAAATCACTTGTTTCCTGTTTCTCGGACCATAAAATCTTACTAGGCCTCCCCCAATGCCGCCGGGCCACCTGGTCCTCTTTCCGGTCTTGTTGCAGACCCACTCGTATGATTTTTCGGGAATGTTGCACCGGAGTCCCATGCAGTGCCAGAATCCGTGGGCTAACACCCACAGAAAATTGTCGAAATCGTCTGTTTCCTGTTCCTTGGCCTATAAAATCCTACCAGGCCTCCCCTAACTCCACCTGGCCACCTAGGCCTTTTGCCGGGTTCATTGTGAACCCACCCGTATGATTTTTCGAGAATGTTTCGCCGGAGCCCCATGTAGTGCCAGAATCCGTGGGCTAACACCCACAGAAAATTGTCGAAATCGCCTGTTTCCTGTTCCTTGGCCTATAAAATC
>JAPFFP010000088.1:3994552-4005116 GCA_026153255.1 Solanum medicagineum
AGTGCCAGAATCCGTGGGCTAACACCCACAGAAAATTGTCGAAATCGCCTGTTTCCTGTTCCTTGGCCTATAAAATCCTACCAGGCCTCCCCTAACTCCACCGGGCCACCTAGGCCTTTTGTCGGGTTCATTACGGACCCACCCGTATGATTTTATGAGAATGTTTCGCCGGAGCCCCATGCAGCGCCAGAATACGTGGGCTAACATCCACCGAAAATTGTCGAAATCGCCTGTTTCCTGTTCCTTCGCCCATAATATCCGATCAGGCCTCCCCCAACGCCGCCAGGCCACTTTGGCCTCTTGTCGGGCTTGTTTCGAGCCCACTCGTATGATTTTTCAGGAATATTGCGCCTAGGTCCCATGCAACGCCACAATCCATGGGCTAACCTCTGTCGTTAATATTCAACCTTTAGCGACGACCTTTGATTTTGTCGTTAATAGTCGACTTAGCGACTGGTAAAAAGCTTTAGTGGTGACTGCAGTCGCCACTAATACCCTATTTAGCAAAATTTGTAGCCTTTAGCGACGACTTCAGCTTGTCGTTAACATTCAACCTTTAGTGACGACCTTTAATTTTGTCATTAATAGTTGGCTGGGCGACTGGTAAAAGGCTTTAGTGGCCACTGCAGTTGCCACTAATGCTTTTTTTAGCGACAAAATCTGCGGGCTTTACCGACGACTTTAATTTTGTCGTAAATATTCAACTTTTAGTGGTGACTTACACAAGGCTTTAGCGGCGACTAGTTGTCACTAATACACTTTCTTTAAGCAAAGAAATCTACACATGTAATTTCTAATATTCAACTTTTAGTGGCGACTTGTTTAGGTTTTAGTGACAACTACAATCGCCACGAATTCTTTTTTTTAGCGACAATATCTACTGAATTTACCGACGGCGTTTTGTTTTGCACTAATTATTCAACTTTTAGTGGCGACTATTTAGGCTTTAGTGGCAACTGCAGTCCTCACTAATATTTTTTTTAGCGACCAATCTACCGACTCTCACTACAGTCTCTGGTTTTTGTCGCTAAATCTAACTTTTGGTGGCGACTTATTAGGCTTAAGTGGCCACCACAGTTGCCACTAATACCATTTTCAGCCACAAAATCTACGGCTTTAGCGTCGACTAAAGTCGCTAATAATTCTTGTTTTTAGCGATGACTTCTATAGGCTTTAGTAACGACCTCTAGCGCTGTTGCTAATACATGTTTCTTTTGGCAACAAATATAAGGCATTCATGGCAACTATTAATGCCAACTTTTAGCAACGACAACGACAGGCTTTGGCAACAATCTTTAGTCTTATCAATAATATAACCTTTTAGTGACAACACATCGATTACTCACCTTTTAATGGTGACTACCGTATGCTGTAGCCACAGATAGAATTTCCATTAATCAAAGAAACAGCAAAAATTATCTTGATCTTTCGATATTATGCACCATATACAAGGATAAAAGTTAAAAATAATAGTTTTTCGCAGTCGATATTTCAATAACAGTAAACTTGATGCCTCCTGTTTTGTATATGAAAGAATCGTGACAAGTTAGGTCCATAAGGATGCTGATTACCAGCCTGCCTCCCTACTCAATAAACAAGAAACTAGTAACAGTGCTATTACAGCCTTTGCCCTTCTTTTGTCCTGTCTTATCCAATAATTAACTTGAATGCATTGACATATGCTTCCACATCGGCTTTTGTACAGCCTGATGGCTAGGATTGTTACATTATGTTGTTTGACCATGCTAGATGCTTTGAAGCCAGCAGGTGAAATCAAATGAATTGGTTTTATATTAGACACTAACACAACAGGTTGAATCAAAATTGGGATCTGTTTTAGAAGTTCTTCAGAATCTTCTCGGTCGACACTCCATCTGCTGCAAGAAGAGAAGTCACATCCTGCAAGAAAGAATCAGGGGATAGAAATTGTAAATCTAGGCCGATAATCCAAACATATTTGATGCGTATGTTCTTGAAAGTGCAGAGTTTTCTAGTACATGACACTCAATCCAAGAATATTCAGGTTCTTCACCATTATTCTAATGGGAAGAAACAAAAACAGAAAATACTCTTTCCTCAATAATAGAACACTTCATACAAAGAAAGTTAGATGTTACAACAATTACCGGCTTAGTTTCTCACACGCTGAATTTACCAGTTTGAACAACCTATATTGAACAGTGGAAGTTGCAGAAATTCTACTTGAAACTAAATGTTGTTCTGATATTTCAGTCACAAACTTCATCAGCTAGCAGTTAAACAAGTCACTAAGTTATACTGATAATATTCGATGAAAATATGCTGCCTGCAGAATTGTGCTCCTCTTTTTAGCTTACCTAAAATTCTTTATACATCTTTGGTAGGTGGAGGGTGGAGGTGGAGGGGATTAAGTGATGCTAGAGCTGCTGGCTTATGCAGGGCATGAGTTGCTTGTGTTTCTTCAAATATGCAGCAGGAAACTAAGAAAATTTGTCATTCTTATCCTTTCCAACCGGAAGTATACTGTGGATGAATCAAATCAATGTATCCAACTGATATGGAACAAGTCGCATTTATCTACAAGATCATGCCAATCCAAAGCTATATATGCGTTTTGCGAAGATGCACTTTGCTAATGCAGTTACCAAGTAGACCCTTCTTGATGAAATTTTAAATCCTATGGGCATAAATTCCATAAAAACACCAAGACTTCCAATTCACCTTAATCAATGGACAAACCGAATAACCAATAAGTTCTACACTCCTATTTTATAGAAATATATCCAAGCAAGTCTCTCTTGTCAAATTTTATTATCCTAAAAATCTCTACACTCATAATTATTAGCAAAATTAAATTCCTATCAGAGTTCTTATTCAATCAAATTAATGTTTTCTTTTCTAGTTTTCTTCGTAAGTTATTGAATACAACTATTATCTTTATGACAAGGAAATCTGCAGCTGCTACTTTTTAACATAAGGTAAACTTTTCTCTAGTGCAATAGTTCGTAGATCATACAGAAGAGATTCCATGCAATGAGCTCAACCGAGAAAGCATGCAAGAGATTTCAAACTTGAAACCCCTACTCAACCAACTCAGTTGGCCTCGCAGATAGTTACTTGTTTCATTAGTAGTCCAAATATGAGGTAAAACACAATGAGAATCACAGCAAATGAAGAACGCTAAATTAATGAAGAAAAGCAGTAGCTTTTACAAAAACTACCAAAAAGCATAGATGATGTAAACCCACAAAGTGTTTATGGAAGTCAACGGTTCAATGAACGATAGATCGTTGTTGCATTGTTTTCATCACTTTCCTTGCAACAGACAGCATTGGCAGTACACCAGATAGGATTTATGACCAGCTAACTTTATAAGTCCAGAATGCATATTATTTGGCAAAGCCATCGAGTAAAGTATCAAGCACCTCTATCACACAAAAATTGTCACAATAACCAAAGAGAACCACTTCATCTGCTCGTGTTCTTAATCATCTTTAATAATATATTCTACAACATAGAATTTGCCCATCCACTGGATGTCTATAAGACTAATATCTTTAGAGTTGCAAATCCATAGGTCAGGGTTACTGTTGGGCACTGCTTTTTAGCAATAATGACCTAATTAATGCAACATAATGTCAAAATTATCAGATTTCCTTACACTCATCTACTGTTACTTGACTTGACGCAAACATTAGATTTTGCTCTACAATTCATGGGATTGAATCTCAGCTCTGTTTGATGTTCTACATTACATATAGAAAGCTTTTTAGATATCACTTTAGGTATGGGTCACCACAGAGGTTGTGTAGGCATCTTATATTTATAATACTGTTTTACCATTCTCACACAAAATCTTAGCTCTCTTGATTCCTAGATGAATAGTAAATGGTGAGGGGTCAAGTAGCAGTGAAACAAAAATATAAATGCAAAATAAGAAAGACCATTGGCATCTCCAAAATGCAGAAAGAGCAAGGAAAGACACAAGATCGGAACAACAAATCTTTTGAAGTAAACTAACTACAAACCTCAGCCATTTGCTTTTGACCACAGAGGACTGCTCCAGTGGATTGAGGACTAAAAATGTTTTTAGCTCGGGCAAATGCAGCCTGCAACAGCAGATGGTAAAACAAATATTATTGTCGAGTAACATATAAAACCAAAATAAGATGATAAGAGGATAACAATGTAAACATAATCATTACCTGAACATAGCCATGTTCACCTGTCCAAGCATCATCAGGCTGAGACAACACTGGCACAATCTTAACCCCCGAGGATGCCCAGTTTTCAAACCTATCCTATAAAAGTTGAAGGGCAGAGAAATCAGACAACAGATACAAAGTTTATCTTGTATTTCTGCCACAATGAAGACATAATTTGTTTATGCAAGCAAACAACAAACCTGATATGCCATCCTCTTCAAATTCCGCGCACCATAATATAGACGGACATCAGATCTCTTGTCTGCACCAAATCCTGCCTCGATCAGGGATCTAATTGGGCTGCCAAAAGGAGATTCGAGAATGAGCAACAGGCGAAAGAAAAACTAAAACCTAAAACAAAAAGAAACGAGAAAACTCAACATATTTTCCGTCCATTCACTGACACAAATATTGATATGAAGGATGGAACTGCATGATGCAAAGTTCAACCATTTTACATTAAGAGAAGTAGGCTTGCAGCTATGTACAAGATCAACTCTACAACTGAAAAGATCCATCTATCGAAAATTGCAGCTTTTAGTCTTGTTGAACTTCAACCTCATATAATCAGCAAGTACTCACAAGATCACCTACAAATAATGATTAATGATTGGTAGCCAAAATATTATGAGGACCCATCTAACCAGCTTACTGAAACTAACAAGAAAAGAACATTGAAAAAGAACACATAAAGTTGATCCAATGTCAATGCGCATCTCACACCTCTAAATTCCAGAAAAATGCAAAACAACTAGCAACTACGCTACAAGTTGAGTTGCAAAACATACTGACAATAGGCATAGTGCTAATATTAATGATGTCAAAGTTAACTAAATTAATGTCTGAGAAGTAATTTTGCACTCAACTATAGGAGTCATAGTTCAGTTCAGTTCAGTTAGTTAAGTAGTTAGAGATCGTTTGGTTTGAAGGATTACACCAAATAGTCTTGACATTAAATTCTGGTGCCACTTAATTTGTTGATTGGTTTGCAAGTCCTGGATTCGGGATTAATAATTAGTATAAGGTATCCCTTCCCCTGGATGGTAAAACAATCCCAGGATAAAATAGGTAAAATGAAAAAATATCCCTTAAAGTATAATAACATTCACTAGCTTCACTACTTATTTTTATGATAATTCTTCATTTTTCTATTGAAAAATTACACTCTATAAATATAATTTTTATTTAAGAATTTATATGATTAATTCTTATTTTGATTTCTCTAATATTGAATTACATATTATTAATTATATATTATTTTAGTCACTTGAAAGCTTGTATTTTATAAATCAACTAAAATGAAAATAACTTCAACATTTTACAATTTAAGAGTGATATATGCTTAAATAAAGTGATATATACAATAAATCCCCTTATTCTTTGAAACATAAAATGGAAGTTCAATTTTTAAACTAAATAAGATGAAAAGTTTTATTTTTACATACCAGATGGCTAATGCACACAAGAGAGGTAAAACAACATAGATAAACTGCTTGTTCAGGGGAACATAGTCAAAGAACCAGAAAGAATCCAAGGGGAAATAGTGGAGTTCTACCAGAGACTCTACTCAGAAGATGTTAAATGGAGACCGGGCAACAATTTCATAAATTGTCCAATGCTAACAGGGAAGAACGGAGGACCTAGAAAGAAATTTTGATGAGGAAGTTTAAAGCAATGTGTTGTGGATAAAGCACCAAGACAAGATGGCTTTATAGTTGGGTTCCACATCAAATGTTGGGAAGAGGTCAAGGGTGACATCATGAAGACTTTTCAGCTTTTCTATGACCAAGGGAGGTTTGAAAGAAGTTCCAATGCTAGCTTCATATCCCTAATTCCCAAGAAGAAAGGTGCAAAAGAATTAAGGGACTTTAGACTATCAGTTTGATAGGCAGCATGTATTAAATCCTCTCAAAAGTGCCCACTGAAAGGCTACAAAGAGTGATATCCAAAAGCTTGTTGACTCACGACAACTAGCTTTTATCAAGGGGAGTCAAATCATGGATGTTGTTCTCATAGCTTATGAAGCTATAGATTCCAAGTTAAGTGTGAAAAAACTAGGCATTCTCTGCAAATTAGATATTGAGAAAGCATATGACCATGTCAACTGGGATTTTCTTATGGGTATGCTTGAGAAGATGGGTTTTGGCCTCAAATGGAGACAATGGATTAAATTTTGCATATCTTCAGTGAGCTTCTCGTTGCTTGTAAATGGCTCTCCAGCAAGGTTTCTAGTGCACAAAGGGGCTTAAGGCAAGGTGACTCCTTATCACCTTTCCTTTTCCTATTAGCCATGGAGAGACTCAATAGTATGAATAAGAATGCAACCAAAGAAGGATGGTTGAGAGGTTTTTAAGTTGCTAAAGACGGAAGGGAAAGCCTGGAGATAACTCAGCTACATATGCAGATGATACTTTGATATTCTGTGATGCTGAAGAGAACCACCTCAAAATTATGAGACTGATTCTGGTCTTGTTTGAAGGAATGTATGGACCATGCTAACCGGAAGAAAAGCTTCTTGTATCCAATTAATGAAGTGACAAATATGAGGAATCTGAAGATAATTCTTGGGTGAAGTAGGTGCTTTTCCAACTACTTATTTGGGTATGCCTTAGGGGCCAAATCCAATTCCTTGGAAATTTGGAATGGGGTGATTGAGAAATGTGAGATGAAACTAGCAAGGTGGAAGTCTCAGTACCTCTCACTTGGAGGAAGACTAACTCTGATCAACTCTGTGCTTGATGCTCCTCCAGTTCCAACAGATACGATGTCTTTATTTACTGTCCCACCAGGAATCATTAATAGGTTAGATAGTACCAGGAGAGAGTTTTTGCAATAACGCAACAAGGAAAGGAAGGCGTATCACTTAGTCAAATGGGAGAAGTGATTAATGATAAGAGAGTTGGGGGTTTGGGGATTAAGCTTGAAGAATCAAAGCAAAGCTTCGAATGAAATAGCTTTGGAGGTACTCCAATGATAATCAGAATTTATGGTACACAGTCATAAAAGCAAAATATGAGGAGAATGACAATTGGATCACAAAGGAAGTTACTCCCCATGGTGTTAGTTTGAGGAAATCTATCAGATCACTCTGGAATGAATTCAAACCAAACACAGCGATTAAAGGGGTAGATGGCACTAAAACGAGATTTTCGAAAAAGGACTGGCATGAAGCGGGAAATATGGAAACTCCTCCCGGATATACACAATATGGGTTTTCAGAAGCAAAGTACAGTAGCTGAATTATGGACCCCTCATGGGTGTAATTTTGTTTTTAGAAGGCACCTCAATGATTGGGAAATTTTCACGAGTTCCAAAACTCTTCAACATAATTGAACAACTTAACGGCTTGAAGACAGGGAAGGACATATTGCAGCGGTTGGGGAATTGTAAAGGAACTTTAAGTGTAACATATAAGAAGTTGAACCGCGCAATTACGTCAGCACCTAAATGGCCCTGGAAATACATTTGGAAGGCCAAGATCCCACATAAAGTGGCCTGCCTTGTGTGGTTATTAACTCAGGAAGTTGTGTTGACACAGGAGAATTTGATGAAGAGGGGGATTCCACTATGTTCTAGATTTTTTTTGTGGGGAAATGGCAACGACAGTCAATTACTTGTTCATCTAGGGCAAGTCACTGGCCAATTATGTAGTCTATTCCTAAGGCTAAAAAACATCTCACAGGTCATGCCTGGTAGAATTTCAGAGGCCTTGTACAGTTGGGAAGAAGCAGGATGAGAAGCAAAGAACATAAGCAACTAGAGAATCATTCCTGCTACTATTTGGTGGACTATTTAGAAAGAGAGAAATCTTAAGAGTTTTGAGAATAGGGAGAGCAATATGCAGCAAGAAAAACTGAATTGTGTTCTAACTTTGTGTTTTTGGTTTAATCAGATTTACTCCAATGATGTCGTCTCTATAATTGATGTTTTAGACGCATTATATGGATATAACAATGCCTTTAGAGTTCTTTATGTAAATATGGTTGTCAGTACAACCCATGTTGATTTACAGTAATAGAACCAGTTACCATCTTAAAAAGAAATACTTTTAAATATATACGGTACCACCATGGGAATGAGCACACAAAAATATCTAACCTAAATAAGATGAGCGTTAAATTTTAAGAACGAATAACTAAAGCTTGCAAAGAAAATTTGAAAAACTAAATAAAGTGAACGATAATTTTGTAAGCAAACAACTTGTTCTTAAAATTTATGCAATGCCTATTATTTTGAATACAACAAACCAAACAGTCAATAAGAAATGATCTCAGCATAACTTATTTCATCATAACTAATCTCATCATAACTTATATTCAAACAAAACGACCCTTAGTGATAGCTATTCCTAGAGTTAATTAAAGGTCGGTTACTTAAGGTGCATATATACATGTACATCACATCATTCACATATAGAAAAATACAGAAAAATGAGATATTCTGTCTTCTATTCCAAGCTTCTCGCTGCATATCATCTTTCTTATTCCTCTTAGGGTTCATCAAGAAACCTCCATCTATTTTTCTAGATCTCTAAATCTTCTAAAACGACATGGTATAAGAGCCTTCAAGCAAGAAATTCTTTGCTTGATTCTGAATCTTCTGCAAGACTTGGGTATTTGCTGCTCAAAAAAAGTTCATATCAAATTTCTGAAAGTCCAAGAATGGCAACTCTGCTGAATATCAGCCTTGAAACACTGGAAACAATGAAGGATCTTCAAATTTCAACTGGAATTGATCACAATCACCCCTTGTTCTTGCATGCATCTAATGTAAGTGGAATTCAAATTATCTTTTTTCAATTGACCGGAGTTGAGATCTATTTTGTCTAGTATAGGTCGATGAAAATTGCTTTATTAGGTAGGAACAAGTTGGGGATGGTTGATGGATCATATAAGGAGGAGGATTTTCCAGAGTTAAAGAGTGTAATTGGGAAAGGGTTAATGCCATTGTGTTGTCATGGATCATGAATTGTGTGTCTTAGAGTCTTCTAGGAGGCATAATGTATGCATCAAATGATAAAGTGGCGTGGGATAATCTGCATGAGAGGTTTAAAATGGATGAATCAAGAACACTCAACCTTCATAAAGAAATTGCAACTCTAAGTCAAGGACCAGGTCTGTGTCTATGTACTCCTCTAACTCAAGGGATCATGGGAAGAATTTGCAGCCCTAGTCCTATCATTGGGTTGTTCTTGTGAAAGGTCAAATGAATACATATTGCAGCTTCAAAAACTAGTCATTTCAGTTTCTCATGGGTCTAAATGATTCATATTTGCAAGAAAAAGCCAGATTCTTATGATGAATCCAGTACTTAGTGTTAATTAGGCATACTCTATGACCCTTAGGGATTGTTTGGTTGGCAACATGTTATCCCAGGATAATTAATTCCGGGATAAGTTAGCCTGGGATAAGTTATCCCACCATATATGGGGGATAACTTATGTCATCACTAACGCAAAAATGGTGGGATAAATAGTCCAAGGATTACCTTATAACTCCAACCAAATATGGGATGAATAATCCTACATTTTATCCCGGGATTATTATAACTTATACCTCACACCAAACACCCCTTTAGTGATGAAAGACAAAAATCAATTGTGGCAAATGGAAGTGTTTTGGGTACTGGTCCAGCAAATCTACAGGGCATGCAGGGGGGGCATTTCATGTTGTGATGTACTCAAGAAAAAATGGGAATCAACAAAGGTTCAAGAAGAACTATTATATGTTTTATGACTTCTGTAAAATCAAGGGACATATTGGAGAAAACTGCTTCAAGATTGTTGGCTATCCACAAGATTCCAAGTTCAAAAGAAAAGGAGAAAACAATTCTTCCTAAAATGTGATTACTGAAACTGATGGCACAGTGAAATCAAGTGCTAAACTGCAGGTGAATCAAAACACAAGACTAACAATTACGCGACTGCAGGAAATGGACAAATGATGTATGATCTAGGCAGTATTCGGGAATGAAGCC
The DNA here is from genome assembly GCA_026153255.1 of Solanum medicagineum. Lineage (NCBI taxonomy): Eukaryota > Viridiplantae > Streptophyta > Magnoliopsida > Solanales > Solanaceae > Solanum > Solanum medicagineum. The sequence continues at coordinate 4,004,713 of JAPFFP010000088.1, forward strand.
TCCTCAGCAAAACCAACTGGAGTAATGTACGATAACTAGAAAGCAATAGACAGATCTTACAATTTCTAAATAAGAAGTCAGAGATTCCACACTGTGCAAATGTGGCAGGTATGAACACTGCTCTAATAGCCTATAAGTGCAATCTAAGTGCATGAAACTAGCAAATTGAAGTCTCAAATGTGGCTTGTGTACTTATGGGATATGTTGATACTAAGAAATCTAACTAGCAATGGTTTCTCTGTCAACAGAGATGTGGTACTTAAAGAAGGTGAGTTTCCATTCAAACTACAGTCTAAGGACTCTGTTCAATCTTCAACTATACCGGCATAAATCATGTACCGAAGTACTTGGAAGAACTTCAAGGCAGTGCTCCCAAACTAACTTCATACCAACATGAACATCAT
>JAPFFP010000088.1:4014139-4030308 GCA_026153255.1 Solanum medicagineum
GACCGTATACAAGAGCGCACTTGCTTTCACCCTAATCAAGCCAATAAGACAATGTCAACAACATGGGATAACACTGTAGATTAAATGGGTACAGCAACTAATTCCAACTAAATAGGACATTTACTTGCTTATCACCAAGCTTAATAACACCACTTTCAATCATTTCTCTGTACAAATCATTGCCCTCACGAGTGCGTTCACCAACACCAGCAAAGACAGAGAAACCACCTGGAAAGAATTTAAGTAATTAACCCTGATTCAGATAAGTTTCACACGGACTTATTTGAAATAATAATAAGATAAACTCAGAAGCAGCACTAACCATGTGCCTTTGCAACATTGTTAATCAGTTCCATAATAAGCACGGTCTTTCCCACACCAGCACCACCAAAAAGCCCAATCTTTCCTCCCCTCTGGTAGGGGGCAAGAAGATCAACAACCTGGTCAGAAGTTAAGCGGCCATAATGAGATTGGCATTGTCATAACGTCAAGTAGAAGTTACACTTCAGGAACCAAAGAGGGCTCAGAAAGGGAGATACATGCAAGAACAATGAATAAAATTCTTCGATTAGCATACCTTGATACCAGTTACAAGAATTTGTTGTTCAGTTGCCTGCTCAACAAAGGCAGGAGCTTCGCGATGAATTGGCAAAAAGTGGTCGGTTTCTGCAGCAATTTTTAGAGATAGAGATGCAACTTTGAGAACTGTTCACATGGAACAAATAAAACAAGGGATAAAGCATTTCGGACTTACTAATGTCGCCTCTCTCGTCTATAGGCTCTCCAATGACATTCATAATACGGCCAAGGGTGGACCTACCGACAGGGACCTTCCATCACAAGGAAACCATCTCAGCACAAAAAAAGTAGCAAGTGAATGGCAAATGGCAACCCACATTCCCACTGAAAGCAGGATCACACAGAGACAAAACATCAACTACTGCACCTCTATCCAAATTATCTGGGTCAGCTATATAAATTCCCAAATATCCATTTTGACATGTTTTAGTCCACTACTCAATAAATTTTTAACTAGGAAGAAAACAGAAGAAAGACAACAAGAATTTCAAGACTAGTAAGTAAGAATGACTATGTTCTCCGGAGGAGAAATAAGTGGAAAGATGACAGTTTTCAACATCTCAAAAAACAAAATGAATTTCCTTTAGTAATACAGAGGCAAATTCATGTATCAATTGAAGCATATCTCATTTGATTGAGAAGAACATGAGCAACTCCACAGACCAATTGAAGCCCATTTAAAGCACCAAAGGTACTCCTTAAAGGAAAAAACAAACCAATATTTTCCCAAGCATTACGATCCAAAATACCACATTCAGTCATAAAGAAATGTCCTTTACTATTGGATAATCATAAGCAAACCTATATGCCATAGCCCCTGCTCTAGTACAGATTTACAGCTTCGACAGACAGCAGTTTATAAGAAAATAATGGCGCTATGACTAATTGACCAAACCAAATACCTAGATCAACAAAATATGTCCTTGAAAAAGCATAACAAAACCACAGATCTGGTAGAATCATCAAAACCTATCATTTTCTAGCCACCACATGAAATGGATCACCCTCGCATTGCCAAACTCCTGAATTCCAACGCTATTGACGAAGAGAGGAATGTTCTGAACCAGTAAAGTAAAAATCTTTGGAAAGTAATAGACTGAAAATAAACAATTACAGATTACTCACAGTGATAGGAGACCCAGTGTTAAGGACACGTTGACCACGTACAAGACCTTCAGTACCATCCATAGCAATAGTCCTAACCATATTCTCACCCAAATGCTGAGCAACCTCAAGGACAAGACGGATCTGGTTATCCAGAACCTCGAGAGCAGTAAGGATCGGTGGCAAACCTTCATCGAATCTCACATCCACGACAGCACCAATAACCTGGCACACTTTCCCGATCGCACCAGCGCCAGTGAACTCATCAGTGATCTTTCCGGTAGGCTCATTGCCAGTGGATTTAGGAGGAGCCGCTGACTTATCAGCCGGAGCAGCAGCTGAGGTAGCGTACTTGACAGCACGGTTTAAGAGGAAACCCACAGGGGAGGCGCGTGAAGTAGTTTTCGGGATGGAATTTGCCAATGGAGATCTGGAAATAGCTCCACCGCGCTGGGCGGTTGATCGGAGGAGAGAGGCCATAAGCCTCCGTGACGCCATGGCGTTGCTAGGGTTTGGTCTACAGAGAGAGAAAGGTGAGGCGTAGAGAGAGAGAGAGAGAGAATGCTAGGGTTAGTGAAAATGAGTAGAGACGCTTTTTATCTGCAGAGTGAATCTTAACCACTTCACTGCTTTTTGTTCTCGCTTCACGGTCAAATAATTTAATTTTACTTATTAATTAGGATATAATAAATTTTTTTAAAAAATAAAGAAAAATTATCAAATTACACATATTTCTATCAAATATTAATTTACTTTATAGTTTAAAGTAATTATGTATTATTTCACTTCTTAAATTTCATATTATTTAAGAAAATTATAATATTTCCTCAAATTTCAAGTTAGATGTATATAAATACTAATTTTCTAACACATTGTATTCCATTCTAATGAGTATAAACTTCTTAAAATAATGAAATATTATCATAATAATCATGCAATGAGGAGGTATATAAAATGTGAAAGTAAAAAGTGCTACAAGATCAACTTGATGACGGGTGATCCTGTGCAATTGATATTTATACAATTTTGTTGGAAATATTACTATCAAATGAAAGTTGAAAGGACACTTCATTTAAAAAGCGAAATAAATGACATTAGTAGTACTATTTCAATTATAAGCTCATTCACTATTATAAATTTATAGTTGTAAAACAAACAATTATCTCGTTTATGATATTTCAACACCACATATATTGAATATAAATTTGAATAACATTAATTATTTTTATAAGTCGAAGTTTTACTATTGGTATCAAAAACGAAGTGAATTTTTTTTTAAATGTTACATTGCTCAACCAGTTTGGGATCATATCAGTAATGTTAGCATCAGACATAACTAAGGATTCAAGAACTGACTGTTTGGGTAGCCATTGAGGGAAATTAGGCCCAAATTTTACTGATGCCATCCCAATTTCTTTGACTCGGAAATTTGGATACCAGTTGGAACTCACATTCAATACCAAGTTTTTGTTCTTAGACAAGTGCAATCTCCTCAATTTGCTGAGTTTTGCAAAGTGGAGTTTCAGAAACTATTCCGGTGAATAAGTTCTCCGAGATTTGATAACTGTCCAATGCTCGAAGTGATGCTCCCATTCAACTTGTTGTTTGCTATCCTTAGAAACTTCAAATTTGACAGCTAGCTTATTGAAGATGGAATTTCACCATATAATAAGCTATCAGTACTGTCAATAACTTCAAGATTCTTGTGCATTGACATTCCTTCAGGAAAGAAGTCGCTGAAGCCAGTATTTCCTATGTATAGCTCTTTCAAATGATTCTCGGGGCAACTCGATGGATCTCTTATATAAAAGTTGGAAGCAGTCCACTGATTTCATTGTCTGACAAATCAAGCACACTCAATCGACAGGAAATGCTCGTTAAGGCCTCAGGACTTGGCCCTTTCAGCGCGTTGTATCTCAACTTAAGTACAGAAAGTGAAGTCAGATTTCCAAGTAAATGGAGACGAGAGAAGTGGATGCCATTCCCTAACAAATCCAAATGAACCAAGTTGTTCAACTTACTCAATGAACTTAGCAACGAATCGCCAAATCTGTTAACAGAGACATCTAATACTCTTAATGAACTAAGGTTCTCAAGAATATTAGTTGGATCATGTAAGTAGTTTTGACCAAGATCAAGATTCACTAGCCTTGTAAGATTAGAAAACCATGGAGGGTTTCTTGGAGCTGATTATTCCAATCTCGTTACCTCGGATATTGAGTAAACTAAGAGATGTGAAGTTTAACTTGTGTATTAAAAGAAGGCAAAGTGTTGATGTTACAGCAACCTTCTAAGTTTATGAAAGCAATGAAGGTAACATGTTAATTGAATTCCAAAGATCTTTAGCATCTTCGATAACCAATCGAGAAAGATCGATACTTTTCAAAGACGAACACTTTGATATCCAACTAAAACTATCAACTTTGAAATCATTTCCTGGTCCTATAACAGAACCATACATCCACCAAGATATAAATGTTCCAATCTTGACAAATGTTCCAAGATTATGTGGAATGTATCCACCAAATCCAGCACATGAAAGATTAAGAAATCTCAAATTCTTCAACAGACCAAAAAAAGAAGGAATTTGGATGCTTGAAAAGTAGTTGTGACTCAAATCTAAGTAACGCAAATGTTTCAATCTAACCAAAGAAGGACTTAACTCACCTCCCAAGAAATTTTTCATGTGATTATCTAACACCCTTAGTGGAATATCACCATCTAGAAGATAATTCTTGTAATGCAAATCAATTTTCACAATATTTCCTGTTTTGTCATCACAAAAACCTCCATCCCATTTGCAACAATCTTGTCCTGTCCATGACGACAAACGATTCGAGTTATCAATCAAGCCATTCTTGAATTCTTAAATGAGAGCTTTTTGGTCATTTTCAGGACAAGTTTTGGTGAAGCCAACTTCAACATTGCTGACAAAAACAAGAATAGTAGAATCAAAAAGGGATGGTAGTTCATATTTTTGTTTTAAGAGTATTTTATGTTTGTTTTTTTTTTGGTTTTACTATGAATTTTTCCTTCCTATTTTCTTGAGGAGTTTTAACTTTCAAGCACTTGTAAGTGTTCTAAGTTGGTTGAGAGGATTCAATGAGAATGGTAGACTATGTCAACGTTTGATTTTTGTGGCAAGAAATGTGAACGCGTTGAGTATGCTAACAAAGTTTTACATTGACGATTACAAAAGAAAAGAAAAAGAAAGCTAATTCTCTTAATACTGTGACACTTTTAGAGAAAAAGTCTCGTGAGTTTGTGATAATAGCATACCATGTTAAAAATATCTTAGGACCGGCTAATCCCAACAACTTGTATTGGAGCTAATAAATCAGTAAGACGAGTATGAAGATAGCATGGGGCATGATAACTGTCTTTGCTTGCTTGCAATAGCCGTTTATACTGTTTTTATTCATTCATAGCTTGAACACACATGTACACTTTGGTGGTCATAAATACTCGGATAATATGCCTGACACATACTTTAAAGCAAAGATATGCATGTGAACAAAATTCAAGTAGTTGAAAATTTTAAGTAGAAGGGATTTATAAAGTGTATGATATTCTTAATGATGTATGACCTTTGGAAAGATTGTTCGAGTTTGACTCAAAACGAACAATAATATACCTTGTTAAGATTATAGCTGAGCTATTTTATCCGAATATTAATGCCAAAGGCAAATCTAGAATCTTACTATGACGAGTTTAATTTTTATATTCTTATCAATAAATTCATTAGAATTTCGAAATTATGAATTCAATGAGTAATATTTTCTGAAATTTTAGTATATATGCATGTATTGGCTATGGCCAACTAGTCTTTGCCTACTTAAATGCTAGTCAAAAATCAATAAATATAATATGACTATGGTTCACTCGTTTTTGCCAATTTTCAAGTATAGTGTTGATAACATTACAAATTTGTCAACGATTATAAATTTGGAACTTTGTCAAGTAGACATAATTTATCATTATTACTTGTTTTTGTGTAATGTTGGGTCTAGTTTAATTTGTACATATTTGATTATTTTATATCAACATAAATATTGAATAGTTTTATCCATGGAAGCTTAGACATTTGAAGAAAAAATAATCTACATATTTTTATATTCACTAAAATTTAAATTTTTTACTTATTGATCACTAAGCTATTCCATCAACGTCAATAATTCATAAATATTTTTTCAAGCCAAGAGGGGGTTAAAATTACTCACAATAAATTTAACTCGTAAACACTAAAAAAAAAATGCAATACAATTTAACTAATTACAGTAATGTGTATTAGAAAGAAGATTGCATATGAATAACAACAATTTAAAAGTAGATCTAATTAAAATTAAAAAAAAAAAGATAACTATAGTAGATGATCGTTCAGACTTCAGTCAAAGTAATTATCCAGTATAGATTTCTATGACTTTTGACAAATTATATTGTATAATCATTATAAATATTTTCTATGATTTTAACTTTTTTAATATAAATAAACATGATTATGTTTGTAATTAATTAGTTTATTATATATATTTGAACTAAATAAATAAAATACATCATTTTGGTTTTATCTTCTTGTTTGTTTTTCCATTGACAATTTACAAATTAATTTGCTTTTACTAGTCAAGAAAAAAATCAAATATGAAATTGAGTGAAGTATATGCAATATCTAAAAATTTCAAAAACTAAGAGGAAATTTGTGTAATTGGGCCTAAATTATATATATTTTCGCGGGCTTTTTTCAAAATACAAAAAGAAACTCCCGCTAATTTGAAATTGATATATATACCAATGTTCTAGTACAATTTGGCGGGTTCTTTTTCTTCATTTGCTGCAGGGACGATTAGGGTTTTGTATTCAGAGAATTTTCTAGAAAGATGAGCGCCGTCAACATCACAAACGTCGCCGTACTGGATAATCCGGCACCGTTTCTCAGTCCTTTCCAGTTTGAGATCTCTTATGAGTGCCTAGATGCTCTTCAAGATGGTAAAGTTTTCATTTTTTCGTTGTTTTATTTCGTTATTGATGTTAAAGTTGTTTGTTTTGGGGCAAAAAATTAAGGAATATCTGTAAATGTTTGCAGTAGCCACTGTGATGCAGTCGTAGCCTTAAATGGATTTTTCGTGATTTTGCCTTTAGGTTTGTGTTATGTTGTTTTTTAATTTAATTTAGCAAGGTTGATCTATACATGTAGCACTAGCACCAATAAAGTAGTTTAATAATCACGAGGTCTCAAGATTCGATTTCTAGCTGAGACAAAATACTAATTTTGGTGGATAGAGTTATCTAATAAATGTTATTTTGTGGAATTAGATGGTGACTACATATAAAGAAATAGTTGTTAGTTGAGCTTTTTCATAAGTTCCACTATAGTGGATATAGTGCGAGGAAGACAACCATTTTCATTAGGTGAGAAAATTATTCAATTTGATTATTTCCCTGTTGCTAAGAAATTTAAATTTCTTATTTGAGAAGAGGAAATGAGATTGTCAAGATGTCAACTCCCATTTACCTTGAATTTAGGATCTTCATTGATTATTTTCAGTAGGTTAAAGTTTTCAGGAAAAGGATGTTATGTATAAATTTTTATTTATACTGCATTACCTTTTCAGATCTCTATAGACTTGTTCAGTACTTGTGCTATAGTAGAACTAATTGTTCAAATAAACAAACAAACTAGAAGCTGTTATCTCTTTGTAGTCTGGATTAAGAAAAAGGTCAATGCATTACTAGGAGTACCCTGGGTATGTTGTTTTTGCATCACTAGTAAACCTTTTGGTATTTTAAGGTAGGATAGTTACATGCACGAACCAGTAAGGTAGCTAGAAACAAATGGGAAAATGTTCATATTAAGTGAAAACATCCTTTTTTTGGACTGAGGTAGCAGAGTAGTGAATGTTTAGCCGCCAAGATGCAAATAGATAGCTGATGAAATATGAGGCTTCAATGAAATAGGAGAGCTTTTGAGGGCATAGCCTCTGGTCCTTTATTTTCTTTTGGTGCACCCATAGAATTCCGAGTTGTTTAGGAGATTGGGTGGACATTGTAGAGAATCGTTTTATTGTAAATTCTTTATGTTTTGGTATATCCTTTGTATACGGTCAGCTTTTTACCATGTTTATGAATGAAAATATGTTTACCTCATAAAAAATGGAAAAAAAGGCTTTAAGGTGGATATGAAAGCATAAGCATGGTGCTGTTACATAGTTGTTCTCATAGCATACTGGTTTTGATCTGTATTTCACTTGCTTTTCTGAGAAATCCTTTTGTTTCTAAGTCAGCTTCCAAAAACATACTGCAAGTAAGGTTACCCATGATTGTGGGAAGGCTTCATTTCTGTTACCTCTTGCTGATGTTCCCATATAGTTATGTGATTAACACTAAAAGACTCGTCCACTTCAATAACTATATGGGAACAAAAGTGTGGAGTTTCTGTGAAATTGGCACGATCTTACTTGAGTTTTTGTGATGCTACCTGCAGCCAAACTCATTCACTACACTCCCTAACTCATTAGAGCATGAGTAGCCTATTTTAATTTGGAAATCCCAATTTCACTCAATGGTTATGACTTTTAGAAAATGATCTAAATTAAGCAATCTCTTTTCTGCATGCTCTTTTTATTTGTCCTTGTTGCCATAGACTATTCATGTAACTTAAGTTGTTGCTGAAATGTTTATCTTGTCTCAACAATTGAAACTCGTAGAGGCTAATAAGTTGAATAGTAAAAATTTTACGAAAGGATTTCCCTTCAGTTGTAATAACTCTACCTTCTGAGTTCTGACTGTTTCAATATGTTTCAGATTTAGAGTGGAAGTTAACTTATGTGGGTTCTGCTGAGGATGATACTTATGACCAACTCCTAGAAAGTGTATTTGTTGGACCTGTAAATGTTGGGAAGTATCGTTTTGTGCTTCAGGTAACTAATGGTCTTTTTAACTTTGCAACCTCACTTATCTATGCTTGATGAATTGAGACATATACCTGAAAATTCATTTGCAGGCTGATCCCCCTGAACCATCCAAAATTCGTGAAGAAGATATTATTGGTGTCACAGTATTGCTATTAACATGCTCTTATGTGGGTCAAGAATTTATTCGAGTAGGATATTATGTGAACAATGATTATGATGATGAACAATTAAAAGAGGAACCGCCTCAGAAGGTTTTGGTTGATAGGATCCAGAGGAATATTTTGGTTGATAAACCTCGAGTCACAAAATTCCCCATTAATTTCCATCCAGAAAACAATGAAAATGAAGAACAGGCTCCTCCCCCTGATAATGCCACGGCAGACGATGTGCTTGAAAAAGAACCAGTTTCCTTACCCAATCAGTGTAATGAGCAGTGCCCTCAAACATGAGAAACAACAAGCAACACAATTTCTTTGGCTGTCAAAAAGTCTCCCTTCAGAGCTGGATATTTTAATGATGCTATCTACAAATCTACAGTGCAGATGGTATATTTACTTTCTGCCTCAAAATGTACACATTGGTCGTTGTATCTGCTGAAGTCATAGCTAGCTGAGACAAGTGATCCTCAAACCAAATGAGGATTTTGTAATCCAGAATTGAGTTAAATGTGATTTCTGCAAACGTATTATCTTTGATTATTTATACTAGCCACTCTTTCCAGTCTCTTATTTGGTGCTCGAATTCCCATTTTGTGCTTTGCTCTTGTGTATCTTGGTTTATATTGATGACTTAGCTTGATCTTCCATTCTGGATGTATGAAAGGAAACTAAACTGTCAAAAACTTGGTGTTATGGAGCACTTAAAGAAGCAGTGTTTTGACAGAGAAGTTTTAATTGTTCATTATTAAGTTACACCAACAAATATGTCAAACTAGGCAGCTCTTGCGAGTTCTATAAGAAGGAATGTTGTATGTCACCCTTTTTCTGCAAAGTAGTTCATGGATCACCCCACTTGCCATGAGAGGTATCACTCATAAAAACTTATCCATCTTCCTACGTATTCAAAAAAAAAGGAAGAAAAAGAAAGCTATGAAGGGAAGAAACTTTACCTGGGTGCTAAGATAAGTACCAATGTGAAATGCTTCAAAAAATTATTAAGATTTGATACAATACTATGTTAAAACTATCCATAATCTTATTAATATAACAATTCTGAATATACTCCTTGAAATGAGTGATAAACAGTGATATTAGTCGTTGGCACTTTAAATCTCCAGCATTTACTGTTGCAAGGTCAAGAACTTTCTTGTTTTTCACGAGTAAAGAAAGTGGCATATCAGATGCCTCACTTCATCTTGGGAAAAGCTTTTGAATGGCGCTTCTTATTGCCAGATCCTAGCATGGCAGGCGATTTATTCATACCTCTGTGATGCCGTAGTAGTTGCCACCAACGAAATTTGTTAATCACCTTCTTATTGCTGTGTTGTTCTTTGTCTACTGGTCTACTGCTGCTATGTTTTGCCTTCTTGGAATGCTGGATATGTTGCATCACCCCCCGAGCAAGGGTATGAAATTGGTCACCCTTCGGCTTTCTTCCAGCTTGCTTGTCGATTGCTGACTTCCCAAACTTTTCCAAAGCTCTTTCTCCAAATGTTTCATCTTTGCTTGAAGAATATTGGCCAGAGAACCTTTTACCTCTCTGCCTCAACAAAGATATTTTTTTCTCTTCAGCTTTATCATCATCCTTACCATGATGGTGATGGTGGTGGTGGTGATGATGGTGAAAAACTATTGCTAGCTTGTCTTTCAATTTCTTCCACCTTCCATTATGTTTCTTTGATTTTCTCGAGTTAGCAGACTTGTAGGTGCGTGCAGGACTTGACTTCCTTGATGAAGAATCTGCTGAGTAGTAAGAGGGCTCTTCAAGACGGTCAGACCCTGAAGGATCAAGTGACGAGGATCTCTCCCCCTTGCTTTCATAAGCCCTTTCACTACCAAATGGGGATGAGTAACCCTCACTACCACTGCAGCTTGAGCTGCCTGTATAATCAGTTTGACTACTATCTCTTCGAGGATATGATTCATCTCCTCCATAGCTGCTTGTTTCATCTGAATACTCTGTCTTGGTTCGAACCTGCCTTGGCAAGGAATCATCTTTGTCACTATTGTAAGTGCTTGTCTGTTGCAAACCTGTCGAGCTGGAAGAGTAGGGTGAGCTTGAATGTGAAACCTCCGATTCCTGTTCATGCAAATGCCTTCTTTTCAGTCGTTTCATGTGATTACTACCCTTCAGATATTTACTAGGATTCTGGTCCAAGTTTGCATAAGAGCTCCGGGATGGTTTGAATTGACCTAGCTTGTGATTCAATGCTGATCGCCTCATTATTGACTTTTGTGAATAAGGTGAATCCATTCTGTCCTCAAATGTACCGGACCAAGTCAACTTGCTTCCCTGATCAATCGATCCTGGAATGCCGATGTTGTTTCTAGAAACATCTGCTGCAGGCATCTGCCTGGCTGCATTCGATTTTCCTAGCCGCCCAATTTTCTCATTTGAAGGCATTTGGTTTTGGTGCTGGTTGACCAACATTACAGGCGAAGCAGCGACTCCAGTTTCCACGTTGTATTGGTCTTGTTGGAAAGGATTCTGTCTTGAAGTACGATTATTTTGATTCTTTAATTGACTTGATGAATCAAAATGATCAATGTTGGACTGGACGCTCTGACCATTAATTATGTTTCCTCTCTGTATCTGCCACGGATGCTCTTCAACTAAGTCCAGCACCGTAGACGTATCATGATCCTCAGCAGGGACGATGTTTGCCACTATCTGTTGTTGTCTCAGCTGATTTGAATGGCAACTACTTGACTCAAGAGGCTTTGGCGATTGATCTGCTGAAATATTTGATATTCTAATTGATCGAATAGAATATCCCGGATACAGTGAACTTGATGCGCCTTTATCATCCACGACAGCTCCTTCCATATTCTTGATTGGACTAGCTAAGTCTACTTGTGGCACAAAATTTGTTATCATTTTTTTGTTACATTCAGCTGCATGTGTATCAGCAACAACAAGGTCCTCAGCATCCATCTGCAAAGCTGAAATGTGCAGTTCGAGTTGTCTAATGACATCATCGGTTGAGAGATGATCATGGTTCTGATCAGGTACTGATCTTATCAGACCAGAAAAGTTATCCGCGAATTGTGTAAGATTACTAGATGGTCTGACTGATAAGGGAGCCAAAGTTTCTGCACCACTTGATATGCAACGGAGATTGAGCACTTCTTTCGGTTTTGTACTTTCAATGCTCACTGAATGCAATGCTTCTTGTGGAATATCCGGAGAAAAACTGTTGAAAAGATGATTCTGCTGTTCCTGCAATGTCGCGACTTCTGTAGAATGTGAAACTCCTTTTTCAGAAGATTCAGTCTTTATACAAGGAACAAATGGCTTTCCAAATTTTGGCCGCTGACAGATTCTGCAAAACTTTCTTTTCTTTCCAGTTTCACTTGCACTGAAGCTAAATTTTGGAGGCTGCATGCTAACTGTCTGAGTAATTGGCACGATAAGTTCCTGCTTCTGTTTCGATAAAGTGGAATCCGTATCAACTGTCTCTTTGCCACAACTTTGAATAACAGCTGAAAATTTTGATATGTCTAATAAACCAAGAGGATGTTGCTTCACTGTGTCAACCAACTGCTGACGCTGAGGTAAGCTGTGCGCATGCGCCTGATGTGCTATGATCTGTGAGCAATTACAACGACACTATAAGTCTAAATAACGAAGATATTGCAACAAAGGTTCCCTCGGGTAAGCAGACAAATTTTCCACCACTGAAATTAGTCTGAAAGGCCAATTCTTTTGCACAAGAAATAAAAAGAACAAGACAGGTACCTCGGAATGAGCCTTAAGAACATCATTCATTGTTGTATCGAGTAGATTCTTTAACATGACTCGTGCTTCATGGTCCAACTGTTTGAAGGAAAAAAAAAAACTGTCGGAAATAGGCGTTAAGAATCTAAGAAGGGGTATATAAGATGAAATAAAGAATATATATTAACTTGAGAATAAAGGACTATTGTAAGATGAAATAAGGGAGATATATCTATAGTATAGGTCGGATGCTTCTGTTAGCATTAAGCAATAGATCTCCCCTTATTTTGGGAAAACTGGTGGTCACATGTGAATTCTTCTGAGGCAAAAGGAGGCCTCATCCAACATTGTTCTGTACTTTGATCGGGTCAAGGTGGTTTTCATTTACCAGCACGTACGTGTTCTAAATTCCTAATCCAAGATTGGTATCCCAACCATCAAACAGGCTAGAGACTAGAGCTAGAAGACAACACCGTCTAAATTTAGAAAAGAAAGTTTGGCAAGTGTACCACTTAAAATATAATCCCAACCACCCTGGTATGTCTTCTGAAAAAAGAACAGTCCGACGCACAAAGCCATTTGCGTTTACGCAGGGTACGGGTAAAGGCTGCAATTAAAAAGTATGATGTACACAACCTACCCCGATGCAAGCATCAATGACTGATTCCACTGCTTGAACATATGACCTTTAGGTCTTACGGAGACAATTTTACTGTTGCTCCACGACATTAGTGAAGCCAAATAGAAGGTAAAAGTAATTAGTTTTGTTATTCTCCACCAAAACCAGAAAATTAAAATCCACAAAGCAAAAGAAAGGCTATGTAGGAATTTAAATTCTTGAATCTCCATCTGCCCATACTTCCCACCATTAGCCATCGCACCAACTAGAACCTATTACGAGTACAAGAACAACACATCCAGTATAGTCCTACAAAGTGAGGGTAGAATCTACGCAAACCTTACTCCTACCTCATAGATAAAAAGGTTGTTTCCAATAGACCCTCGACAACTGAAGCCTATTACGAGTATGACCATATAAATAAGCACACACACAAAAAAGAAACTTCCATCACCAGAGTTCAAGTTTGAAACACCTATTACGAGTACAATAAGAACAACGCATCCAATATAGTCCTACAAAGTGAGGGTAGAATGTACACAAACCTTACTCATACCTCATAGGTAGGATGCTGTTTCCAATAGACCAGAGGCAAATCCAGAAATTCAATAACATGGGTTCACCATTACTTTAAAATGATAAGATCTAAAATTGGTGTCTTTGAACCAGTGAACCAACTTATCATTTTGAAAATAAGTTCCTTCAGCTAATATTTAATATATTCTTTAAGAATTATACAAGTTATATATCGAATTTAGTCGGATGACCACGTGTTCCCGCGACCCAAAGATTATACTTAAATTCGCCCCTGCAATAGACCCTCGACAACTGAAGCCTATTACGAGTATGACCATATAAATAAGCACACACACAAAAAAGAAACTTACACCATTAGAGTTCAAGTTTGAAACACCATCTCTCTCATTTCGCAATAGACCATACAGTTGCCTCAAAGCAAGAAGGTTCGATTTTATGTCGTCAAGATTCATATACTCCTGGTTCACAAATAAGAAAAGTCAGTAGAAATCAGTGTAAGGTTACACAACTACACTGCTACAACTATCTAAAAAGATCAAAAATTTCTTTAGGAGGAATTTTCAAGAATGTACTAAAATATAAGTTCTAGTCAAAGTGTGCCATTTGCACAACACATTTTTCCCCTCATTGGAGGCCGATTAAATCTGGATTCGCACCGAGAAGTCCCATATTGGGGTAAATGCTCCCTAACAAAGACCACTCAGTACCAAAGGGACTCGAACTCGAGACCTTCGTCAAGATGAAGTAGTACTTACACACCATCACAACCCTTGTTGGTTGCACAACACATTCCGCTATTCACCAACTTCAAGTTAACAATTTTGAAAATTTATCTTCAAAAATCTGTCTGGCCATGAAATTTGATCTGCCTTTTAAAATTCATTCTTCAAATTCCCCAAAAAGGAACTCACTCCAGCTTTTAGTTTTTCGAGACAAAACTTCAAGTTATTTTGATAAAACAACTTCAAATTCCAAATATCACAACTTTGGTAGATTTTGTATTTTCCGGATTTCCACCTACAAAACTTCAATATTTTCCAAAAAATCACAACTTTCTCTAATTTTCAAACTTCCACTCACAAAACTTCAATTTTTTTCCCCGAAACAACTTCAAATTTCAAAAATCACAACTTCAAAATCTATGATCAGACGAGAGCAATATTAAGACTATCAAGAAATGAGAAGGTGCAAAGACACCGAAACAAAACTTTATGATACTCAGTGACTGAAAAAATCGTGTTACACATCCAAAATTCCATAAAATTTCATGTTCTTTTATCACCCAAAACACACAATTTTAACAAATTTATTTGTCAAAGGCATACATTTGAATATATTCCAATTTGTTATACAAAAACAGAACCCAAAAAAGATAAATACCTTGTTCTCCATGAATTCAAACAGATTAAAAATAAATAAATCTGCAAATTATTGGTGTTAGCGCCTAGTTCCACATAATTGATAAAGTAGTTTTTTCTCTGGCTCTTTATAACTGCTTCAAGACATTTATGTAATTCTGAAATAACAAATAGTTTTCGATTAATATAAATTTATATTTTTTTTATTATAACATATCACGAGTTATGTCCCTTAATTCCTACTTATGTATCTTGATCAGACAAAAGTTTAATTTCAAAAAATCTTATAGATTATGTCATAAAACATTAAAGGGCATAACTTAATTCTTGTAGATCTTATATTGAACGAGGTAAAAACTCAATTTTTCAAATTTTATGATTATGTTGTAAAAGATATGATTTATTTCTACAAAACTTATGTTCAGCGTGGTATAATTTGATAACGCGCTTTGCATAGTTATTTTTAGGGCAACACTTCCAATGAGATTTTTTTGTAATTCACACTATTTTTGGAGAATTTGAATAAAGAACAAATATATAACAGGAAAAATATGAGGAAGTAAGACAAATATAAAGTATTTAATTAGAATTATTATTTTATTACTATTTTAGAAATCTATTAATGCATGTCTAATTTGGGGAATGAAATCACTAGTCACTACTATGACATATTAACCAAAGTTGAAATAAAAACATTTACTCCCTCCCTCCTATAAAATAGGGTATTTTTTTTAGTCTATTTAAGAAAAATGTCACTTTACTAGAATTATAATTCTAGTAAAGGATATATTTAAGACTATAAGATTAAAGTATATTTTAATACATTTGATATGATTTTAATTTAGAATCACAAGATTGAAAATTATTTTTATTTTTTAAACTCTTATTAAATCAAATTAAGTCATTATTTTTAAAATGAAGAAGTAATTTTATACCCTTTTGTGCTAATTTAGGTAAGAAATTGATAGCTATGCTAAAAAATCTTGATCATACTTCTTCATTATGTATATATACACATACATACATATTAAAAATGGCATTATCCCTTAGACCTCATGCATGAACTTCTTGGAAAGCAAGGAAGGGAAATTGATTTTATACTCCTGCCACAGAGGGGTAGAGGTAGACCGAAGAAATACTGGGGGGAGGTAATTAGACAGGATATGGTGGGACTTGAGCTCACTGAGG
>JAPFFP010000088.1:4035279-4046523 GCA_026153255.1 Solanum medicagineum
AAAGAAGGGAACCTAAAGATGTTAGAATTTTGAGAAATCAAGGGAAAATTTGCAAGATTGTCATTTCTTTAAAAAGAAAGCAGTCGGATTATATGTTTTTGCTTTGAAAACTATTATAGCGCTTTTTGATCTTCGACTATGTATATGCAATTCCAAGTATTGATATCTAGAGGTCCACTGCGAAATACAAACAGAAGGAGCTGATTTATTTCTATACTTGTTATACTTATGAAAAATTGAACCTAGAAAACAGCTATGTGTGACCCTGCGTTCTGTTCTATCATTTGTTTTTCTTTTGATTTTTTGGGAGTATTGGGAGTGGGGGTGGGGTGGGGGTTCCGATTGCTGACTAACTGGGAAAATCGTAATTCGTTAGTTTCAGGCATTTACCTACCAGATAGTGTTGGTAATTGACAATTACTTTTCATTCTGGTGCAGTTGGAATGCTCTGGACTGGAGAGGCTCCAGAGGTTAAAGCACTTGAGGAGAACATGGCTTCTTATTTTAATATGCTGCAAGGGCTCCTTTTGCTTTCCCACTCAAGTACAGTGGACGCAGGACCTACCCTGTCTTCCTGCATTCACGCGTCCATTAAACAAGTTGTTGATAGCAGTTTCATGTTGATGAAAGAGTCCGTGTCTTCATATGGTACTCTCTCTCTCTATCTATCTATCTAAGCTGCAGTGTGAAATGTCTATTCTATTTTATTTTATCTTGCAAAAAATAAAATGGCTGAAGGAAAAGAAAGAACCCCTTTGTTATCAAAAAAGAAAAGGAGAAAGAAGCCCTTTCTGCCAGTATGACCCCCCCTCCCCAAAAGAGAGAGAACTTTTAAAATGGCACAGAACTGTCTAAAGAGGTAGATAGCACTGCATTTGCTAGGGTGTAAAAAGTCCTGATGAAAAACATATTCTCTACAACACTGTTTTCCTGTAGAATGGTGGGAAGGAGTGGCAAGGAGAGTTAGCGATGTCCCTGGTGCAGAGCACAGTAGTTTAAACAGCAACGTTAAATATTAGCTTACAGGTTGAGTGTAGATCTATACCTTTAAGGATGGAAGTTATTTCCTTTTTGTCAGCTTAAGATGTTCTCATCCAAAGTGTTATGTACTTTGAGTTTCTTACAAGTAACTAGCAATTATGGCTCCTACTGTACTAAATTTCATAGGGATAAGTTACTTTCCAATACAATTATCCTTGTAAATTTTTCACTCTCTGTGTTTTAATTATTACAAAATAGGACTACAGAGACATGTTTGATACATCTAAGACCAACTATGTTTGCTGCCCAAAATGGACGTGCAGGATCTAACAACAAAAAACAGAAGTTATCAATCCCACAGTTGGTCGGCACTGTCTGGGAAGCTTGCTCTGCTCTTAAGAAGACCCCAGCCACAAATATTACTGCTATAGGTCGAGCAATGACGCAGGTTGCTGTTTCCATGAAGGATGTACTTCGTGAAATGAATGAACTGAAGCCAGCATCATCTGATATCGGAGATGAATCTTCTGTTCAAGAGTCTGCCGAAGGAGAAAGCAAATCCCAGGATAGTAATGATTCATTTGCAGGTGATCTAGGCAATGATCTTTCTCCGGAGGAGATGAAAATTGCTCGTTTGACTACTGATGTGGTGTCTGCAATCCTTGTGGTGACTAAAGAACTTATTCGCTCCATTACAAGCTTGCTCAAGCAGGAAAGTTCTGCGGATATTGCTACTTTTGTACCCTCTCTAGAGACACTATTGAAACTTACTCAAGAAATTGGGCTGCAAATTGACGAACTTGGAGCTTCTCTATACCCCCCACAAGAAATTTCCACATTGAAGGCTGCTATAGAGAAGATATCGTGCACTACTGATGAAATATTGGTGGAGCTGGAAAAACTTAAAGGGTGTTCTGAAGATTTTGTTAAAGCATGCAATGGTTTGCGGAGCTCATTGAAACAACTGGAAGCTGAATTAGATCAGTCAGATGGAACAGATACTATGCCCAAGATAGAAAACCTCGTTATCACGTAATTTAGTACAGGGGAAAGGAAGGGGAAGGAAAAATGGATGCTTTTGAATGAGCTTAGTTTTGTAGCTATGAGAATTGAGTTGGTTCTTACATTACTTTGAACATACTTCTTGGTTTTTGTTACTTTATGCCATTTAAATGAATATAGTTAGTAAGCCTGCGGCTTATTTGATACTACTGTCGAACTTCTCTGTAACAATCATCCTCTAATAAAGCAACATTCTATGAAAATGGCCATTTTTTTCTTAAAAGTGCCTTTTCATGTTATGTTACATTACATATTTTCATAACAGGATTTTGTAAAATCTCTGATATTTTTTTTACCTTTTACTTTATTTCTGAAGCCAGAAAGAAAATATAATGCAAACCCATAATTACTTTCTCTCACATATTATTGAAAACATCCAATAAAATGACTTTGGGAACGGAGTGTTAGCTAAGCTCCTAATTATACACATTGGACAGTGACAATAGTAAATGATATTCAAAAAACAGATCATATATCCTCTAGTCAAATGTCCTTTATATGCTACATGAATCTTGGTACCCTACGCATGATCATATTCTACAAATACTTCTTGGTATATTGATGAAAAGAACATAAGCGCATTTGCTCATCGCCCAGAAAGCTTAACCATCCAAGCTCCACCCAAGTAAAGACCCAAAAGGGGGCCAGCTAGAAGAATTTGAGTAAGGGGATCAGTTGATGGTGTGAGCACTGCAGCAGCAACGACAGCACCTACCACCACATATCTCCAAATCGACAGCATTTGATCTCCCGACACAAGACCAGTTTGTCCCAGAAGCAGTTGAATGACAGGAACCTGTAAAGGAGATGCATTATAGAGTTGCCTATCGGATTAAAGCAATTTGGATATCATGAGGATGCTGATCAACTTCATACAGTAGTGTGAATTCAGAAACATTGTCACTAAAGATGGAGAACATGCTATAATCTTGACTGCTTCACTGCTAAACATCATCATTCTCGCATTTCATTATTCATAACAGTGTGTTTGAGCTACTTTATGCACACCTCTATTCCACAGGGTACTTATTACCTCTGACCAGCACATGCACCTCTGTCCATCAAAGCTTAGGTAGATGGGAAGAAATCGCCTAACATTTTCTCTCTCGACTGGATTTGAATTTTAAACCATGATTTTCACTCACTTCATTGACCACTAGGCCACACCCTTGGGTGCTTAAAATTTTTAATACTCACTTATATTTCATCCGAAAAACATTGTTCAGTTATGGCCAAGGTGCTTTTAAGCAAGCATTAGTTGTAAGTCAAGTCAACCAAGAACACAAAAGTGAAGTATAGCCAAAGTTTTGAGAAGCTCTAGACTGAAAAACTAAATTTCCTCCCACTAAACTGTTTATCATCCAGCGTATTCTTACATACTCATGCAGGAAAGAAAATAGCACAAGCCAAACCTGGAAAGACAATCCTGTGCTGAACATGAGTACGAGCACAAATTCGAAGTATTGATCAATGGACCAAAAAGATTCCACAGCCCCGTCTGCATAATTAACAAAGAAATTCAAGGCTGCTGGAGTGAGAACCAAGTGTGAGAAAACAATGCCAGCATAGAAAAGCACGGAGGATCCAAGGACAATTGGTGCCAGGAATCTTCTCTCAGACATTGTTAAACCAGGAAGAACAAAGGCTATAATCTCGTAGAGAATCACAGGAGCTCCTAAGAGAAGGCCACTATATCCAGAAACCTAGATCAAAAGTGTAAACAGTATAGTTACTAGACTGAACATGTCATAGTAGTATGAATTCCAATACTAAAGTTGATCCCAACAACACAAACATCATGTCGTCGTGACTAACTCTAACCTGAGGTTTGAGCTTTTTTAGTTAATCAGTAGTTTCCTTGATATATGAATGAATATAGCTCATTAGCTTGTAAGCAACTATTTTAGGACAAGTCCACTGCACACAATTATAAACATATTTTTAGGCTAAGCCAATAATAAACACATATAGAGTTGAGAATCAGAAGATGCCAACTTAATACTTCAGTAATAGAAGATTAATGAGAGACGGAGAAAAAAAAGAGCACTTCACTAAAATCCCGTGAGTTAAAGCATTCAATGAAACAAGTCTGTCCAGTTGGATTTCTTTTCAAACAGCACCAGCATTCATTTACTATTAGTACTAGTATGCCAACCAGTCACCATGATCTGACATAAGAAATACCGTGTTCCACAACTTCCATTTCTTTGACATATTCGGCATAAGCTATCTGAACACCCGCATCCATTTATAGGTACATTAACTACTACTTGCATTTTAAAGTTAATAACTTGTCTGACTCGTATATGATTTTGAAGATGAAAACATTGACATTGCAATAAAATGCACTCTGAGATAAGGGTTGGTTTAAGGCAAGTGGATTCAGAATTCCAGGTCTTGATTAGATTACTTGTTGGTTTCTTTAGATGTCAAGATGTGTGGAACGAGAACAATTGAATTGTTACAATCTATAAGGGGTAAGATACTCGTTATAAATGTTAATTATTTTGAGGTGGCACAAATAGAAATTATGATACAACCAAAAGGAAGTACATAGTTCAGCATAATCAAAGATAAAAGCTAGATAGCAGGCATAAAGAACAAAATTTTAACCCTTAAAAAGGACTTGAACACGGGAAATCTCCACCTAGTTAACGAAATTAAGTTCATTTTAGTTAAATGGCTACACGAATGAGTGGCGAAGGAGATTTAACTATAGATGCATTCTTACCTTTAAAGTAGTGAAAAAGAACTCTCCTGGACCTAGTTGCAAAAACCGAACACCTTGTGCTAGAACAGGGGCTTCAAGGATCAAGATAAGTTCTTTTGAGAAGGCAAAACATCCCACTATAGCAGCACCGACGGCCAAAACAGACACAAAGAGTCTCTGACGCAACTCCTCCAAATGATCAAATAGAGTCATTTCTTTATCATCTGGCAGAAGCTCTTTACTAGGATAAAGGAAATCATAAACAACACTACGTTCACCATCCGATTCATCATTCTTAAAAACACTCTTGCTTGAGCCATCACCGACATCTGAATTTAAAAAATAAATGCATTATTAGAACCTTATTGATCCAAAATTGCAATATTACAATATAAATACATGATTTTCTTTTGCCACCATTGACGAACACCGATATGGCACAAAGAAAAGGAGAATAAAAGAAAAGAACAATTTTTCGTACAAAAAATATGCTGTTCTGGAGACTTGCATCATACAAGTATTGAATAGTGCAAAGACGACCGTACGCTCACAAAATAAGCAAAGTACGTATAAGAAAAGGAACTAGTAAACTAACAATTTTGTGCAGATTCTTTCATGAAAAGGAGAACGTGAAGTTGTTTTCAGCAGACATTACAGTTCAATTTGCTCTTTGGTTGCCTCTATGCAACATTCTCACTTTGGCACAGCAATAACAATTTGCTCTTGCTAAAATGCATATATACATGTGACTCCCTACATCTCAATTTATGTGTCACTATTTCAATTGGCACAAAATTTAAGAAGAAAAGGAAGACTTTTGAAGCTTGTGACTTGGACAAATGCCTCTTTTAGCCTTCTGGTTTGACACAACTGACGTAGATGAAGCAGAAACCTTGTTAGGCTTCCTTGTCTCATTACAACGACTGAAATGAATTGAACTTTTGCAAACTGTAACTACATCCTCCCAGCACTTTCTTTATGCTCGGAAGTAATACATATAACACGCCCCTTATCAAAAAAGAACGGATGAAATTTTCAATAGACATGAAATAAATTAAAGGGTTTAAGGTTAATAAAGTTAACAGGGAAGTAGTGGATGCTAGGTAGTGGAGCCCCGAACCAAATTTTAGGTGCTACTGTTTATTCTCCATGTATACTTGTATTCTATGTAATTGTAAATATCCGGATATCATTAATATATATAGAATTCTGTCGCCGTGGAGGTTACCCAATTAATTGGGTGTTACCACGAAAAAGCCTCTCTCTTAAAATTCTCTCTGCCTTCTCTCTAACTTCTCTCAAAAGAAGAACAAAAGATCTTCTTCTTCTTCTTCTTCAACAGATTTACAGATTTAGATTTCCCAACAGTGGAAATCTCCATATATATGCAAATGACACCTTGGAGTTACATGACATGCAAACGCTCTAGTTTAAATTTCCTCAAAGCTAGCTCCTCTAATACAACTTATAAGTTGCACCTAAAAATCACAGATAGCTACTGAAATGATAGATAGGATAACAACTACCTAACAAATACAAGCATATGCCAAATTCTACTTTTGCTCATAATACCCCAAAAACTAGATCTCTCCAAATCACCAAGTCTTATCAATTATAGCAACCCTCTCTATGATACATATGAATAATTAGGCATAGCAATGGGCAATCAGAAAACAGGCCCTTTCAGAATATTAAACATAATCAGCTAAAGGACCACCTAATTAACTATTACACCTTTATACAAAATATCCATATCAGAAACTCAAGAAAACCATCAAGAAAGAAACATAGTTAGCTAAAGGAACAACCCAATTAACAGTTACACCTTTTATACAAAATAGACATATCAGAAAACTCAAGAAATCATCAAAAGTTCAATATTTTACACAATAAATCATAAAACAATCCCTTTCAGAACACTTGCAGCTAATAAAGAAACATAATTAGCTAAAGGAACAACCAGTTAACTGTTACACTTTTGTACCAAATACCACATCAGAAACTCAAGAAAACCAGCAACTAAGAAACATAATTAGCTAAAGGACCAACCCCATTAACTATTAGACTTTATACAAACACCCATATCAGAAAGCTCAAAAAAACAATAAAAAGCTCAATCTTTTTACACAATAATCATCTGGGTATTTCTCTTTTATGTGTATTTCTTACCAGGTCTATCTTCAACAGCTGACCCAAGACTACTAGCATTTGCTCCACTAATTTCTCTCTGTTTCTCTACTGAATCTTCAACAGCAGAACAAACAAGTCTACTGAACTTTTTGATGTATTTTCTGCTAGAAAGATTGGATTTTGGCCTTGTTGGATTGATATTTAGAGAAGTTCTTGAATTTAAACATTTGAAACAGTGAGTTTGAGTTAGGTGAAGATTTGAGATGAGAGCAGTTGAACTTCCCATCCCTTTTCTTTCTTTTTTCTCTTTGATTTGGTTTTGTTTTGTGGTGATATTCTTCAGAAGAAAATGGTGTCTGAATTTGGCTTGAGGGGATGATTGGTCCTTACTGGTCTTTGCCAAAAGATATCTTCAGATCTTTGTATAACCTAAATGTAAATACATTAAGAATTTTTAAGAAAAGTTTTAATTATTATATAATAATAAAACATTTAAAGAAAGAACAAATAATTTTCTATCCTTATTTGTTACATAAAAATTATTTCAATTAAAAGAAAATAGTCAAAATTTCAATACAATGTATGAGCAATTAATTTTGTACTAATACTTATTTGCATAAGGTGTAAAAGCACATGTAAATAGTTGGATTTGCTCCCTAGTTCAATAAGAATGAATAAGAGGCTCGTGGGATTGACGTGAGGAGCAGGGATGGCTATATTTTTAGGATTGAACTACCGGTGAATATAAATCACATGTATCTTTTAAATTTTCATTCTTAAATTATTAAGAATGTGATTTTTATATATAAATTATTAATAATTATTTTGAAAAATACACTTCTCTCTTTTATTATACTTTCTTAATAATGTACGTATTTATATGATCTATTTTATTTTAAAAAATTATCACATAACACTTCATATGGACATAATATTATACTTTGATTTATTTAAATGTAACATCATAATCATAATAATATACGAGCAAAATATCTACAAAATTATTTTTTCGAAATATTAAATTCTTTGGTATAATATAGGCTTAAATCTAATGCTTGCTCATGTATTTCTCAACCTACCCACGCCCTTTCACCTTGTTGTTAGGACATGTCTTTTTATTTTGAAGACACGAGTACAACTATTTTCATTTAGAGCTCATTATTGAGCGACATCTTGCTATCTCACTGGAACAAATGGTCGGAGAGAGATCAGAATTCTCACACGGCACGTTGTAGCCCAAAACCTCCAGCAACAGGCCTTCTCTTCTCAAAAATAGGCCCAGGCCCAATACAAGGGACATCTCCAGCCACTCCACAAAAGCTCCTTCACTGTCAGTCCTCTCTTTCCCGCCAAATTTTCGTCTCCATTTTTCTCTCCCAAAATTCCTCTGTGAAAATCCAGCAAAATGGGTGTTGAAAATCCAGCAGAACAAGCTCAGGTTCTGCTCAGAACAAGGCTTTGCGATCCCAATTTTATTTTCACCATTTTTTCTGATTCCCCAGATAGCAATTACAGGTAAGAAATAAAAGTTCCTATATTTGTCCTCATTTTTCAAGATTCGCTTCCCAAATGGAATGTTATTTCCTTTTTTCTAACCCCACATGGCCAAAGCAGTTTTCGGCAATGTGGGGGTGTCGAGAGAGGTAGAGGCAGGCCGAATAAGTATCAAGGGAAGTTGTTAGACATGAAATGTTATATCTTAAGCTTATCGAGTACATGATCTTAGATAGAAGAGTTTTAAGTTGATAGTTGAGCGTGGGGGATAGGCTTGGTGGTCATGCTTGGACTTTGCTTCTTACATTAATATTAGCACTAGTCTTGTAATTTCTTGTTCTTTGATTTTGGCTTTCACCGGTGATTTTCGTGCTCTGATTATTGATTATTTCATTGTTGTTAGTGTTCCTTCTTCTGGTTGTTGTGTAATACTCTCCATTTCGCATTATTTTTTGTTGTTATTGCTCCCATATATGTATCCCCTTTTCCAAACTGTTTGGCATGATTTATGT
Organism: Solanum medicagineum; assembly: GCA_026153255.1. Taxonomy (NCBI): domain Eukaryota; kingdom Viridiplantae; phylum Streptophyta; class Magnoliopsida; order Solanales; family Solanaceae; genus Solanum; species Solanum medicagineum. The sequence continues at coordinate 4,044,169 of JAPFFP010000088.1, forward strand.
AAGCCAATGGTCTATCAGAAGCAGCCTTTCTATCTCATATGGCAAAGGTAAGGTCTACTTACACTCCACCCTCCTCAAACTTCACTTGTTGGATCAGTATGTTGTTGTTGTTTGGCAGCTTCACCACTTTCTATGATTCCCCAGGTAGCAACTGCATGTAAAAAAGAAATTACAAAAGGACTTCCATTTATTTCATGATTTCCACTCCAATTTGAATGTTGTGTCATTTTCTCGTAACCCAAAGTAGTTTTTAGAGAATTTCTCGATGGCCTTTTATGTGTAATTGTGTTTAGCTATTATTTTTTTTCAGCAAATTGAAGTATATAATTTCGAGTTCAGTAACCGAAGCGTGTAACAACTCAGCTCTACTTCTTGGCCCTCGTGGTTGTGGAAAAGTTGCGGTCAGTTAGTTTTATTTGTTTAATTTTGTTGAGCTTTCGCACGAATTCAAGTTTTCCTTGCCTTCCTCTTGTTGTCATATTTTTGTCTTCTCATTTCATTACTGGGCTTCTTAAGTAAACTTGATTGGTGATTGATTTGTAATTTATTGTTTATGCCAGACTTTAGAGATGGTTATCAAGGATTTACTGCAAGAATATCCCGACATGATCTGTGTGGTATTGGTTTAGTATATGATTTGGATGTGACATATTTCTGCACAAAAATAAATATCACTAATTTATTGACCGCAAATGCTGTGTTGTTTACAGATAAAACTGAATGGACTCTTACACAGTGAGGATAATTGTGCTTTGAAGGTTGGAATTCAATTTCAGTATAGGAGTTTATACTTATGATGCAGTGTGGATTCATATGACGGCTGGCGCTTTTCTTTAATATCTAAAGCATTTATGCCTTTTCATATGTTCTAACCTAGATCCAATCAATTAATTAACGTATCATGTTATTCATACTTATCCACTTTCAAGAGACAATTTGCTATGACTTCATGATTTTTCACTGAACCATCCGGCATTAGGAAAACCATGATGGCTTGTGTTACCATCTTAGAAAGAAAGAAATCAACTAGAGAAATACTACAAGACTTTTGGTTCACCCATGTAGTTCTGGGATCTTTTTGTAGGTTCCTTACTTTTTGATATACTTCTTGCATACGGCTGACTTTGGCCTTATGATTTTATGAAATAAAACTGGTTACCTGATAAAAAAGATTTTTTGAATTTTTCAATTTCAAAGCAGAATAGTAGCCATCAGGGCTTAAGTTCAAGTAGCAAAGGTTGAGAGAGTTGTGACTTAGGTCACAAGTTCGAGCTCTGCGTCATGCGAACTAAACTTGGTATTCTAGTGGTAAAGGATAGAGGGGTAGGCCCATTATGCCTGAGTTTTGAAGTTTGTAATTGATACAAAGGGTTGGCCCAGACAGATTTCTCTATCATCAAAAACAAAACAAGTTATAGCAGAACATTTGAGCGGAAGTGCAGATGGCAGAGTTTATAGGACAACTAGTTAGAAGGTTCCAATTGAAACGGTCAGCCATTAAGAAGATAGAAAGACCATGGACAATTGAAACTTTTGTGTTAAAACTAACATTTCCTTTGCTTTTCTTATAGATTGTAATTTAGGAACTGATTAAGAAAGAGTTCACTTTCCAATAGGATGTGTAGGGTATGTTCATATAATCAAAATATTCAAATATAAATGCACTTAATACCAGATTTACATGCATCTTCTTCTACTTTTGATTCTAACTATTTTATCTTGCTTGGAAAAGTTAAAACATGTGCCTCTTCACACAACGGATGTTATGTCTTCGTTCTTGTTAGATATCCATCCATGATGTCGTCCTTGACCTCAGTATCCTTTGTTTCATATTGTTACTTTATCTTGCAGGAGATAGCAAGGCAATTATGTATAGAAAATCAATTGGTTTTCTCTAAGATGGTACTGTGTCTATTCTGGTTATGATTTTCATTTTACATTTTAACCTATGGCATCAAACAGTCATCATGTATTTCCTTTAACAGGCATCATTTGACGATAACACCCAGTTTGTGTTGGCCATGTTAAGGTGAGTCTATAACTCGAAGTGGCTTATAATTTTATTCTTTGCATCATTGCCAACGTATCACAAAAAGAGGAGACTCTTTCCTTAAATTATATGATCTTCACAGAGAACATTTACTCGTTTTTTGTTGTCCTGGTGCATGTGCTTACTATAATTTCTGGTCAGGGAATGTGGATTGGCACATAAAACCATTATCTTTGTGTTGGATGAATTCGACCTTTTTACACAGGTAAAATTCTTATATACAGTACAAAGTGTTATTTGTATAGAAGTAGGAAATATATCCCACATTGGTTAAACTAAACATCATACTCTTTCTTCTAGCCTAT
>JAPFFP010000088.1:4046623-4069015 GCA_026153255.1 Solanum medicagineum
GCCTATATAAAGGGCTTCACTTGTACAATGTAAAATACCACTTAGAAATATATCTTTTATATTTTCTTTATATGTTTTAACACAAAGAAAAAATATGGAATGTCAGGTTTTCAGGGTTGGATGTATCTGCAATTTGCAGGGTAAACAACGATTACTCTATAGCTTGCTAGATGCAATGCAGTCTGTAACTTCGCAAGCTGTTGTCATTGGTGTGAGTTGCAGATTGGTATGTTCCTTAGTATCATCTTTAGAGTTGTCTCGTGTTCTATTTCTCTCTATGAACTATGCATTCCTTAGCATCATTATGTCCAGAATGTTTTAGTATTTGTGATTTGAAAATCAAATGAGCATGCTCGTTTTTGAGTTGCTTATGAACAAGATTAATTACAGGAGATACCCTAATTCCTGAGATAGTTGTCTTGTCATTAATTCACATCGACTACATATAGCAAGCTACATTAGAGAAGCTGAAAGTTGTGTCGTGCAGGATGCTGATCAACTCTTAGAGAAGAGAGTACGGTCTCGTTTCTCGCATAGAAAGCTGTTGTTTCTACCCCCTTCGCAAGAAGACTTGCAAAAGTAACTTCTCATTGCATGCTCCGATTTACTGCCTGCAAGAAATTTTATCTATACTGACAATCTGTATATCAGAATTTTGCAGCACGCTTTACTGCTGCCAACAGAGTCTAGCCTTCCTCCCCAGTATGTAGCTGCTTATAACAAAAAGCTTCTTGTATCCTTTTCGCTCATTACTCTATACTTTGTCAATGAACGAGTAAAAGTGAAATGATCCCAGAGGACCACGAAAGTTGAAAAGAGAGTGATTGAGAAGAATCAACAAGAATAATTAGAGTGAGGCTCAGAAAAGCTCAATTAAGCATAGAGTAGTATCCTTGCATCCAAGGTTGACTTAATGGTCTATGAAGCGGGTTCAAATTCGAGTGGAGGCAAAAATACTAGGATATTTCTTCCTGCACGTCTGAGCCTTGGTGGATAGAATTATTTGGTACTTTTGTTAGTGGGAAGTAGCAGGTAGCCGTGGAATTAGTCGGTTGTGTGCCCAATCTGGCCCGTACACCACAATTATATTTTAAAAAGGATACTGACAATGGTAACTGCTCATTTGTGCTAAGCCTGAATGTGGTTCTCCAAATACTTGTCTCTCTTGTCAACCAAGGTTTAAAATAGTTTGTTTCCTTTTGGAAACCTCTCTTTTTGGGTATACAATAAACAAGCACCAAAGTTTCCATAATTTGACGAATTGTGATCAGTTTTTTGCTACCGAATATCAAGTTATCCTTAACATCTACTAGAATACTTTGTCGGATGACAAATTCAAAGGCATCATTGAATCATTATACGATGCTGATTCAACTTTTAACAATCTCTTGAGATTTCTGTAAGTACCTATCCTAGAATTACCTAATTGATGCATTCAACTCGCTGTATCAGACATCTAGTCATTTATTTTTTATGTCAGAACTCATCATATGGTAATTTCCATTAGGTTTGCTTCTGTGTGCCGTATGGATACAAAATCTGGATTTTTATCACTTGATAACTTTAAAACAGCAGTATCAAGTATTCAACGGCAACCCAAGTTGGATGCCTTGCAAGGTATGACATATTGTGTTTCTTCTTCTCTTTTTCAACAAAATAGTCTTTAGACATTGTGACCAATGTTGTCAAAGGTGCACGCAGTACCTAATCCTTGAGATGATGTGCAAAACATGTTGAGCCCTTCACCTTGCATGGCAGGCACTTCAGGGTCTCCATCAAGTCTCTAATGCACACTTTTCCTTCCAATGAGCGTAATCGTGAAGAGGCGATGTTGAACAATTGATATTTCACTTAATCGTAATAATTCAAGTTCTTTGTCCATATATTTGTTATTCCTTCTTATAATTATGTCGTGAAGTGCAGAACATATGATGCAAGTTGTTCTCCGTTTATGCCTTTCTTCACTAAAACCAGCACTTCATTTGCACTTAAACCCCAACTGACTAGAGAGATTTTCGGAGATACGGTGTGAGTCACTCACAAACCATTTTATATATGGTGTGAGGCACTCACAGTGGTGGATATCCTCCACAATTAGGCCACCACCAAGATGAATCAAACTGAAAACAACCCGATTTTTAATTTGTTGATGCAGATTGCTCCATTTTAGAGTTATATATACTTGTTTGCTTGAGGAGGTTGGAAGTCCAAGAGCAAGAGACGACTAACTTCAATTCAGTAATGAAAGGTTTGACTCCTACATGATCCCTTCTTCTGTTAATAGTGTGAATCCTGTGTGACTGACCATATTATCCTGCCTTTCAGAGTATAAAGCCGTACATGATTCATTCCAAACAACAGATTATTATGCACGGAATGTATGCCTCCGGGTGTGTATACACTTAAAACACAAATTATCCGTCTAACATTCAACTTTGGATCTTTAAAGTTATACTGACAAATATTATGTCCTTTCAGGCATTTGAACATCTTTTACAACGCCAATTGATCTCCTTGGTTGACAACAGAGGGCACAGCCAATCTATTGAGTTTCGTCCGGTGAGGCTTTTGATCTCATCACATGAACTACACCAGGGACTGAAATCATACCGTTCCTGTCCAGTAAGTTACTTTCAGGAATAACTATATTCTTTTAGTCTGAAATATATATTCGGGTGGTTGCGGGTATCAGTATCTAGTAGTAATAAACACAGCCGAGGGTCTATCGGAAACAACCTCTTATCCTACAAAGGTTGGGGTAAAGTTTGTGTACATCTTACACTGCTTAAGTTGATAGCAATAAACCCATTTTTCAGCCAATAAGCAGAGAAATTATCTAGTATTGCATAAATCTTGTACAAATTGAAATGCAAATGCATAAGAAAGACCTATTGGTTACTGGCTTGCAGTGGCGGAGTTAGAAAGTTATGACTTGTTCAGTTGAACTCAATAGCTTTAGTCCAAGCTCTACATGAATTTGTATTAAGCAATCCACTAAATATGTACAAAAGTTAAATTCAAAACTCAAGTCAATAACACTTCGATTGTCACTATCCTAGAATTTAGAACTCGTAAAATTCAAATTCTGGTTCCGCCTTCATTGGCTTGTTGATTAAACCATTGAGTTTCAATACTAATTAGCTTTTGCTCATTTGCAGGCAATTCTTCACAAACTACTTGACCGTGGAGTATGAAGTCAAAGCTCCATATGTTATACTATTATTTTAGCTAAGCTTTTGTAAAATTAGAGTAATTTTAATGTAAAAGAATTATACAATTTCCATATTATGCAACATTTTCTCCTTTCAAATTTTAATATAGCAATGTTTGTTGCCCTTTCTCTTTTCTTTTTCAATGTTATTTTTCTTCATTCTCTTTTTGGTAATATTGTTAGTAATATTACTCCACTATTTTGGGATGTCCAACAATACTTGTCCACTAATACTACATGGCAACTAAAATAGTCAAATCTACTTATTATGTTTATTATTGATAATAAATTATACTAACCAAAATGCTCATTTAAATAAATTATGGTTAAAGAGTATAATCAAAATAGTAATTAGTAGCTATTTGTGAAAAAACCTTGATCAAAAAACCAACACAAAATAGGGACAATTATGCAAATGGGCCAATAATCATAATAACATGTATAGCCCAAGTGGGAATGTTTGGATTGGGCTGAGGTAGCCCATTTTGACACATCTCTTGAAATTGTATCTGAATATTCCTCGATCAAGTCCTAACTAGAAATATTGAACTTCCCCTAAAAAACAAAAGAAAAAATGAAAACCAATATTCAGTGAGAGTAAGTTTGTAGCCAAGTTTTGATGCATATAAGTTACTCGATACTTGTATAAGTGGAACATGCTATATATATATATAATGAATTAGTTGATCCATGTACAATTGAACATAGCTATCTAATATCCATATTAGTGAAAGATGATAATAAAAAGAAGAGAACAAAAAACGATTGAATCTAAGGATACTTAACGAATAGGCTGGCTCAAAATTGGATTGGACTGGCCCATGCGGAAGGAGAAAGATTAGACTGGGATATAAAATAAATCGGACTCTATAAGTCCATCTGATTGTTGATAAATTTAGATCAATAAACTCATCAAATCGATTAGCCGAATAACCAAACCGACTTGATTCAATGATAACTTCTTTAAATTTATATATTTCTTGAGTAATAAATACTTGCAAAAACGTAAGTTTTCATTAAGTCAAAAATATTTTAATAAAAAATAAATCCATCCAATCCGATAAAAATCAGCCTCATAAGGACCTAAATCAACCCAATTTGATTGAAATCGAGCTCTCTATCCCAATAATCAATCCGTACCCCAGATCGATTCGGTCCGACTAAATAGAATTTTTCCTAAATCATATGGTCTGATCCGACCCGACCCGACCCATTAACACCTTCAAGTCCGACCCACATTTTGCTTCCAAGAAACAGTCCGGGGCTCCGGTCTAGAGATGCAAAATTCTCCAGTAAACACGCAGCTGCCTTCTCCGCCGCTCGCTTTTTCTTTCTTCTTCTTCTAATGTGCGTACAGTTACCAACAAAATCCAATTACCATTTTAGGTAACTACGCCATCAGCTTCAAGGTACCAATTTTCTCATCAATTATACCCAAAACCCATTTTTTGATTTTTCCCCATTTTCTTCTCTCACATTCATGTATTGCATGTACTATTTCTCTTAGAATGACCCTTTATGTTAGAGCTTCTAAATTGATCATACCCAAATCAAATCTCAATCATTTCAGCTTTTTCGTGCTTAAAAGATTAATCTTTTATTCATCTTTACATCAATTTCAGTGCCCATCTGATATAAAAATGAGTAATATTACAAGGAATGGTAACGTTAATGGAATGCGGGAAACCCCTTTTTCAGATTCCGATATTCAGAGATTAATATTGAATAAGATTGAAGAAAGGGGTTGGGTTAGTGCGGAGGAATGTTGGGTTGTTCCAGATTGTTTTCATTCTTTAATTTATGATTCTGATTTGTTAGTTAAGATTCTTAGCTCAATCCGTTGTCGACCGAGGGTTGCATTGAGATTGTTCAGGTGGGCTGAAGGCCAAAAGGGGTTTAAGTATTCAGAGTTTTCGTTTTGTACTATTCTTGATATTTTGATACAGAATGGTTGGGTAAAGTCTGCTTATTGGGTGGTAGAAAGGGTGATTAGTAGTAATATGCATAAAGTTGTAGATGTACTGGTTGATGGGTATTTGAATTTGAAGGTTTCTGTTGAGATACTTAATCTTTTTCTGAGAATATACACGAAGAACGCAAATGTGGAGCAGTACTTGTTAGTTTTCGAGAAGATGCTGAGGAATGAGATGCTGCCTGATGTGAAGAACTGTAATAGGATTCTGAGGAAGTTAAGGGATAGGAATTTAGTTTCCAAGGCGAGAGAAGTGTATAGAATGATGGGTGAGTTTGGGATAAAGCCTACTATTGTTACTTATAATACAATGTTGGATTCGTTTTGTAGGGAAGGTGAAGTACAACAGGCTTTGGATCTTTTATCAGAAATGCAGGGAAGGGAGTGCTATCCTGATGATGTTACATACAATATTTTGATTAATGGGTTATCAAAAAAAGGGGAATTTAATCATGCTAGAGGTTTGATTGGAGAGATGTTGAATAAAGGACTGAAAGTTTCAGCTCATACATATAATCCTTTAATTTATGGTTACTGTGTTAAGGGAATGGTTGTGGAGGCATTGAGTCTTAGGGAAGAGATGGAAGGAAGAGGAGCTTCACCTACTGTATCAACTTATAATACATTTATTTATGCTCTTTGCCGGCAGGGGCAAGCTAGTGAAGCAAGGCACTGGTTTTCTGTCATGTTGAAGAAGAATTTGGTGCCGGACATAATATCCTACAATACTTTGATTTATGGATATTGTCGGTTGGGGGATATTAATGAGGCCTTTTCTTTATTATATGATTTGAGGAGCAGGGATCTTGTTCCTACAGTGATGACCTATAATACAATTATGGGTGGACTCTGTAGAATAGGTAATTTAGAGGATGCTAAGCAGCTGAAAGATGAAATGATGAGACACGGTATCTCTCCTGATGTATATACTTACACTATTCTGGTTCATGGGTTCTGCAAGGCAGGAAATTTACCAATGGCAGAAGAACTATTTGATGAGATGTTACAGAGGGGTTTGGAGCCTGACTGCGTTGCTTATACAACTCGAATAGCAGGTGTAATGAGCTTGGGTGACATATTGAATGCATGCAAACTACAAGAGGAAATGTCAACAAAGGGATTCCCACCAAATACAATAATATACAATGTATTTGTCGATGGTATTGCGAAGCTGGGTAAACTAGAAGAAGCAACCGAGTTGTTACAGAAAATGGTTGGGGATGGCCTTATTCCTGACCACGTAACATATACCAGTATAATTCATGCCTACCTCGAATTTGGGAACCTAAAGAAAGCCAGAGAGTTGTTTAATGAGATGATAAACAAAGACATATCTCCAACAGTTGTAACATACACAGTGCTGATTCATGCGCATGCTGGTAAAGGGAGGCTTGAACTTGCACATATGTATTTTTCAGAGATGCAACAGAAGAGCATTCTGCCAAATGTTATTACCTACAATGCGCTGATAAATGGCCTTTGCAAGTACAGAAGAATAAACGAGGCTTACAGTTACTTAGCTGAGATGAAAGCAAGGGAAATTATCCCTAATAAATATACCTACACTATTTTGATAAATGAGAACTGTGATTTGGGTAACTGGCAAGAGGTTTTGAGACTGTTCAAAGAAATGTTGGATAATGGAATCCAACCTGATTCTTTTACATACAGTGCGATGTTTAAAAATCTCGGCAGAGATTATAAATCACTTGCCATAGAATACCTTGACTTTATACTTTTGGACGATGAACATGATGAAGGCACTGCTGAAGCAAAGAGTTGAAAATCCCTGAATAGCCATTGGTATTCTTGGATGATTAGCTTTCAGTTCTTGATCTTTGTTCTAAAGGCGTCACACCATGAGCTTGTCGGTAATAGCTGCTGGTATGTAGCTGATATGTGATCATAACTGGCTAATTATTTTTCATCATTGTTCCCCACCATGCATTTACAACTTTAATATGACTTCTATTAGGTGGAGCAGATAGAGCTTGTCATGGTTCACTTTGGATATGGACCTACATCCTGTATTTGGTGTAAGATTGCTGAACCTATTTTGCCTTTCTCTTCAAATTATGCATGGGCTCTGAATAAAATTTTCCCTCTGTTTCCTTTCCTAGAATTTTGATGCAATTTCACATGCATACAAGCCTAATAATTGCTACATATTCATGGATGAGGTGACGTGCATATTCTTGAAAACTTACTTTTGGTACTTGAATTTGTTTTCCCCGTCATTTAGTGAAATATGAGAAACTCTGTCCTGTATTCTAATATATTTAAGGTTAATTTCCTGTTTAGTTATAGTACTAGCATGTAGCTTTTGAGACCTATCTGGCCAGATATTGACAACTTGTCAGGTTAGTGGCACGCGGAGCTATTGTTCCTGAATATTTCTATGTAAATCTAAGCAGTAAAGCAAAGACTGATGCATATGCTGGAAGTCACTGGTAGATATATGGTCGTTGAAGATGGTGCTACTCTGGTTGGATCTTCCATACAAACTCAATCCTTTAAAGCATGCTAACAGGTACTTGCTGAAGTTATTTAAAGTCTTAAGTTCTGCATTATAGTTTCACCCTTTTCATGGAGTGTATCGGACTGTTGGTTTACATGCATCCCACTTGGTATTTTTACCTTGACAAAAGAAGAATGTTACCCACTAGTTGGTGCTACTATACGTGCCTTCTGAGTAAACTACTTCTATAGGGATATGTTTTTAACTGCTGATAAATGCTACAACTTAAATCCATTCACCTATAATGGTGGGAGCTGCTGTCTAAAATTTAATTTCTATAGGATATGTTTTTACTCTGTTTTTTTTTTTCTTAGTTTCATATGTTTCCTGTTGGCCAAACTAAGTATGCGTGTCCTCCACTACTTGAGCAGTTATTGATTATTCTTGAATATTAATCCCAATTTAGCATTTAGTTTCAAAGATGTGCAAGCTGTTAGGGCACTTAACTTATGAGCCATACAATGGAGCTGTGGAAAAAAGTGATAGTGCATGAACTTAGGGAGTCTGGATGAGTAACATGTCCAGTTTAGATTAATGCCTGGTAGATCAACAATAGAGGCTATATCCTTGCTAAGAATTCAGGAAATTTATCACTATAGGAAGAGAATTTACACTCTGTTTATTTTGTACCAAGAAATATCCTTTGGTGGTTGTTGAAGATAGGAGTTCATATATTTATAAATGTCATAAATGATATGTTTGATGGAGCAATCGCTGGTTTCAGAACAATAGTAGGGGACACAAAGAAGTTCCTGTAATAGTGGGTTTGCACCAAAGACCAATATTGAACCCACACACGTGTGCTCTAATTTTGGATGAACTAACATAATACAAGATGAGGTTCCATGATGTATGCTATTTGTTGAGGGCTCCTGTGCTAATTGTCGAAACTAATGAGGGTGTCAAAAGAAAGCTTGAATAATAGATGAGCACTCTTGGGAGGAAACAGGTATAACGGCTTTGCATTATGTGTCCGTTGAGAGAACAGACCCTGATGTCAACACTGTTTTTTGTTTAACAGATACCAGGACCATTATGTTCCATGTGTCGTGCCCGATATGCAAATGGGCAAATGCAAGTTCTGAGTTGTAGATCAGGAGCAGAGAGACAAAAAAAAAAAAAAAACCATGGTTATTTCCTATCCGCCTAACCCATGGTGAGAAGAGTTACCGATAGCTTGCTGGTGACAGGTCGGTGGAATAGTTGAGGTGCGCAAGCTGGCCCAGACACCAGTGCTTTCAAGAGAAATTCACCGAAAGCAATACATTTGCGAGTTAGGACTTTCCTTGAATGGTGGATGTCAATGAGTGTGCAACACTATATAAAGTCGCGCCACAAAATGTGAATTTCAGAATAATTCTGGAGGCTTGCAGCTTGGCCAATTTGCTTGGAGAAGGCTGCAAGAGTTGGAAGTTTCTGTTCTCCAAGTTTTCATTTAACCAAATCACAATTTTTTCTGTGTTTGCTAATTCTTGTAATTGTATTTGTTTTACCTGCTCAAAAGAGCTAAAGTTGATTCCATTGAATGAAAAAAAAAAAGTTTTTCATATTATCCATATAGCAAATTGAAATGTATTTGTCATTTGAATAAACTACATGAATAATACCAGCTGTTGATTGAAAAGTAAGTAGCAAATTATGGAATCTATCATTTTATTGTTTTGTACCAAGTAATGAACTAATGCATCCACTTTCTTCTTCTTGTTGAAAATGCCAGTCAAATTTGTCACAAGATTCATAGCTTGTGAAATGTACTATTTAAGGACAACACACATTTTGAAACATCCAATTTTATAGCTCGAATCATAACTAGTCAAGTTAATGAATTTCAAACACCTGAATGTCATTGAACCTATCAACTATCCTTATGGTCAAAGCTTGGTATCCAAATAAATGGCAATTCCTTTTCTTGTTTTCTATGAACTACATTGTCCAAACTCTAAGTGAACAAAGGGAAGAATATTGAGGAAATTGAAGCAAAGACAAAAACCTTTTAACTAGGAAATTCAGACCATCCTTTTATAACTAAAGTTCAAAAAAAGAGAATGAAAATTACTCCTTGCCTCTCAAATTATCTGTCGTGATTTTTAAAAATAATTATCACTTATTTGTCTTTTTTGAAATTTAAATACGAATTTTCTCATTTTACCCGTAGTAATCATTGTTCTTGAAGATTACAAACACCTCAATTATACGTGATATACAATGAAGGATAAAATAGTTAAGATATCTTTTAAGTTAATACTTTTTAATAAACATGTAAAAGAGAATTACGACAAATAATTTGAGACGGAAAGAATTCCCACTATTTTTCTTCTTTTCTTTTCCCCTCTTTTAGGGATGACAATGGGGACGGGAAAAGACTTAAACAAGGCGGGGAAGAGCAAAATTTATAGTTCGGCATTGACAAAATATGAGTAAATTCTATGTCTACGTTAAATTAATAAATATATACCTGGTATTTTGCACATAGTTTTCTAGCATTCATAATTAATTAATATTTATTATCACCTGATTAAATTACCGAATTATAATAAGTCCATATAATTTAATATAATATCAATTTCACCCCACAAAGGTTAGAAATGCATACTCAAATATAAATAATCATATATATATTTTTTAATTATATAGCATCCAAAATTTCATTTATTCAACTAATTTTAACACATAATAAATGCTCTTTTAGAAAAGTTTTGATTTTGTTTTATTTATAATTTTAAAAATGCAGAATCAGACGAAAAAATCAGCAAAATAATTCCAAAAACTTACCATCCGAGAGTAAGTTCCAAAGTTATAGTGTCTTAGATTCTCAGTGATTAAATAAAGAAATAATTATGTTTTATCTTTTTTTCATTAGCAAGACGTGACATTTATACATATATTTATTACTTAATTATGATTATATGATATTATATATTTACTTTAATTTTTAATTACTTATGTAGAATTATATGATTTGATGTAAACAAGATGAGCATTTTCCTCACTATATGCTCAAGTATAACCGCGTAGTTACCTTCAACTGAATTTTCTCTGCTGAAAAATTATATTGTATAAAAAAATAAAATTTAAAAATTATTCATATATCTTAGGACTTAGGTGTGTGATCTTTTTATAAATTTTTAAAATTCTTATTAAAATGTCTGATTTTGCCGCTATTGAAAGAATATGCTAAGACAAACATGTGTCATTTATTGAATTGGTATAGTTTTTACTATACTTGCCCTTTTTTTCTAAGTTTGATATTTAAGTTATGCTACTCAGACACTACAAAAATATTGCAATACTTACACCGAAAATGCACTATTTGGAGGATTTGATATACTTAAAAAGCGTCTGATCAGTGCATATGGAGTTTCTTGAAGAACGAAGTTTAGAGAAAGAAAGTTGCGAATCTATGCTTTCTATCTTTAAATCGGATACCAATTGCTTGGATGAATTTGAAAGCCACTAGATGATTTGCAGAAAAATTGCTTTCTAGGTTTGTCTTGTTTCTCCAAAACAAACGATCCATTTATTGATAGGTGAATGATAGGGATTGAACCCTCACGTGATGAATTCACAATTCACTGCCTTAATTCAGGTGGCTACATCTACCTCTACCCCCGCACAGGGAAGAATGGACGCTTAGATTGTCATGGTTATCGCCCAACTGGTTGAGACTTGACTTTTGATTCCACTTATGATTTTACTTTTCATGTCAAGCATACGAATCTAGTTTAAATGTAACTTCGATTCACCAAAAAGTTGTAATAAATAAAACTAGAAATGAACATTTGTATCCAAAATTGTACATATTCAATCTGTCGATTTCTGCTAAGCAAAAATACCCATTAAACTAATTAACATCAACATAGGGTATCACTTTGAGATTCTCAAATTGTACAACAAAGTTCCCACTTTTATTCCTAAAAAATGATGACCAATTTATTTTGTCACTTTTTCTTGAAATTTCCTTATAAAAACTATGTCAAATCCCATAATTTGGTTCTTCAAACCAAAGGGAAAAACCAAAAAATAAAATTTAAAAAATTAAAAAAAATGTGGGGTTCCCTTTTTTCTTCTTCAACATCCCATTTTACCATAATTAAATGTTCAATCCCAAGTGATAATCAAGAATTCAAGAATCCAATTAATGGAAATGTTGTAAAGTTGGATTTGTTAAAATCCAAGAATGGTCATCATGTTGCAACAAAAACATCATTAACATCTTGTGATGAAACTTTGTACAATATTCCAATGTCACAAATTAGGCAAAATATACCTACAAAGAAACAACTTGTGGATACTTATAGACAAGGAACTATTGTTGAAGGAGCATATAGACAAACTGTTGTTATAAGGTCTTATGAAGTTGGTCCTGATAAAGTTGCTACTATTGAAAGCATCCTTAACTTACTTCAGGTGAGATCATAATCTTTGTCATTTCATTTATTTGAAAGTAATGATTTGTAGTTGTTCAACTCGACCACGAGGATAAATGGAGCGAGTGAGGTGAAGATTCATATAGTTGACTCTGACTTGTTTATGATTGAGACATGGTAGTCTGACGTTGTTATAGTAGTATTAAATGGAGTGACATGTATAATGAGGATTCATATAGCTAACTCTGACTTAATGGATAAATGGAGCGACATGAACAGTGAGGTGAGGATTCATACAGCTGACTCTAACTTGTTTGTGATTGAGGCATAGTTGTCTGACGTTGTTATAGTAAGTATTAAATGGAGTGACATGTATAATGAGGATTCATTGACTCTGACTTAAATGTGTTTGAGGCATAGTAGTCTGACGTTGTTGTTGTAGTATTAAATGGAATGACAACTATAATGAGGATTCATATAGCTAACTCCGACTTGTTTGAGATTGAGGCATAGCAGTCTGACGTTGTTGTTGTAGTATTAAATGGAGTGACTTGTACTGTGAGGATTCTTATAGCCGACTCAGACATGTAATATGAGGATTCATATAGTTGATTCAGACTTGTTTGTGATTGAGGCATAGTAGTCTGACACTGTTGTTGTACTAAATGGATTGACATATACAATGAGGATTCATATAGTCGATTTTCTGACTTTCTGACGTGCTTGAGGCATTACAGCGTTGCTGCTTAGCACTTGCCTCTCCCACCCGCCTCATCACCAACTATCTAGAGTTCGGGTGTTACTGGTCCGACTAATTTGAATTTGTGTTGTATTTTTGCAGGAAACAGCATTGAATCATGTGTGGATGTCAGGACTACTTAGTGATGGATTTGGTGCTACACATGGGATGATGAAAAATAATCTCATATGGGTGGTCTCAAGAATGCAAGTTGAAATAGACCATTATCCAATATGGTAAACATTGAGTTTTCCTCTTATCAAACTTTTTTAACTTAGTTTTTGACATTGAAAACTTTGGAAAATTTTAGTTGTTTATTAATTAAATTGAGGATTCGTACAGCTGACCTCAACTAACTTGAGACTGCGGCATAGTTGCAGCAGTAGTAGTTGCTGCTGCTGTTATTGTTGTAGAAGTTCAATTTACTTGTGACGGATTCTTGAATTTTAAGCTAGGAAAATGTTTCGAGTTTCATGTAACATGGATTCCGTTGATAGGAATCTTGCTTTTTGCATGAGATCAATGATCTCGATGAGATTGAAATTTTGTACGAGGCCTAACAAGAAAGATTGAAAACCTTGATCATAGGGGTGAAGTAATAGAGATTGACACATGGGTTGGAGCATCAGGCAAAAATGGAATGAGAAGAGATTGGCAAATCAGAAGCCCAGCCACAGGCCTTGTATTTGCCAGAGCAACCAGGTCAGTTACACTTCCAAATAATTTTCAAGAATCTATTTTTCGATATCCCAGAAAGCGACTTTTCTTGATTTTGTAACAAAAGCGACTAGAGATAAATACTGTTAGTTGAGTGACCACCTGAGCAAGTAACTCGTAAAACCAATATAATGTTGTAAGTTGTAACTTTAGTTTTTTGTGTGGAACACAGTACATGGGTGATGATGAACCAGCAAACGAGGCGTCTGTCAAAGATGCCGGAAGAAGTGAGAGCTGAAATCTCACCATGGTTCATCAGTAAACAAGCCATCAAAGAGGAAAATCCTATTAAGATAGAGAAGTTGGATGACACTGCTAAATATGTCCTTTCAAATTTGAAGGTGATCAATCCTATGCATTTTATCTAACAAGATTTCAGCATTTCATCGATATCCTAAGGCTCGTAGTTACTGATCTTTTTTTGACTTTTTTGCAGCCTAAGAGAAGTGATTTGGATATGAATCACCATGTAAATAATGTAAAATACGTTCGTTGGATGCTGGAGGTGAAACAAACATCTAATAACATTGATTCTTGATCTTGACATCAACTTATGATGATAAACGTCAGTTTTTTTTTTGGTTTGTTTGTTCTGTTTTATGTTGTTGCAGACCATTCCTGACCAATTTTTGGAGAGTTATCAGCTGTCTAGCATCGTACTCGAGTATAGGAGAGAATGTGGAAGCACGAGTATCGTTCAATCCCTCTGTGAACCTGATGAAGAGGGACTTTTCAACGATGTTGATCAACATAAGAGAAGAATTAGTGTACTTCATGGATTTTCATTGGCATCAGGGATTCTTGAAGCAAATGGACTTCTTGAATCATTTAGTCAGATGCCATATTTGCCATTTAGCTATACACATTTGCTTAAGATAAAAGATCAGATCAAGAATGAAGAAATTGTTAGAGGAAGGACTACTTGGAAGAGAAAGATATCTTCCATGCCATTTCCTACCTAACACACGAGCAGTGTTGCTCAGACTCTTCAAAAATATCACTGAGCGTGCATAGGATCCCCCAAAAGCTGGGTGCGGTAGCATTTTTGGAGGCTCTGAGCAACATAGTTAACAAGAAGTATGATTATAAGGGATTTGGCAAATCATAAACACGATTCGCCAAACTTGAAAAAGTTGTTGAATCCAAGAAAAGGACTGATTGATGTGGGAAGTGGAAATTTTAGCAATGAAGCAATAATATAAGAGGTGAAGATACAAATAAATATGTCAATCCTGAAGTATGCAAGTCATAGTTGAAGCAGCATTGCAGCACAGACAAGATTCAAAGACAATGGATTTGCAAAAGCAGCATTTTTTAGGAAATAAGTATATTCACAGATCGAAAAAAGGAACAAAAAACAAACTTTTGTGCAGTGTATAGTCACAGAAAGATGTATGATTGTAGAAAAATGATTGTCAAATATGAGTTGTTTCTTTCCCTATTTTCCATATCTAGTATTTTCTGCTTATGGGGCTTGATTCATCGGACAAGAATTTCCCGGAAACAGTCTCTCTATCTCTATAAGGTAGTAATAAGGTCTGCGTACATTTCACCCTCCCCAGATCCCACTTGTGGAATCACACGGGTATGTTGTTATTGTTGTTGGGCTGGTTTTCCTGTCACTCAACTCGCCGGTCTATCCAAATCTTGTTTCTTGGTCTTCCAAGAAGCAACTTATTTGTTTCAAGCTCCATCTCTGAGGCTGAATGTCGTGCCATGACTCAATATTGTTGCTGAGTTTTGGCCTCGGGATCTACTCCCATTAGTCATCTTCCCATAGATGGTCAACTCGCTGACATCCTTACATTTCATCGCACTTTAAAACCCTCCATTCACACGAGTCCACGTGTTGCTTGAAGGGTATCTTAGTGTATGTGAATATTCTTTAGTTTTCACCTAGCCTAGGCTAAAAGTATAGATATTCTTGTCTTTTACACTTACAGATACACACATTTTCAAATATAACTACTTAATCATAACAATGACTTAGGGTACATAATCTTGCTTCTTTTACAATAACAAGAAGTATAGTATCAAAAGTAAAAACCTATTAGATTAAGAAAATGACAACTAAAAGACAAGTTGGTCACATTTTTATTTGTCAAAGTTAAATACATAGAATTATGTCACTTAGACATTAGCAAACAACTAAAACAATATCATGTCATTGTTATGGTTGAAGTGTAATTGTCACAATTGTATCAAGATGCTGTATATTGGCTATATATCCTTCCAAATTTTTCAAGAAATATATCTTGTTGGAACGGACCAATTATAGCATTTCTAGGTTTATTCCCCTTTAGACCAGAGGTCTCGGAAGGAGGTGGGATAGATATGATCCATTCATCCTCAACCAGAGATCTCGAATCATCCTTAACTAGAGCTCTCGAGTTCGAATTCTAAAGAAAATCTTAATATTGCAACTCAACAAAACAAGACCTTTTAGACTATCGAAAAAGAATTGAGGTTCACTACATGTTTAAAATGTACTATTTAACCTAAGAAAAAATAGCCAAGCATATACAGTTACAAGATAATGGGTATTTACAACATGGTTGACTTCTACCCAAATGAAAGCAAAGGAATAAAGAATAACCGGGGAACTGCAAAAGTAAACTCAATCACGCTTTCTCCTCATCGTTCTATGTAAATGCCATGACCATGCAGCCAATGATATCAAAAGGCCAGTACCAACACATGACCATAATATTACCACCCATCTGGGCATTGGGTTCGGAAATGATCCTGAAAAAAGAGGTAAAAGAAAAAATTAGGCGAAAAATATATAAAGCCACGGGCTGGTCTTTCCAACGGGTGATTTGTTCATTAGGCACACATCCAGCCTCAGGCAAGAGCCTATTAGGACGCGTTTATCGTACCCCCAGTTTCGAATATATTAGCTGGTGTTTGCGATTTATCGGTAACCAAAAAAGAATACACTTACTGAGATACTCTTAAAATGAGAACTCAAGATGTAGTGCTCACCGTGTCCAAACTTGATACAGATTAGAAGCTCCACAATGCAGATCGCCAGTGAAAGCCAGCAAAATGCTCCAACCTTTTTCACTGGTTTTCTGAATATGACAGTAGTAAATGGAGAAGTAAGAAATAAAGAAAATGAAATGCTTATGGGAGATAATGCTAGTGGTCGGACATACCTGTCCTGTAGGTATGTGTTGTACTCGCGGATTGTTGGTAATGCAATTAACCACCAGAAAATCAATCTATACACTATCAACGGATTTCTTGGAGGAATCCAAAGACAGAACTTCAAGAAGAATGTATTTAATTCCACCGTCAAGAATATAACGCAGAGACTGAGGACTTGAATAAACCGCCATGGACCTAGAAGGGGATGCCATTCATCTTTATCCCAATGAGCTGGCGTAAATTGGCCGAGTGTTCGCTTGACCTATTTAAAAGACAACAACGAAGCTGTGTGCTTAATAATAAAACCATCTGTTGCATTCTTTCTGGTAAGCCTGGAGAATCTATACTAGTGAAACCAGGTAAAATAAACACAGAATCATCCGTGATACAACATATGTGCAAAGAATATCGAATAGAGGTCTGTTCCACAATGAAGAATTAGAGATATAAAGTGGGATTTAGAGACTGTTAGATTTATGTGGATCTCAATCCGAAATTTGTTGTTCCAGCTACCAGGATTTGAAACCGAAGTTCAGCTTGACACAACTGGTGTAAAAACTCTCATCGGAGATTGACACGTTTTCAATCAACCCTCTCTCAGGTTTATTTCTCAGCTTGATGTGACAACCCAGTAGCGACTCGCAAAAAAATGGACAGAGAAGCTGGAAGACATTGTCTTGGACAAATTACATATATGTTCCAAGGCATCTAACAATCAGAATCATTAGAATCTAGTCATCTAGTCATATCCTTACAACAATTGAGCGTCAGACTTCACAACAAGAACATAAATACTGCGAAGGCTCAAGAACAGATAACAAGTTCCACCCGACTGATAGCAAACACTCTGAAGCACAATAACCCTCTATCCAAACTGACAATGGGGGACAGCCTAAAGAGTCAGCTGCCGTTTCAGGGTTCACACAGCACAGCCCTCATATCAACGTCGAAGCCATAATGCTTCCATATAAGCTGTATGGGACATGTATAATGCAATCTAGTATATCTTATATTCCTCAAAGCCCGGATACAGTACACAACCAATATATAGCATCTAACCGGACATACCTTGCCCATGATATTTGGTTGCCTGCTTATACCAACCCACTCGTACGTTTTCCCATCAAAATACCGAACAGTGCGCATTCCAGCCCATATGCCTGCATAAGAAATCGAATAGGTAATTTTAGTGCACAATAATCTATGAGAATATGACATAGCTGTGAGACCACGAAAAGACTTAAACCATTGATAAGTAAAAATATGCAGAAAATATGAATTCAATGTTTTTAATGAAGTACTTTCTCCTCCTTGCGATTAACTTTCCATCCAGCAGTAATCTTTATTTTCCAGGCTTAACGACCACTTTTTAATGTAGCGAAGGCAATATTGTATCTCAAATTCTTAATACAATGCAATTCCACAGCAAACCAATTCAAAAGAAGCAAATTCAATGATACATTTGATAGACTTCATCAATCTGGAAAGGTTTTTCAGAACTCAAAAGAACAAGATTGTGACTATAAATGGATGCAAATTGAGAATGTGATAACAATTTGTTGTAACTGTGTCAAGGATGTAAAGTTCATAAAAGCATAAGGTAGTCGGCTTCAAGATTCTCACCGAACCAGTTGCAGATCAATATGTCAAGGATAATGCTGTCCCACCAACATTCGTTGAAGTTTGGTAACATGTGGCGGAAGGTAAGCTGAAAGCATAAGTTTAATGATGACAGAAAATACGTACTACTCTTGATTGTAAAATGTAAAGATGCTGAATGAACATTCAAACGAAGCTGAGAAAGGGTAGGACCTCCATAAACTCAAATCCAATGGATAAAACCCACAAAAGAGGCTGATTACGAATCATGATGGCCTTTCCCCACCACCCTATGATATGAGCCAAAACAAACTCATCAAACAGTGTGTCCTACAAAGCAAATATGCCATCAGAGAGAGTGCCTTTTCCTGCAGCTTGTCCAAAAAAGCAATACAAGATTTTGAAAAAACAAATACGAAAGGTAAAAGGATAGTGAAAGAAGATATCATACATAAAGATTCTTAAACCTGTTTGTGGGATTTTCAGGTATATAGATTCTGCAATCGGCACCATAGGATCTTTCAGGTAGCTCTGCATAGTAAGTTAAAGTAATTTTAAGCTCTGACTCATATGGCAAAGAAGATGAGAAGCATAAATTTGAAGAAATAATTCACTCAAACTGCTGCAACGAATAGGCCAAAATCCTTACCAATACCAAGATCCGGATGAAGATATCTCATAAATTGCTGAGCATCTTCCCGCTTCTAAGGAAAAAACGACAAAGTATTAAGATTTCACAACAACTGCTGAATGGATGAATTATAACTTGAAAAGTAACTTGATTAGATATCCGGAAGGATACTGAAACTAGGAATAAAACTACTAAATTTTTCACTCATTTATACAATTAGGAAATATGAATTGTGCTAATCAACTCACCTGAAAAAGCAAAAATGTCAAAGCAACAAGGTAAATGACGGCCATTCCATGAACTAGGCGCCAAATAGCAGGATGTGGCCTAATGAGCACCCTGTAATGAAGAATCTCAAAGATAAATATGGTAAAAGTCCATAGGCCAAAAAATGCAAATATATCTGGCAAGCTAAAAGAAAGATAACTCTCATGCTCAATTTTGAAGCCTAAAAGAAAACGACTTGAGCCAAGGGTCTATCAGAAACAGCCTCTATACCTTCACAAGATAGGAGTAAGTTTGCGTACACCCCACCCTTCTGAGACCCCACTTTGGGATTACACTGGGTATGTTGTTGTAGTTGTAGTTGACCAACCAAAGAGGAGTTAAAAAGATGTTCTAGCATGTTCACAGCCAAAAAGTGAAAATAACAAGAAACTGTATTCCTGTTTAAGAAGTAAAAGAAGAGATAACACTCGATACAATAGCGCAGCATTAGCACATCTTTCAGGAGCATTTTTCACAAATTACACAGCAACAACTGTCATTCATATACACAGCGACACCAACTCCTATTTTGAGCTATAATTTACTAGTCAAACCAAAAATATGCAAAACACAACTCAATAAACCTCCGAGAGAGAGAGGAGTATGGCAGCAACTTACGTCGAGGGAGCTTGCAGCAAAGAGTAAGCAAGATACACAGCAACCATAGCCCAAACACCCCTAACAGAGGGAAAAAACAACTTTCACTGTCATGAACATTATAAGGAAAAGATATTTATAAAAGATAAAAATACAAGACAGGCCAGGATACTCACCCTGCTTCATTTCAAGTGGTGGGGTTCGGAGAACAAGAGTAAGCGTAAAAAGGGACGTTAAATTCAAATTTTCATAAAATAAAATTACATGCTTAGAAGATACTAGAAAGGTATATAAGTCACAACAGTTAAGCATTCAATATATTTTAAGAACAATTAAGAAATTGTGTTAGAAGAATAACTTATTTAGACTCCCAAATAGCAACAACGCCACATCAAATGGACTAGAGAGAAATGAAAAGTGCACACCTTTTCACAGATGCCACAATATCACCGGAAGAAGTGTTTTGTGAGTTGAGAGCTCCACTAGCCCAACTGCAAACATAATAACATAAGCAAGTCAGAAAAAAAAAATTATTGGCTTTAGAAAATACAAAAATTTCATACGAGCAAGCAAAACTAAAAGAAAGGTGTGAATCTTGTGACTAACAATGTAGGTGAATTATCAAGCCCGTTTGGGAGGAGGTGAGAGCTTAATAAAACGTTGATTGACAGATTTACATCTTAGTTTCTAGTTCTTAAACAAAATTTAAAATCATTAGAAGCCGAAAACAATCTGAGCATCTAGTTGAAATCTAGTATATCGATGTCCCAGAGTATTGAAAGGACATCCAAAAGAACAGAAGAAATGACACACAAACTTAGACTTCTTTTCAAGATTTGCCCACAGTCCGAGGAACTTATCCAAAAAATTCCCCCATACTCCACGAGAAGTTGTTGAGAACAATTATACCTGTTCATGACAATTATTTTTATCAACGAATGGGACAAACTTACATGAGTAAACATGCACCAATAAATAACAACGTAATAGTGTGAGGTTTGTTCGCCCAGGAAGTCCATGGATCCAACTCATCCTCATTATTCAATGTGCTATGATCACCATTTTGACGGGTAACCGTACTCTTTTTGCTACCCTTTCTATGTCCATTAGGCTCCATAGCCATAGCCTGGCAGAATTCAACCTCTTGAGCCTTTTCTCTGCACAAAAAGATAAATGGGACTTGTAAAATAATGAGAACATTTCAAAGAAGCCATTAGAAAATCCATATCAGGATGTTCCCTATTGAGCTCAAGCTACTACACGACATACAAATAACAATATATTTTATCAAGGGTAACTTCAGAAATACTACAACTTATGAAAACTTAATTGTTACAGCATAACCTAGAACGAAGAGTAAGTAAACTTCCTTCGTAAACAGGAAGTGTAGGAAAAGCAAACACAGTCCTTCTTTTGAGCATGGTAAACTAAAAGGAAACATAACCTAAAGAAAAATTTGCAAGTCAAGGTAGGAATACAAGAAATAAGTAAAAGGAAGGGATCAGAATAATCTATACAATATTACCTCCACCCCCAAGAAAAGCAAAATTACTAACACATAAGTCTTTAAGTTCCTCGCTACACGTACTAAAACTTACCTTGAAAAGATATAGACTCATACAGGATTAAAGAGTAACTTCATATAAACTAATGCAATACATCCTACACACCAAAATAGCCACTTTAATTGGAGAATAATCATATCCGTGATGACAATTAACCAAGAATCAGCTGATTCATTAATAATAAAATCCACTAAATCATGCAAATCCAATTGAAATTGATCATTACGAAAGAGGACTTAACAGAAAGATTGGGGGGTGAAGCAACTCTTCTCTAATACCCGGAAACAAAAACGTAACCTATATGGTAACTACCAATGCAAAATGAAACAAAGTTGAACACTTTATAGTTGACCATTTAGTACATTACAAACACCAAGCTACTATGGACCAGCAAAATCACAGTTGTATACATATTAGTGACGCCAATTAACCAAAACTCAGCTGATAATTCACTAATACAATCTCCTAAATCAGACAAATCCAATCGAAATTGGTCATTTCCAATGCATGTGACTAACGAGAACATCGGCAACGCCAGGATTCAAATTCAAATCAGCAAACACGCAAAGAAACCCCATGAGGTTCAATATATACATAAAAAAAGACAATTTTAACCATATATAAATAGTGTAGCTCCGCCTAAACAAGAAAAACAAGACTTAACAGAAACATAACACTAAAAATAGAACCACCAAAACTTCTTCAATACCAGAAACACAAATGGAACTTGGAGTAAAACTAGCAAAGTAAAATCAAACAAATTTAAAGAAAATAACAACAACAACAATTATAACATATCCAATGAAACCTCACGAGTGGGGTGGGGTCTGGAATGATAGAATATACGTAGACCTTACCTATGTTGCTCGGACTCTTCAAAAATGTTGAGGGGTGCCTGTCAGATCCTCCAAAAATAGTGTATTTTTGAAGGATCGACACGAATGCAACATTTTTTGAGAGTCCAAGCAACTTAGGACCTTACCACTACCATATGTGAGACTGTTTCCGTAACACCCTCATCTCAAAATTTAAAGAAAATAACAACCACCCAAAATTCAA
>JAPFFP010000088.1:4076847-4093897 GCA_026153255.1 Solanum medicagineum
TTATTATTATTATTATTATTATTATTATTATTATTATTATTATTATTATTATTATTATTATTATTATTATTATTAGACATTAAGACAATAATTCTTGGATTCAGTCACCAAGACAATAAAAAGTTGTTAACTTTAATAACTAATCAATCAAGACTATGGACTTTTAATTTTCTTAATCTACTGATTACAAATGATTGGACAAAAATAAACAGGTTGTCAAAAGTATAAGTAATCCTATTAATCTTCATCCATTAGTTGGATCAACCAAATAAAATAATCAATATTATTTTTTTTCAGACTGACAACTACTCCATCACCATATGTTGTATGAGATTTTGACCAAAATATCTTGTCCACAATTTTTTTTAAAATAAAAAATATTTATTTTAAAAGGGAATCTCAAATTTGAGATCCAAATCAAATTGGATCAGATTTAGAACAACTAAAATAATACAAGGAAGGGCGGATCGCAGGAGAACCCTTTTAAGTAGATGACTCGTCAAGCAGTTGGAGCAGGATTTCTTTCAGAAAAAGAACTTTTTATGTCACTCAGAAATTGGTAAACTTATGTGACACTTTTCCTCCCCACACCAATAATAATCATATGCTGAGATCTCGTATTCGATTAATAAAGAACGAAGACTAGCTGATCACTCTAAAGCGAGACAAATTCACAACTTAAAATATATATATTAGTTTGAATTAGCAATTTCACTATGAATCATTTGATTTATAGGGTTTAAATCTATTTTGATGTTGATTTAGCGAGTTCTTTAACAATATTCATGTAATATTTGAATCAAAATTATTAAATTCGAACGAAAGCATAACTAATGCAATAGGTCCCCCTAGAGTGTCAAGGTTCTTCTTTGGCTCAACTTTTAAGTGTCAAACTCAATTGAAAATGTGACACTAACTTTTATAGGTTATTTTGGAACTTGTGATTTGTGATTATATATATAAGTGAATGTGACACTATTCCTTTTGTGACCACATTCCATTGACCCCCCACCCCCACCCCAACCCCAACCCCACCCCCAACCTCCACACACATACACACCACAAAGACACACATACAAAGACATCAAGTAAAACATCACAGCCAATTTGACAAAACTAAGATAATGGTGTCTTCTCAAATAATATTGTTGGTCCTTTTAGGTTATAAGGCAAAACATACCTACATGCATTGATCTTGATGTAAGAATTGTAGGTGACCATAAGTGGATTTAGAGCGAGTTTTGTAGATTCAGCTAAAAATATTATTTTTTGTTCCAATTATTTATATATGATAGATGTAGTATATAATACATTGATTCGATGGATCTGGAATACAATATTTTAGTCTAAATCTTATATCGTATTCCAAAAATCATTAGATATATGCAAAAATTAAATCTAAAAGGAGTTATTAGTATTTGATATCGTATTATAGAATCTAGAACTCATAAGATTGAAATCTTCACCTCACTTCAGTATTCGTAGACATACAATTGAAGTATTTGAATTAAATCTATGCTTATAATAAAGGAAAATGTTTAAACTTGCTTATGTACTATTTGAAATTTCTCAATTTTGATCTTCATACATTCATACCATCGACATTTGCAACATTGCACATATTTACTTTTGCCACTAAGAGAGCTTTAGCGCGAAAAGAATGAACCCCACGTGTTTGAATTCTAATATAAGAGGTCTAATTTTATCCCTCAGTTTCTTACTTTAGTTTAAATCTATCCTTAAATTGGATCTTCATTAGGAGTCAGAGATAAAAACTAGATTGTTTCTTAAAAATTTAAGCAAGATCAAATCAAAAGTTCAATAGAAGGCGAAGATGATCAAGTTCAAATAATACAACGAAATTTTAACTATTTTCTCTATAACAAAACCAAATACATACATTCTCAATTCATTGAACTTTAGATTGTGAATTCACTTCTGTTCCAAACAACAAAAATATTTATATTAAAAGGCTAATCAAGAGGGATAAAAAGGGGTTGTTTTCAAATGTCCCAACAACAACAATGACAAAAGCTTTGATCTAATAGACAAAAACAAAATTTCATTAAAACTAAAAAAAAAAAAAAAATTGAAGACAAGAAAGAGCAGAGACTTCACTTGTTGTCTAAAATTTGTATGGTCAAGATTCCATTTCTCTCAACATTATTCACCTAATTTAATTGCATGATTCCGACAGCCAGATCAATGTCTCATTTCGAGGTACTATTTTTTCTTGTTAAAATAATATTAATCAAAATTACAAAAACAAAAAAGTGGTCCAAAGTTCCTACTTTTTGTAATAATAATAAACCAATTGAGTCTCATCACATGAATTTTTCTTGAAAAAGTAGGTTGTAGATAATTCATAGAATTAATGGACCATTCTCAACTATTAAAATCTCACCTAGTTATAAGTCAATATTTTAGGTTGGACTCTCGTAGCTTAGCTTGTTCAACCTATAACAATTACATTAACATAGGTTGGTCCATTGTGACTTGAAAGTTGTGGCCTATATTAAAAAGAAAAGTGAATCGTGAACGAGATTGTTGATTTTGAAACAAGACAAGCATAATAAACTATTGAACTTGGCATAGATTTCATTGATAATTGGTTAGAGATTTATAGATTGAATGGTGATTTGTAGAGTGAATGGACCACTCTCAACTATCAAAATCAACCTAGTTATAAGTCAATCTTCTTAGGTTGGACTCTCTTGTTCAACCCATAATAATTACAATAACATTGGTTCGTACATCGCGACTCGGAAGTTGTGGCCTATATTAAAAAGGAAAGTGAATCGTGAACAATGAGATTGTTGATTTTGAAGTAAAGACAAGTATAATAAACCGATTGAGCCTTGCATGGATTTCATCGATAATTGGTAAAAGGTTTATAAATTGAATGAGTTTTCTACTTAACTAGTTTTTGGATTTGGGATACTTCTAGTTAACTAGTCTTTTAAGTTCTGACCCTCCTAATATTCAATCTACAACAATTATATCAAAGTGTATTTATCCAGTGTTATTTAAAGTTATGACCTATTTCGAGCGTAGAGTTTCATATGGTTTGTAGAATGAATGAACCACTCTCAACTATCAAAATCCAACCTAGTTATGAGTCAATCTTTTAGGTTGCACTCTCTTGTTCAACCTATAACAATTACATTAACATTGGTTGGTCCACAACGACTTGAAGTTGTGGCCTATATTAAAAAGGAAAGTAAGTCGTGAAGAACGAGATTATTGATTCTGAAGCAAGACAAGCATAATAAACCAATTGTGCCTTTGCATGGATCGATTTCATCAATAATTAGTTAGAGGCTTGTAGATTGAATGAGTTTCCTACTTGCTAAACTAGGTTTTGGATTTGGGATTCTTCTAGTTAATTAGTCTTTTAAGTTCCAACTCTCGTATTCAATCTATGTAACAATTATATCAACGTCTATTTATCTTGTGTTATTTATAGTTATGACCTATTTCGAGCGTAGAGTGTCAATGGTGGAAACATAAAATCAAAGAGGTAAGTCACCTTGAATAATGAGGTCATTGATCCTCTAACAAGTTAACTATAATGAACCAATTGAGTCTCACATGAATTTTCCTAGAAAAATTAAGTAGGATGTATATGATTTATAGAATGAATGGACCACTCTCAACTATCAAAATCAACCTAGTTATAAGTCAATCTTTTAGGTTGGAGTACTTTCTTGTTCAACCTATAACAATTGCATTAACATTGGTTGGTCCACAGCGACTTGAAGTTGTAGCCTATATTAAAAAAGAAAGTAAATCATTACTAACGAGATTGTTGATTTTGAAGCAAGACAAGCATAATAAACCAATTGAGCCTTGCATGAAAATCATCAATAATTGGTTAGAGATTTGTAGATTGAATGAGTTTCCTACTAATTAAACTAGTTTTTGGATTTGGGATACTTCTAGTTAACTAGTCTTTTAAGTTCCGACCCTTCTATTCAATCTACAACAATTATCTCAAAGTATAATTATCCGATGTTATTTAAAGTTTATGACCTATTTCGAGCATAGAGTGTCATATGATTTATAGAATGAATGAACCACTCTCAACTATCAAAATCCAACCTAAGTCAATCTTTTAGGTTGGACTCTCTTGTTTAGTCTATAACAATTGCATTAACATTGGTTGATCCACCGCTACTTGAAGTTGCAGCCTATATTAAAAAAGAAAGCAAGTTATGAACAACGAAATTATTGATTCTGAACTAAGACAAGCATAATAAACCAATTAAGGCTTGTATGGATTTCATCGATAATTGGTCAGAGGTTTATAGACTGAATGAGTTTCCTACTTATGATGAAACTAGTTTTTGGATTTGGGATACTTCTAGTTAACTAGTCTTTTTTGCATTGGGCTCTTGTGTCCAATATTTTAGGTTTGATTCTCCTATTCAACCAATAACTAAAATATCAATCACGACTTAAGGTGGTGGGCTAATAGTATCCTAGACATCCAAGAGGAAATTGATTGTGAATAATAACGCGTTTGTTCATCCAGAATTGCATGGACGCACATGAATTTCACAATTGGTAAGAGCTTTAATAGATTGAATGCCTTCTCCTACTAAAAAGTTAATCATCGCGTTGTGGTCTTCTATTCAATCTACAACAATATCATGATGTGTTAGAGACACCATATAAACAAGAAGATAGATTATGGTACCCTACTTGTGTCCTATAAAAGTGTGTTAAGTTATTGTTTGATATACATAAGGGGACTTGTTTGGACAAAAAGTATTTTTGGACCACAAGGACTTGAAATAGGAAAAAGTTTAAAAATTATTGGTCCCCCTTTTCTTAATCTTGTTTTTTTTTTCTTTTCCAATTAGGTATGTACATTTTTTGTGTTTTTTTTCATTGTAGTTGACTCTATTTGTATTAATGAAAATGAGGTTAAAGGAAAGGGGATCAATTTGATTTCACTATATGTACATAAATGTATAAGATCAACTTACTTAGGGAAAAAATCTATCCAAAAAAAAAAAACCCTAATATTTGTCTCTTTATTAAAAAGTTTATTCTAAAAAATGCAGTACAATTTAA
Source organism: Solanum medicagineum (assembly GCA_026153255.1). Classification (NCBI taxonomy): domain Eukaryota; kingdom Viridiplantae; phylum Streptophyta; class Magnoliopsida; order Solanales; family Solanaceae; genus Solanum; species Solanum medicagineum. Next base: position 4,081,927 of record JAPFFP010000088.1, read on the forward strand.
AGATTCGAAATCAAGATGGTTATTAGGTGACCGTTTAGACATAATTATTGTGAATTTTGAAAGGAGAAAAAGTAGTATTTGGGAAAGGAAAATGGTATACGGAAATCGGAGTTTTGTTTGGACATGAATACAAATTTGTTGTTTTAGAATTTTTGTGAGCGATTTGGAGTGAAAATTGTGAAAATAATATTTGGAGTTTTTCAAGTTAGAAAAAATTTCAATAAATTTAGAAAAATTATAATAATTCTACGTTCAAATAGATCGCCAAATTCATCAAATCATATACTGCATTTGCTAGCAATAATCAAATTTAGAACTGATTTTAATCAAACTTATAATAAATATGTGTATGAGGAGAACTTGCTCTTTATATATACATGGACGATGAGCATTTGTTTTCCTTCCTTCTTATAACTGAGAAATCTCGAGGTCTATGATGCATGATTTGAAACTCAATCAAAAATGGAATTCAGGATTTAACGAATTTTGAGAGGCAAATTATAGAGGAAGAAAGAGTTCCATATCAAAAAATTCATCATGTGTGTTCCTCCTCTTCTTTTTCATGCAACATAATCTCATATAGTGCCAAATATTCATAACTTAGAGAGACAAATTCGTAATTTAAACATAGCAAATTTATCTTTTAAAGTTCTTATAGTGCTAAGAATTTCAATAGTAATCTTCAAAGAAATGAAAAAAATAAAATAAAATACCACACTTATGATATTAACCTATGTCAATGGAATTCTATTTTGAAAATTCCACACATACAAAGACATATATAGTACCTAAACAACAATTCATACTGTGGAGTTGGGTATGTTGTTTGGACTACTCGAAAAATGCCAATACATACATATCTAATCCTTAAAAAACAGTGTATTTTTTGAAGAATTTAATTCGAATACTATAAATTATTGAATAATTCAAACAACATAGTCGTGCATGAATGAATGAATATTAGTTTGTTGATACGATAAAGTACAATGGGCCTCAAAATAGTATCTTGGGTTGCAATTGTTGCCTATCATGTTTGGGCTTTAAGGAAGGCATGCAGGCTCATATTGTTGAATGTTGGACAAATTAAAGAAAGGTATTGTAATTGAAAGCATTACATGTGTTAGTTAAATATATAAAAATCCCTAAATTATCAGTATTTTATATTAATTATGATAGAATTTTAGGAAAGACAACATCTCGAACCAGTATTGCGATCCTTTATCTCAGTTATTGTAGTACTTGTATCGTTCAAGATATAATAATTTGACATTGTTTTTACCTTTTGTTAGCTTGTCACCAATAATCTATTCAGGAAATAGATGATTAACCCTAATAAAAATATTATTGATTGATTTGACATAGCGAACTCGTGACCAATAATAACGTTACTAACACTTTATTTTTGCATGATTTTATGTATTGTTTTATATATATAGTAGTATATTTTATTACATTGTATCATACCATATATCGTATTATATTATTTTAATGAATATAATGTTTGAATAAAATTGAATCATATCCATAAGTTGAATGTTGAACCTATAAAAACTTATAAGGTACGGAGTAGCACTACTATGAAAAAATAGAGTAAATGATAAACAAAATAAGTAAAAATAAAATGAAAAAAATATTAAAATAATATTAAATAAATAAATTACATAAAATAATTATTTTTATTATTATGCGATACCATCATTCGAGACGAATTTAAACATACCATACCATACCAACCATCCAAACAAGGTGTAAAGTAAAAACAAAAGGAATTTAGTCTTTGTACGTTGCCTCTCTCCCTCTCAATTTTTTTTCGCAATGGCGACCCTAATGTATCACATGTTGTCATCGTCTTCACTGTTATCTCTGGGACTCTACCATCTCGTCTCCGCCACCCGGAACCGCCTCAAATCCGCCGGAGACTACGCCGCCAAACCCTACCACCCGTTCTCCTTCATATCTCAGCCGCATCTCCGCCGTCTACCTCTCTATCTCCTCCTTCTGTGTCTCCTCATTTCTCTGATCCATCAGTTGCTCGTCTCTTTAGATGCCGATCCTCTCCTCAAAGGTCACACTCCGGTGCACCGTTTCACGTCTCTTCAAGCAGCGGCTGTTGTTTTCTCGTTTCTAATACTCGTCGTGTGTCTCCTCATCTCCGAGTCAACTTCTCTTCTTCCGGTTCCTTCCGATCTGTTCTTCGCATTCGCTGCAGCACTTTTCTTCCTACAGTATTCGGTATCTGCTTCTTCTGCTTCTGTTCAAACCTCCGATCTCCAGGCTAAATGTGATTCCGTTTCTGCTCGCATTTCTGCTCTTTCTGCTCTACTTTGTCTCGTGATCGCCGTTCAACCTAGGCTTTTCCTGGCTGATGTTGCCTTAGCTGCTTCTATATGTCTCCAGGGACTATGGGTTCTCCAGACGGGACTTTCGCTTTACGTTGATGCGTTCATACCTGATGGTTGTCATAAGCTGTTGGATGTTGTTACGGGGGTAGAAGGTTCAACGAAATGCGATTTGGAGGACTCTAAACTTCGGGCTATTGCTATACTCGATTTGGCTTTTGTAGTTCATGTGATGTTTGTCTTGCTCATTGTCATTGTCACTTATGCTGCCGTTGCTAAAACTGTTGGCATCAGGAGATTTGGCTCTTATGAAGCTCTGTCCAACGCTGACTCTAGTCATATACAGATGAAAGCTATGACGGGAACTCAGGCTTGATAATCGATGCATTAGGTATCATTCTCTCCATAACTACTCAAAGGATATGTTAAGCTCTTAAGCAGAACAATTGAATAGGTGAAATGTAAGGAGATGCATTGCTTAATATATAACATCTTGTAAATGCGATATATCAACTAAAATTAATTTTCTACTTCCTGTTTTGTGATGGTTGTGCAAGTATTTGTTACTGTTCATTTATTCGGTACATGCATTATTACATCTCCTGGTCTGGACAGATTCCTAGTCTGTATCATCAGTGGACCAAAGTTCATGCACTTGGCAGCTAAAATGAGTGCCAAAGCAAAGGAATTAAGCACATCGCTCGATGTGATAACACAACATACTAATAATATAATGAGGGATGAAAGAAAACAACCACATGTCTAATCCAAATATCGAAAGAAGCTGGGTGACCGTTACTATTAGTTGGTTTATGCATTAGAGTATAGTACCGAAAGCACTTCCACAGTTGGAGGTGATAGTATTGCATCCCAAATAATAACCAAAACATGCTCAACACCAATATCGGAGATCAATAAGGAGGAAAAGGAAGTTTCTGTAGAAGTTGACATCCTCATTTTTGGTTGTGCGAGTGTTTGTTACTGTTCATTCTCTAAGTAAGTGCATTATCAAATCTCCCACCCTGGAGAGATTCCTAGCTTTGTATTATCAGCTTTACCATCACATGCTTGGCTCTTATTTTGCTGCAATTGTTCTCCCAGGACCCAGGCTAAAATAGACCTATGAATGTTTTTGTACGTGATTTTTGAAAAAAAAAAATTTATAGTATGAACTAATTTGCTTAAGCTGTAAGTCCATAATTTCGACCATTGTTTCTGCTTTCAAAATGTCTTTGTCTGGCCAGGATTATCCAGGACAGTGTTAATCTTACTCAGGAATTATTAAAAGCATTGGAGCCACTAGGGTTTCTTCTACTTTATCCCTTGTTTCTTTCAGAATTGATACTTGCAAAGTGGCAAAGACCTAGGATAGAATTAGCTAGGACTTCTTACAGTGTCTTTCTCAATAAGGATTCCTCTCCTTTACCATTCAGGGTCATCATGTATCACAACTTCATCTCCATATCTGCTTCTAAATGATTCACCTGTTGAACTTATTAAAACTTACTGTGGTCTTTGATAAGGGGTCGTCTATCCCCGTGCTTTTTCATTCTTTGTTAAAATGCACTTACTAGGGCCAATATATAAGTACTATAAAAAGTATGTATAAGAGAGACCTTATCTTGGTTGAAGTATCCGAAGAATATAAACTTGCTTTCATTGGGTCTATTTCTACTCTTGTTTACCATCTTGGTTCATATTCTTCTGAGCTACGTTCCCCACAAAGTTGATATGAAGATTATTCTTTTTCTTGACCTGTAAACCAACTCACCAGGGGGGAGGGGCGGGCAGTTAATTAAAGAAAAGGTCTGTTTAACATGACTCATGTTAAAAAAATTATCTGGTCTAGAGATGGCTCTCTTTTTTCTAGCAGTAAATGGAAAGTATCATAAACAACGTCCTTTCTTAGTCTCTCTGCAAATAGTATAAGTCTTGGACCTGGAAACTGCGTATTGTTGGTAGAGGAGGTCTGTATAAGCATATTAAATGAGAATGGGTCATGTGAAAACAATTAAGGTATTGGGTAACTTTATCCCATTACAACTGAAATGATCCATTTCCTCCATTTTCCTTGAAACATTGGTCCTGAGATCTTAACCATTCCCACTTCATCATTTTGCTATTGATGATCATATAATTGCGCCTGTTGGATTTTATGAGTGTAACTGATTCCATTCTCTCCAACGAGAGTTTAAAAAGATATTTACTCCAAGATCCACATTTCTCCCTCAGCTGTCAGACTTAGAAGTTTAGAGTAGAAACCTCTTTGCCTCTCTAAAGCATTTGTTTCACTTGACAATGACATACTCAGTGTCAAGTGAGTATCAGACAATGACAATGACAGACTCAGCTGTCATATATTAAACTCATCAGAGTAGATATTATTTGTGCTGAAACCTAGAATTCTGTATTTGTGCCTTTTCTAGGATTACATTGACAATGGCATACTCAGTGTATTACCACAAATAGGATATGGGAAGTTAGACTGTACGCAGATCTTACCTACCTTGTGGAGGTAGAGAGGTTGTGTCAGATAAACCTTGGCTTAAGGAGTGCCTTTTCTAGGATTATCAGATAGAAACTTTACACAATCTTTTCTTGAATTTGCCTTCACTTAGATTCGCATGGTTCATAACCTTCTTTCCACCTACTACTTGGAGTGATCCTCTCCAGTGTTCAAAGCCTCTTCTCTAAAGCAGTGTATAGACCATGGTTATTACTCATTACTGTTTTTTCTTTCATCTAGAATTTGGAAACATGGAGTGTAGTTCTGTTCCAGCGACACTCATTTTTAACAGTAGCTGATAGTTAAGATGCTTTTCAGGTGATGATGGTCAAGAATGTGACTGAAGCCAGGAAAATACTATAGCCTATGTTGTTCACTCTTTAAAAATGTCTCAGAGTGCCTGTTGGATCCTCCAAAAGTAGTGCATTTTTGGAAGATTCAACATAGGTATGGCAGCATTTTTGGAGAGCCCGAGCAACACCGACTATAACTTCTCCAGGCAGGATCCTTTCAGTCTCACAAGAAGTGGCTATTGAGAAACTACGCTTAGTTCTTATCATCAAAAACTTGACCCCCTTGTGATCTCAGTTCCTACAATATTTAAAGTTTTTCCCCTGTCTCTAAATCTTTTGACTGTACGTATTTGCTTTATTTCGTATTAACCATCTTTTGTTGATCAGCTTATAGGAAGGGATGGCGTTCCAATCAGATTAGTCCATTATTCTTGGCTGTTATATCTCAATCAAGAAGAATAACATTTTAAAAACGAGCTAAGCGCTGCCAAGAAGGCTTGCCCAAAGCAGATATATGGCACATTCGGGTTTTGTATTTACTGAGTTCAATCTTGTTGGAGTAGAAGCAGTTTCGTTTGTATGGACCCAACACTTAAAACATTAGTGTGTATTTTGTTTGGACAAAATGTTGTATGAAACGTCAAAGACAGTATAATTCAATAGGAAGAGGAATTTTTTTTGGTTCCTGCCTTTCTAATCCTATATATGCAATACCAACTACCAAATGAAGGAAACCCATCTTCTCTTGAAAATCTTTGTGGCGATAATACCAAAACATCAAATTGGGTGTGATGTTTATTAATTCAGATTTCAGGCAACAACAAAGAGGATTGAAGAATAAATGGAAACAGACGGAAAACTACCCCGGTTTCAAGCCGTTCTCAATATAATTATACAAAGTATTCTAAACATTATATGAAGTATTAAACCAAGCATTTTCTAGGATTGTGTTTCGACGAATCACCCCTTGTAGCTTATTATCAAGTACAGATTAATTTAAGATCAAAAAAGAAGAAAAAGCAATTAGCTTTCTCTTCAGCATTCGAATCTAGCAAACACAAAAACTGAAAAACACATTAAAAAAAAATAGTTGCATCAAAGGACGCGTGCTTAGTAGGTGTAGCCCTTAACAAACATTCCCTTCTTAGCTTCCTCACTTTCACCTTCTGCGGAGTATTTTCCAAGTTGAGCCAGGGAGTTAGCTTTTGCACGAATCAAGAGTGCCGTCTGTGCAGCTTCCACATTCTCAGGACGTCCTTGCCATGTCTTGAGCACTGTGTTCTGGAGTGCTCGTGCATACGAGAAGGATACATGCCATGGGTTGGGGCTCTGGTTCATCGCGTTGAGGTTGAGTGTCGCTTCCACTTCAGATTGTCCTCCGGACAGGAACTGGCAGGTAGAAAATTACACAATTTTTAGCACTGCTGAACAAGAAAAAGAGCAAGGAATAGAAAAGGACCAAGACGTAGCAATGTAAATAAAGTTTTTCAAAGAAAAAAGAGTCCAAGTGTGTAGTTTCTCTAGTCTTTCTATGGTTCATTTTGATTGAATGAAAAAGAAATGAGTAAACCAAAGAGAAGGAAGTCGTACCATGATTCCGGGAACTGCAGGAGGAACTCTTCTTTTCAGCATGGTGAGTGTGTATTTAGCAATCGCATCTGGAGAAGCCTTCTCTTTGTGCTCAGCACCAGGAGTAACCATGCTAGGTTTAAGCAAAATTCCTTCAAAAACAACGTTGTTTTCTGCAAGGTAGTAGAAGACTTCTGCCCAAACACGTTCGGCAACTTCAAGTGTTCGTTCTATTGGGTGGTCTCCATCCAAAAGAATCTCAGGCTCCACTATTGGCACTAAACCATTGTCCTGTAGGAAAAAATAATCTTCAAAAATCCATAAATAGAAAGACAAACTTCCATCTTTCCCAGATCATGCAGATCCCTTAAAGATTATTCTCCAATTCTGAAGACAGAAGGATATCCAAAAACAAGTGCAACCCAAACCAGTCTGGTGACTCGGTTATCTCACATTTCAATCACAACTTTGTAAAGATGGAAAAAGTCCTAAATGTTACCTGAGAAATGGCAGCATAACGAGCAAGACCCCAAGCTGCTTCTTTTACAGCCAAAGCAGAAGGACCGCAAGGAATGCTAACAACTGTTCTCCTGAAAATTTCGAAGTCGCATATCATTTATGTTCCATAATTCTTCAGAAATGTTTAATGCACCCTGATCTTCCAAGAAAGAATAAGATAAAACATGAGAGACGAATAGCAGAAGAGTAGTACAAGGCCACAACATACCATTTGGCAAAACGTGCCCCTTGCTTGTAGTATTCAGCAGACCTGGAAGCCAATCCATCCAATCCTTGGCACCAAGATTCATTGTTAGATCCAGGTAGGGGAACCAAACCCTGCAAGTGAAAAAAGAAGGGTTAAAATTGGACAGAATATTTGCAACAACAGTTTAAGAAAGGTAGCAGCAAAATCCTGAAGAGCAGAAATTACACCTTGTCAACTTTGATCCCAGGTACAATATTCTGATCGCGCAAGACGTCAACAAACTTCTTCCCATCTGTAGTGGACTGATAAAGTGTCTCTTCGAATAGAATGGATCCAGAGATGTAATCACCTAGGCCAGGAGTGGTCAACAAGAGCTGACGATAAGCTTGTCTGTTTGATTCTGTATTGTCCAAACCAATTGATGCCAGTCTCTTTCCAGCAGTTGCATTCGATTCATCAATGGCGAGGATGCCCCTTCCAGGAGATGCAATAGTTTTCTATATCAAGTAAGGAATAGACAAAGGTTCAACGCTATTATATTTTGCAGAACATCTTTTAGCCCACATCGTCTGAGTTTACAAGAATGTTAGGCAAATGTGAGCTTTAACAAGGAGGTGTATACATCTAGCATTATGTAACATGTTGAACCAAACCCACTGATTGTGACTTGGGCCATGTCTCGATATGCAGAAATAAAATATATGCATACATGTAAAAGAATAAACCATGTAGCTGTTGCTTTGTACAAGAATTTGAATGTATTGTTATTGCCGAACATATCAACATCAACATAAAAAAAATTTAAAAAGTTTACCAACTAAACTTTTCATTTCCACAAACCCACCGAATCCAAGCTAGTACAGTTTCAAAATTTAGTATATAGTGGAACTTATAAGAAAAACTAACTGATATGCATGATCTAAACCAAAAGAGAAAAACTTACTAGATCTGATCAGAAAACATTCAAACAAATAGAAGTGTATGTGTGTGTGTCTGAGAAAGATATCACTTTCATGTATCTCTGAAAACAAATTTTCAGATTATCAACCGAAATTTAAGATTATGAAGACCTTTAAAATTAAGGATAAGGTCTGCATGTACACTATACTAACCACACCTCACTAGTGGGCCTGCATTGGGCATAGTAGTTGCAAAATTAGAATGAACCATTTAGCTGCTTCATAGCTACAGCCAAATACATCAGCATCACTATAAACAATAAAAAGCAATTCTGAGTGAAAGTAAACCTCTTAAATTTCTGAAATTTCCATCAACCCACTGGACCAATAGCAGCAGCTCACTAGCACACACCTCTAACCAAAAATTCAACTTAAAATGCATGATCGAAACCAAAAAGAAGCTTTAAGATCCAACTGATAGTACAGCCAAACATATCAACATCTATATAAAAATTTAAATAAATAAAAAGTTAGCCAAACTAAACTTTTTCAATTTCAAGTTCTCAACCAATCCAACGGCAGCACAGTTGCAAAACGTTCAGTATTCTAGCAGAATTCAATACAAAAATTCAACATAAAATGCATGATCTAAAATAAAAAGAAGCTCTTAGATCCAACTGACAGTACAGCCAAACATATCAACATCAACATAGAAATTTAAATACATAAAAAGTTCACCAAATTAAACTTATCAATTGTCAGCACAGTTACGAAAATTCGGCATTCTGGCGGAATTCAACAGAAAAAGTCAACAGAAAATACATGATTTAAACAAAAAATATAAAATAAATCACGCTGCATCAGCACAAAAAGCTTATAGATCCGATCACAAAGCATGCAAACACAAAAACACACACACCGATACAAAAATAGATAGATATAGAGAGAGAGATTTACAGCGGTTTTGACGAGCTCATCGGTGTAAGATCCGGCGCAGACGACTGAGACGCGGTGGCGATTAGAAACAGGCAACCGGGAGGATGATCCAGGCCGTTGATTGAACGATTGTTGACCGATCCACGAGGAGTTGAGCTTCACCAAACTAGAACTCGCCATTTTTCTCTCTCAAAATCGCCTCGTTTTCTCTCTCTCTGCGCCCAAAAAAAAAATAGTATCAGTTTTGTGTAAAGCGTCGCTGTTGAACAATATATAGAGAAATGACGTTTTGCGGGTTGGTAGAGACGGCTAAAACAGAGTTCCTTTTTTGTTATTTGGGGTCCTCGAAAAGTCCGCTACTAAACAGCGAACGGAGATACCAAACGACTAATAATTAGAAATCTAGACTCCTATTTGTAATAAGTGCAAAATTTTAACTTATTTCTATTTCACATATTTCTTGCAAAAAAGTTTACACTTCACAAAATTATTTATGTTTTTTAAAAAATTAATTGTAAAGGTGGTAACAACAATAATAACGTATAGATAGAAAATGAAGTATTCGTGGAATCACGTTGGGTCCATGTTTAATGATGATGGTGGATGAATTGAGTTTGTGGTGATTGAGATTGAACTATTTGTGGAGTTGCAGTCTTTTGAATTTCATGTTTGACCATGAATCCTGAAGGTAGTAGGTTTGCATTTCAAAGTGTGACGTCAGTTCCCAAGCATACAGGTTAAATAAGTAGCGACTGTGCAAGTTGCTCAATTCCAATCACAACAAATCCACCCACCCGCCATCGCCATTAGAAATAAATTCGTTGTGAATTTGGGGAATGGAGGTATCCTCCGAGTCAACCCCAAGCACACAGTCAAGCAGGCCAGTTCAAAAAATAGCAATTCCGCAAAAACTTGGAGGGGGTGTTTTCCTCCCCCTTAGGTGGGAGGGTGGGTAGGTTTTGTGGTGCTCAAAATTGAGCAATTTGTGGACACATTATCTTTTGAACTGCATGTTGACATGTGTACTTGGAGGCTGACTTTATACCCTAAATCGACTTCGCTTTCTTCAGCTTCGCGGGGCAATTCTATATTTGACAATAAATTACAAATTTAAGAGGTTATTTATATATTTTACCAATTTTCCTATAACATATATTATATTACAAGTATTATACATTGTATGTAGAAATTATCATCAGTAAACAAATAAATACGTACTTTATCTATTCTCGTAAGTAAAGTTCAATTTAAATCTTCCAAAACCTTAAAAGGAGTACAAATTCTTTCGATTTTCTCGGGCATAAAAAAGATGGTCTCTACGATTGAGAATCACTTTGAAACAAAGTAATGAACCAAAAGAATCATGCACATGAGTCGAGCTTAACTTAATATTAAATATTAACACTTTGTGGAATAATCAAGAATTTAAGACAATCAAAGTTAAAATTATAAAATCAAACCCTCAATCAGGAATTTTATATACTAATGATATAACTTACTATCGTATATCAGTTAGTTCATTAAGAAAAAACCTCAAATCGATAATGCAATATATAAAATTAAAATTACTACCAAAACCACTAAACCAATAATTTATTATTGATAAATCAATTTTTTTCATTTGAGTTATTCGCTTCGATTCAATTTGGATAACCCTACACGAGATAAGCTACTCACTCGCTCTATCCCATCTCTCGCGACTTGTATGATCGGAAAGTTCTCGATGCAAACAAAAAAAATATTATTCAACAAAAATATATTTCGATAAATAATCTCTATCTATTTATGCATCTTGTTTAGAATCCAAAGGGTTCAAATTGATTTATGACTAAAATAGAATACTTTGAGTACAAATTCAGTGTTGTGATGGATGAAGCAGAAATTGATGTGAGCCTTGCCACTAAACCTATTCCCAAGAAAGAGATAACTTTAAATATCTTGGGTCCATCATCCAGAGTAGTGATGATATCGACGATGATGTTACACACCGTATTGAGATAACATGGACGAAATGAAGACTTGCAGCTGGAGTGTTGTTTGATAAGAAGATACTAACTAAACTCAAAGCTAAGTTTTACAGGATGGTGGTTAGATCGTCTTTGCTGTATGGGATGGAGTGTTAGGCAATAACAAACTCACATGTTCAAAAGTTGCATGTCGTAGAGATGAGGATGTTTAGATGGATGTGTGGACATACAAGAAGTGATAATAATAGGAATGAGATCACTCAGGAGAAGCTATAAGTGGCCCTGTGGCTGACAAGACGAGGGAAGCGAGACTATGATGGTTTAGACATGTGCAGAGAAGAAGTACTAATGCTCCTGTTAGGAAGTACGAGAGGTTGGATTTAGGAGTTACACGGAGGAGTAGAGGTAGACCGAACAAGTATTGGGGGAGGTAATCAGATAAGATATGGTGAAACTTGATCTCACCGAGGACATGACCTTAAATAGGAAGGAGCGGGATCGCGAATTAGAGTAACATGCTAATAGGTTAATAGGGTTAAGTAAATATCTGGTCGTGGAGTATAGTAAAGTAGTAGAATTTTTCGTGTCTTTATATCATGTGTTGCCATATCTGACTTATATTTGTTAATTTTATCATATTTACATACTATAATGTGTTTTTTGTGTCACACCCCAAACTCCCGTAGGGCGGACCGGCACCCGTTGCCGATAAGGCTCGGGAGAACCAACCTATAACTTTGCTCGTTCTGTCCTTAT
>JAPFFP010000088.1:4093997-4104687 GCA_026153255.1 Solanum medicagineum
TTAGCGTCACTTGTCCTTTTTATGTCTTGTTTCTTTTGGGTTGTACCAATATTGTGAGGTGTGGGGTGTTACATTTTGTTATTAGTCGCTCTTCTTGTTTCCTTTCATTTTTGTCATATCTAGTTTATTCTACTTATCGGTTTTTGAGACGAGGGTTCCCGAGAAACAACCACTCTATCTTTATATAAGATAGTGATAAGATCTGCGTATATTCTACTTCCCGAGACCCCACTTGTGGGATTTCACTGGGTATGTTGTTGTTATTATCCGGCTTTAAAATAAAATTAAAAAAGACAAAAAAGAAATTAGCAAAATAAAAATTAAATTAAAAAAATTACTCAGATTTAGAAATCTAAACCCTAAAAAAGATCTTCATCACCCTCAACAAAATCCCAACTGGAAAAAAAAAACCCTAATCTCCATCTGATATAATGATCCCATAACATTCACATTTCTCCCTTCTGCAAATCCCAAAATTCAAAATCCAAAAATTCCAATTTTGTGGAACTGAATCAATGTCTCAAGATGGAGCAGCAATGGATTGGAAGAAGGATGGTCAATCAGCAAACCCTACCGGCAACGGAATCGGAAATTGTAATCGGAATGGATCAAATGGCGTTGCTTACCCGTCGTTCGCTTCTCACCGTCTGCGATTGAACCCTAGCGTTGATCACAAATCGGATAACTATGATGACCTTCAATTGGATTTCAGTCCGTTGTTGTTTAGCTCCCTTGAACGTTATCTTCCGCCTGCTCTTCTCAGCTCTTCACGTGACCAGAAGGTTAACTACATGCGTGAAATTCTCCTCCGTTATTTTCCTGAAGGCGAACGCACTCGCGTAAGTTATAGGATGTCTCAATTCTGCATTTTGAGTTTTGCACGTGATGCCTCGTTGTATTTCTGCGCGTTTTGGTTAGTGTGTATATGATATGTTAGAATGTGTGTGAATTGAGCTGTGGTAGAATGCTAAGAAGCTGAAAATGAAAAAAAATGGAGATGTGTGCTGTGTAATTTTGCATGTTTTTGGCTTTGGACTATTTGATTAGTGTCTATATTATGTTAGAACATGAGGCTGTTGAAATGAATGCACTCGCATAAGTCATAGCATTTTCAATTCTGCATTTTTGCATTTTACATGTAGCACATCCTTGTTTCTCTGCGCATTTGGATTAGTGTATATATGATATTTTAGAATGTGTGTGAATTGAGCTATGATAGAATGCTAAGAAGGTGAAAATGGGAAAAAAAAAAATTGGGATTGTACTGCAATGTGTTTGGCGTCCTTGTTTTTCTGTGCATTTTGATTAGTGTGTATATACTATGTAAGGATTTGGCTTCCTTGTTTTTTCTGCACTGTTTGGTTAGTGTATATATTATGTTAGTGTGAGGCTGTGAATTGAGCTGTGATAGAATGCTGAGAAGCGGAAAATGGAAAAAATTTGGGATGAAAACTGCAAAATTTTGCATGTAATTGCCCTTTTTTTTTTTCCTTCACAGTTTAACTAGTTTTTGTTTTATCTCAGAATGTGTGTAAATTGGGCTGTGATAGAATAACAAGCTGAAAATGGAAAAACTTTGGGATGTGCATTGCAAAATTTTGCAAGTATTTTGCTTGTTTTTCTGCACAGATTGATTACTGTATATATTATGTTAGAATATGTGTGAATTGAGCTGTAGAACACTGAAAAGCTGAAAATAGAAGAGTTGAGCAGAACATGCCAGTCTCCTAGTGAAGCTTTGTTTAAACGAAAGTTATTTGGGATGCTGTCTGTTGATAAAGTCTTCTCTGACTGTCCTTGGCTTTCAAAAAGAATTTCCCTGCTAGTTGTGAAATTCGCACTCTCTCATTCCGTAACTCTATCAATACTATATTGTATCATCTCCTCTGCTTCAACAGGTCCAGAAGCATAGAGAATACAGACAGAAGATTATATCAAACTATCAGGTACTTACATTTTGCTGAAGGGATTCGCGGTTGATATTTCAATGATGGTTGTTAATGTCAAAATCAATTTTTATGCTTTTTAAAAGTCTATTAAAGTGGAGTATGAAAGTTTACATAACTTAGCTTGTATTTATCTAGAGAGAAATGCCTTTGCATTTGACGAATTATAAGTATAGGAATGTAGCACTCATCCTTGTTGAATCTGGGTTGAGCGTCTTCTTTTCTAATTTGCTTGCCTTTTATTCCAGCCTCTGCACAGGGAGTTGTATACAATGCATGCTGCAAATTTCTTTGTGCCATCATTTCTCAAGGCAATTAGTGAGAACTCAGAGGAAAGTTTCAGGAACATAATGACTGAACCCTCTCCCGGAGTTTTTACATTCGAAATGCTTCAACCACGATTTTGTGAGATGTTGTTGGCTGAGGTATTAGCTGCCTTGCTGCTTCTATTTGCAGGCAATCTACTTCTTCTTCGTAGTTTAGCTTTTATGTTTTCTTATCAGGTTCTGATTGATTAGGTAGAAAACTTTGAGAGGTGGGTCCGTGAGACGAAATTCAGAATAATGCGTCCCAATACGATGAACAGATTCGGTGCTGTTCTTGATGACTTTGGCCTTGACACCATGCTGGAGAAGTTGATGGAAGATTTTATTCGTCCTATTTCAAGAGGTAAGAACTTTATATTTTTATTAGGATGCAGCAAAGAAAACAAAGAGGAGCTTATTGAGAAGATTACCTGGATTTCTTTTGATTTTCTACTTTGATTTTTTCTGCGCAGTTTTCTTTACTGAAGTTGGTGGATCCACACTTGATTCCCATCATGGTTTTGTTGTCGAGTATGGAATGGATAGAGATGTTGACTTGGGTGAGTTGTTTCTATTTAGTAGTTACACGGTGCAAATTATTGCTTGAGTGCCATAAAACTTATTTGGTTCTTTGAGTTACTGCCTTGCTTCTAACAGCTTATTGTTCAGGCTTCCATGTGGATGATTCAGAAGTGACTTTAAATGTGTGCTTGGGTAAGCAATTTTCCGGTGGAGAGCTGTTCTTCCGTGGAGTGCGGTGTGAGAAGCATGTAAATACTGAATCACAACCGGAGGTAATTATTTGCCCATTGTATGAGTTGAGTAATTGTGTGTGTGGAATCCCTATACTCTGCTGGGAAGTTATGTTTCCATTATTTTTTATGATAAGTTCCATTCTTTCATACTTTTGTTTCTTTTACATGGTTGTTATTGTGTTGTTGAAATTAGTAGCCTGTCAATATATCCTGCATTCTTCTATTCTCCATTATAAAAAAAAGTAATAGCTTGTCAAGGTGTTGTTACTGTCAACAATTTCGTATGTATAACAACTTTTTCTGATAAAAAAGCTTACTGTTGATTGTACTTACCAAAAGGAAAGGCTTACTGTTCATTTTGATCATTTGAAGTCATGATAATCTGAACTTCAAAATTGGATCTTTCCTCTCCTTTTTTTCTTTTTTTTTCCTATGTATAATCAATCAAAGTTGGACCTATGACCATCTTCTTGTTCATGGTTAGGGATGGAAAAAGAGATCCCTTTTTTTAAAGTCAAAATGACTCCATTGATATCCACCAGAACATACAGTGTAGATTAGTGCTTTAAAAAAGAAAAAGAACCTTCCAACTGTGTAGAGTATTAATGTACTCTTTACACCCTAAATACAAATGACACAGATGAAGCTTTTAACTCTCTAACAAAGGACCCTCAACCCCTGAAAGCATTCTTCTGCTCCTCCCATTAGCCAGCTGAAAGAGGGACTACTACCTAGATTCCCTTGTACTGGCATCCAATTTGTGGGACCTTTAATTGACGCCTTACTTTGAAGTGCCAATTTGCCTTGTATGTATTTCTCCATTAATAGCAAAGGATAACAAACACACAGTGTCTTAGCTTGATCACCAAGTGTATCAGCTGATACTTGTAGTCTACATATGGTGTAAATAATGAACAAAGTTGCTGATTCCACCTTAGATGTGTGTAAGTAGCAATCATCAAATTCACATACGACTTAATCATGTCACTTGTGTGAACATTCACTATCAGATCTGTAATCTGTAATATTGTAACAGGAGATCTTTGATTATTCCCATGCTGTGGGGCGTGCGGTGCTGCATCGTGGTCGCCATCGCCATGGTGCTAGAGCAACAACAGCAGGGCAGAGGATTAACTTGTTGTTGTGGTGCAGAAGGTATTAGATACTCTTGCCTTCCAATTTTTTTCATGCACTTTACAGTCTGTTCCAAATGTGATTGTGGAAAAATTGTTATTGTTAGAATATCCTGTTATTGCTGCATTACCATCTGTTGGAACTTTGGAAGTGTTAAGCTGACATAGTGCTTTTTAATTGTGTAAGTATGCAATATTGATGCTTAATTAGGGCCTCCTGGCCATCTACACAGCTCTCCTTGATGCAGACGTTGGGAGGTCTTTGATTTAATTTCTGGCATCAGCGCTTGGGTTAGCATGTTTACAGAAACTTTGTTAGAAGGGGCTCCATTAGCCAAATCTCTGAACTTCTTCATTAGCCATCAATGGTGGTTGGTCATGCATACACTGTACTTTGATCGCTCTCTCATTTTCCAACTGAACAAATTTGTTTCTTTTGTCATTAAAAATCTCGATATTTGTTTATGGACATTTCCGCTGCAACTCAATTATAGCAGATAACGAACTTTTTATTCCCGTCTACTAAAATTGTCAAATACCTAAATGATTGTTATCTTTCCCTTCCAGTTCTGTCTTTAGAGAGATAAGGAAGCACCAGAAAGACCTCTCCAGCTGGTGTGCAGAGTGCCAGCGTAATAAGAAGGAAAGGCAAAGGCAGGCTATTGCTGCTACTAAATTGGTATGCAATAACTTGTTTTCTTCATGATATGTAGCAAGTAGTTAACAAAATCTATGACATTAAAAGTTGAAATACAGTTAAAACCTGTCGAAGCATGTTCTAAATTATTTTCTCCTTGATGTTTTTCAGGAGCTGCTGAAAAGAGGAGAAACTGCTATATAAACTGGTCGTGCTGGTTTACTTTTATATATCCCCTTTTGTACTTTGTCCCATGTAATATAGGTCAAACCCTCATATTCAAGGCAGATGCACTTTCTTGTTCAATATAATATAAAAGGGTGTTGTTCGTGTTACTGAAATAGCTATACATGTAAATCGAGTAGGTGCCTCCTATTTGCCAAACTGAGTTGGTATCAGTACACAGGAGCAGTGGTGTAAGCATTGTTTTGTAATCATGTTTGTTAATGGAGGCAGTTTCTCTTTTCAGAGTAGACTACAATTGTGTTATGTCAATATTTCCTTCTTCTTTATTGAGTAGATAGTTTCTTTGTTGACCATTTGAATAGATCCAAAGTGCTGGTTATGGTAAACCAATCGGTTGGTTACTTGAACTTTCACATTGTTGGTGTGTACATTTCCTGTCCCCTTATGTGTCACTGAAAAAATGAACAAAAAGCTCTTCATCTGGTATTTTCTTTTGATACCTATCAGTCACCTATAGTAATCTATACTTGCTTCCTTAAGAGGGGTTGTTCGGAAAGAGGTATTAGAGAAAATAATACATGTAATAGTCATACATCTATTTAATTCTATTTATATTGTAAATCATGACACCGACAATGGAGACTATGCATTTAATACACAAATCAAACAACCGATAAAAGATAATGTCAGTATTACTAATATACTCCCTAGTTAATACTATTTTATACACCGCATCAAAGGAGATGTAAATCTCATAGAATAGCCACACAAATACTACAACACATCTTCACATTGTAGGAGTGGATCAATATGTTTCAAGTACAAAAACTCACTCAACAGGCTTCCTCTTTCTCCCAAGTACAGAAGCTTTCTGTAGTCTAGGACCTCCCATTCTCCACTTCTTAAATGCAGCTGTTGAAGATTGACCAGCTTCATACACTTCAGCATTGATAAAGAAAACCAAAACATTAATACAGTCAAACCCCGGTATAATAATGTTTCGCTACAATCTAGATAAACACTATAGGGTGTTGGGAGTGGTGCCGTTGGCGTGTGGAGGACACAATCAAATATGGGATGCTACATTACTACTTGTGGAACTCATTTCTCCATGCTCACATCAGGAAAGTTATTTCCTGATTTTTTAACAAATTTGTTCTCCTAGTTGAAGTTGGGAATACCAAACACACTCTAAATCTTACAAGTATTTGGACTATGAATAGCAAAATTTGTGCTTGTTTTTGGTTGTGTTATTACAAAAAACTTCTTTTGGCCTTTAAAAGCAACCTGAAAACTGTTACCTGGAAACACGTCTTTGGGAATAAAACTTCTAAAAACAACTAAGGAAAGAACTTTTCATTGTGTTTCTAAAACTTCTCCAAAGAAGCATTTTCAAAAAAAGGTTCTCTAGAAAACTGTCTAAAAGCCCCAACTACAAGAGGTTTGTTTTTCTTTCTTTTAAGATTGTTTTGGAGCTATGTTGCTTGGACTCTCTAAAGATGTGGTTGCACTCGTATCGGACAGCCAAAAACTGCAATACATTTGAAGGATCCGACATGCACCTTGTGGCATTTTTGAAAAGTCCGAGCAACATAGTTTTGGAGGGGCAAGGGGATAATAATGGTAGAGAATCAATAGATTGGCAGAATTTTCTCACATTTAGTCTCTTCTTTGGTAAGAAAAGTCAAATGCTTGGGTGTCACAATTGATGCTGCAGTATGAGCCTTGATGAGGACTTCTCGATATCTTGTTCGAAATGCAACCAGAAGTAGAGGTCCAATGGTTTTTTCACCAATCCTGTTCCAATAAGAAAGATGTTGAACATGAGATAACCCTGACCAGAAGAAAACCAATTTAGCATCTACATTTATATCAATTGACTAATGTGCAATGGAAGGACAAGAAAATCGGGATTGTTATATGAATAAAATCATCATTCTTCCCTAGACAATTGTCAGTTAGTAGGTTCGAAGCAGTTAAATTGACATATTAAAAACACCAGGATTGTTCTATGAATTTATAATTGCATGAACAGTTTAATAACAAGGACTATCCCACTACTCTGGAAAAAGAGAAAGAAAGAGCCTCTCCAGCAACAGTTGAACAAGAAATAAAGGAGCCACCAGTTGCATGCATTTGATTTCCCTTTACTTTTTTTCTCTTGAGGGAAAAAGGATAGCAAACAAAAGACTCAAAACTTTAATGTGCTCAGGTCATTTTGAGTACAGGATGTGACAAGGTATGAGTATAAACCAAAACTTGTCTAAGTACACTTGATAAAAGCAGACTTGGATTCCATTGACAAGATTAGAATTGGGAATCTTCCATGCCAAGATTAAAGATTATGAACAAGGTATTGTAATCCAGTTGGCAAAAAACCTGTATGGATCAAGTATATTTAAGAAAGTAGCCTGGAAATATACAAACCGCATGATCCTCATTATCAAGATATGCTTCTATGAAGTCAAGCTTCCAATCAGACTCATCCTCGTGTTCAATGAAGAGCTGACATATGCATGTTTTCTTTCCCTTTCCCCTCCCCCTTCTCTTCCCAACGACATACACATTTTATATAGCAGCTCATAAAGGAATAGCTAATAGGTGAAGAAGAAGGAACAACAAAAGAGATCCTTGGCCACTACTGCAAAATAACATTCACTATTGAAAAGTCAGTAGCAAGGTTTTGTCACACATCACTTGGCCACTACTGCAAAATAAGAGAGTCAAGTAATTATCACTCATTCTAATGCAATTTCCTTACCTGGGGCATTTGAGATTCTTGCAAAAAAGGAAAGGCTATAAAGTGATAAAAAATGATAAAAGTTACAGGCAGAAAGAAAAATAGTCAAGAAGAAACTCACAGGCGTGCTATTTTGCATCCGAAATCATAAAAGTAGGGGCATAAGCTTCTTAGATCAACATGTGCTGCATCAGCTCCTATTTCATTTCTCGTTTTGGCTCTGGCAAATTAGCATACAAGAGATAAACAGATTTCTGCTCTCAGATCCACAAAACAAGAACTTTAACATGAAGATATGACACTCACACTTTTGCAACCCCCACCCCACCCCCCCCCCACACACAAAAAAAAAAAAAACAGAGAGAGAAAAGTTAGACTTGAGATGCGAATTGTCATATGAGAATACAACATGTTCTAAACATAGAAGAAAACAGTCTGAGCAAGGCAGATTTTCATCAGGCCAAAGAGAACATCAAGCGACTTACAACCCTTTGATCAACTTTTAAATTATACTATAATAAATAGATGTTGCACAAGCAAGACCAAGTGTCCGTACATATCCAACGTCTCTTCCAATAACTGCCACTTTTCACATACTAAACTAATCCCGCTTATATTTAAAATACAGGAAAGCATGAAACTTTTACTAGGATTTTTACTTACTTGGTATCAAAATATGGAGGAACTTTGATCGATACCGCTTGTCTCACATATAGCTCCTGGGCAAGCCAAAAGGGCATTTCTACATGTGTACCAGCTTCCACCTGGATTCGAAAGAGGAAATAACCATCAGTTTTAGGTCACGAAAATAAAACAGATTCAACATAAAGTTCCCTCAGAATTTTACCTTGTTAGTGTCATCAGCACAATCAAATATCCCAACTTCATTAGCTGTTTGCAAGAACACAGCTGGAACCATCTGAATTACGAAACTAGCATTAAACCCATAAACATATTTACACCCAATAGCTTGTACGCAGGCCTTGCCAATACGTCACGGAGGTAGAGAGACTGTTTCCGAAAGACTCGCTAATCATTTCTAACCAAATATAAAAATTCATGAACTAGAAATTACCTCTTCTTCAGCTAATATATCATCAATATCATAATAACTTGCCATTTTCAATGGTAAAAAAGAGAACTTTACCACAATCTGAGCTACAACTTGCTGAAATCAAAAACCCAAAAGGAAAAAATTATGATAATTTCAAATCAATCACATTTTTTCTTAGAGATTCAACAATATTGAGTTCATCTACTCCAAACACCAAGAAAAACAGAAATTATATCTAAAAATTACTGTTCTTATATGAGATTTCACAAACAAAGAGTAAATTCTGCACAAAATTAGCAGAAAAAATACTTACGTAGATGGTCAAAGTGGAAGAGAGAATGAAATCGAAACCCTAAATCGCCTTTTTTGAGCGAAATATATATTTTTTTAAAAAAAAAAATTGAGATGAAAATGGCGCTAAAAATTTTATTCTCCAATATATAAAATGGCGCTAATAATACTGAAGGAATTTGTACATGGAGCCCTTTAATTTTACTTTTATTTCATTCAGGCCCATGTATTTTAGGAAAGTATTAGATCATTCCTTTGGAAAAAAAATGGGACAGACGGAGTATGAAAATAAGATCCAAAATATCAATGAGTAGAAAAGAATGGAAACAAGATTCAAAATGTCAATGAGTGGAAAATAATGGAAATAATTACTGCAATGGGCGGTGACCGTAATGAAAAGAATTGATTGAATGAAAAGAAAGAAAGACATAAAATCTGTTTAACATGAAATAGTAGGCATAATAAATTTATTAAGATAATTATTTATTTTATTTTCAGTATGTATATACTAACATATTTCTGTAAACTACAACTTTTTACTAGACCTTGTTAGATTTTAAGGGAGATGATTCAAGTGATAAAAAACAATACAAGGATACATGCCCCTCAGTGTATATCACAATCTAACCAACTCATTCTTATTAAGCCAAAACAAGATATTTCTTTTATATTTTTTTTGGTTGTACAATTATAACTACAGAATTTATTGATGTTCACTTTGGGACACCAATTAATTCAGAAATGGTGGAAAGCTCATGCTTATATTCTAAGCTTAATTCTTGGTATAAGAGGAAGCGCTCCTATATATGAGTCTTGATGGTGTTGAATTACGATGAATTCACTAGTTGGGTAGATTCATCCTTGCATGTAAGTCTCGATTGAATTGATAGAATTGACCTTGACATATTTACATTCATGTCCACTTATACTATATTTTTTATAATTATGATGTCCAGATCAATGTACATACTCTTTACTAAATTCACGAAATACATGCCACTTGTCCAATTATTAATTTTCCAAATGGCACAAGTGTGATATCACCACGTGTTAATATTATTAGCTTTATATTAATTTTCTATAATATTAAGGACCTAAACTTCAACTAATTAATGAGTTGGAAAGTATATATGCCAATATACCTTTTGGGAGTAGTCAAGCATCATTTTCCACCTTTACGTGACTAGTATCAATAAATAATTTTTGCTTTTGTACTCCTTTTATTGACTTGCTTTTCTAATTTTATTTTATTGTGATAATTTATTATATATTTTTCATTATAATTTTGCAAATTATTAGTACACCATTTGCCATTTAAATTGTGATCATAAAAGAACTTGAACAAATATTTTTGTTTATTACTCTGTTATTTATATCCACAAAAGTTATAACTATTCAAATACTATTTTTTCGTTTAGATAAATATTCTCAATTTAAGAATAATATTCTTTTCACGAAAATATTACTTTTTTTTTTTTTTATCTTTGGAGACACTTTTAAGTAAAACTCCAACATAATTCTATTTTCATAAGTTAAAATTTAATATATGCTTAAATTTTCATATTTATTATATAAGTAAAATAATGTCTTTCTTATATATATATATATATATATATATATATATATATATATAAAGAGAAATA
>JAPFFP010000088.1:4130248-4163053 GCA_026153255.1 Solanum medicagineum
TATTTATAAAAAAATTCAAATATTAAAAACTTTAATTTTACAAAAACTTTAAATATTCAAAACTCTAATTTTACAAAAAAATTCAAATTTTAAATTTTTTTAATTTTTTTAAAAATATTTGCATCCATTATTTATCAAAAAAAAGCAAAAAAATGTGTAAAAAAAAATGGAGAGGAAAATGCTAGAAAGAAGAAGAAGAAAGTGGCTTTTAATTTGAAAATAAATAGTATGTATATAAAGATATATAGTAGGGGTAAAAGGGTCAATTCATTCTTTCTTTACAGTTGAAACGGTAAAAAGCGATCCTCATACGTGCCTTATTTGCGTGTTAAACACTTGTTGTGCCAGGTCAGCAAGTAGTGTTTAGATATTCAGGGATGAGCAAGTTGGAATGCCTATTTGTGCACTTTGAAAGTTGAAGTTACAAATTATAATTTCGCTTCAAAATGTTTTTTTTTAATAAATGCTTCCATTTCAACAGAGCTTCGGAAATTTATCTATAAATATATTACAGTTACACCTTCCTATAATACCTTTCAATATAATAATTAAATTTTCTTTCAAACCGAATTTTATGTTATGTTTATAATAGCATTTCGCCAAAAAATATCTGGATAAATAATGCCGTTATTGAGATTTTTTTTACTCCCACCTTTTGGTGGCTCGAACAGACGTACATAATTATTAGAACCATTTAGAGAAGTGCAACAAAGAAGGAAAATGGTAATAAAGAAATGATCAACCATGACAGTTAATAGCTAAAACATTTCCATCCATTTCTACGTCACCACTGGTTAATTCTTCCTACCTTGCAATAACTTCCATCAATTATTTGTGCAAACAAATATGAAAAAAAGGAATTTAAGAAGAAAGAATAAGCTGCTTCGCACAAATTCAGATATAGTCGAGCTGCAATGTTAGCATCGAACACCAGACAAAAAAAATCAAAAAGAAGGAATAATGTAGAGAAATCTTACCTTAATTTTAGTTTTCTGTCTAGAGCTCCTTCAAGATCACAACATGAAAAATTTTAGGAAAACCAAGAAGACAGCAATGGTTTGATTAGGGAAAGAGAAGCAGAGAGAGAGAGAGCATGGTTTGATTAGGGAAAGAGAAGCAGAGAGAGAGCGCGCATCTTGAGCAAATGGATGTAAAAACAACATTCTTACATGGAGATTTGGATAAAGAAATCTATATGCAACAACCTGAAGGATTTGCAGTTCCAGACAAAGAACATATGGTGTGCAAGCTCAACAAGAGCTTGTATGGGCTGAAGCAAGCACCTCGATAGTAGTATATCAAGTTCCACTCCTTCATGAGCAAGCATGTTTTGATAGGACTAAAAAGCTACTTCAAGAATTACACTAATTCTTATGTATTTCTACTTTTGTATGTGGATGACATGTTGATTGCAGGACCAAATATGAAGGAGATAAACTCTCTGAAGGCAACCCTATCATCAGAGTCTGAGATGAAAGACTTAGATGCACCGAAGTAGATTCTTGGGATGAGGATTTCTTGAGATAGATCAGCCGACACCTTAAATCTATCCAAGACCGGTATATTGACAAGGTGTTGTCCAGATTCCGGATGAATGATGCTAAACCCAAGACTACTCCTTTGGCAAAACATTTAAAATCGTCGAAGGAGCAGTCACCAAAGACAACTGAGGAGTGTGAACACATGACATAAGTTCCATATGCTTCTACAGTTGGGAGCTTGATGTATGCTATGGTCTGCACTAGACCTGATATAGCACATGTAGTGGGAGTTGTTAGTAGGTTCATGGCAAATCCTGGAGAAGAGCATTGGAAAGGGGAGAAGTGGCTTCTGAGATACTTAAAAGGTATATCCAACACTTCACTTTGTTATGGTAATGGCAAGGTAATCCTATAGGGTTTTCTGGATGTTGATCTGAGTGGAGATGTGGATTCAAGCAAGAGCACATCCGGGTACATCTACACTATAGACAGAACAACAATAAGCTGGATGTCTAAGCTTCAGAAGTGTGTTGCCCTCTCGTCGACTGAAGCTGAGTACGTAACAATAGCTGAAGCTGGGAAAGAAATGATATGGCTGGTGGATTATCTGGAAGAATTAGACAGGAAGCAGTGCGACAAAATTCTTTATACAAATAGTCAAAATGCCATACAGTTGGTGAAGAATCCATTATATCATTCGAAGACAAAGCACATCCGAAGACGGTACCATTTCACTCGGAGGTCAGTGGAAGACAGTGACATGTGTTTGGAGAAGATAGAGGGCAGAAGACATGTTGACCAAGTATGTTGGTGTTGAAAAACTAAGGTTGTCAAAGTCTCGGTTGGTCTTCTGTAGCTTGTACAAAAGAAAGTGTTGCGATGGGGGTGAAGATATTGATGATAGAGGAACCATTTTTTTGAATACATGTATTGTGTTTTGGAGGCCGAGTAGATCAGTCTCCAAGTGGGAGAATTGTTAGGTAGTGGAGTCTGATATTATATTTAGCAGTTGTCGTGGTTCAAAAAGACGCTCCCAAATTTTACGTGCTACTGTTTATTCTCCGTGTATATATATATTCTGTGTAATTATAAATATTTGGATATCATTAATATATATAGCCCTATCGTAGTGGAGATTACGAAATTTTTTGGGTGTTACCACGAAAAGAAAAACACCCTCTCTCTCTTAAATTTCTCTACCTTTTCTCTAAAGAAGAACTTTGTTCTTCCTTCTTTCTTTTATCTTTTTCTTCTTCTTGCAGATTGATAGATCAGATTTCCCAATAATAGTTAGACCTCCCTATAACACCTTTCACTATAATAATTAAATTTCTTTCAAACCGAATTTATGTTATGTTTATAATAGCATTTCTTGAAAGCAGCCAAAAAATATCTTGATAAACAATGCCAACAACAACATTACCCCAATGCCTCAAAGGCTCCCGCCTATTGCGGGGTAAGAGGGGGTCGGATGTACGCAGCCTGATCCTTATATTTAAAAACATAGCGCGACTGTTTCCGGATGACCCATGATGAGCGTCGAAAGTTGCATTGACTAACTGCTACTTTACAATTGAAAGAAGCGCAAACAATTTAAAGAGTTATTTTGCTTTATTCCATCATACCCCAAAGCCAAAAAATAGTGAATTTTTTGGTTCCATTCGGATAGTAATGGAAAGGGATAAACAATGCTGTTATTGAGAATTTTTTTACTCCCGCCTTTTAGAGGCTCGAACAGACGTAATTAATTACCACACATAATTATTAGAACCATTTAGAGAAATGCAACAAAGACGGAAAATGGTAACTAAGAAATGATTTACCATGACATACCTGTGAGTTAATAGCTAAAACATTTCCATCCATTTCCAGGTCTCCACTGGTTAATTCTTCCTGCCTTGCAATAACTTCCATCAATTATTTGTGCAAACAAATATGAAAAAAGGAATTTAAGAAGAAAGAATAAGCTGCTTCGCACAAATTCAGATATAGTCGAGGTGCAATGTTAGCATCGGACACCAGACAAAAAAAATCAAAAAGAAGAAATAATGTAGAGAAATCTTACCTTAATTTTAGTTTTCTGTCTAGAGTTCCTTCAAGATCACAACATGAAAAATTTTAGAAAAACTAAGAAGACAGCAATGGTTTGATTAGGGAAAGAGAAGCAGAGAGAGAGAGAGAGAGTTGACTTTCATTTATGCAAACTAACGTGATATGAGCAGGATAAAGAATTTATAATGCGTTGGGGGTATAAATATATTTCAACATAAATTGATACGGTTGTTAAACAAATATAGTATAAATTAGTAACTTTATCTTATTTGATTTCAAATTATTATATCCTGTTTCTCATACTTTCTTCATCTGTATTTACTTATCTAATATACTATTTTGAAATGTCTATTATATTTACGCTGTTATTGCTCTTCAATTATTTTACTAGTTTTGTTATTTTTTCTCATAAAATTGAGATTGCTCTTTGTTTTTATCGCTATTTTATATCTATTATTTTGTCTTCTTTTATTTGAGATGAATAAATTTGAGTCAAGGATCTTTTGAAAATAATTTTTCTATCTTCTTGAGATAATAGTACGACTTACCTAATTTATTGAGTATGTTATTTTATTAGCTTTGGAGGAACATATATATGCGGGCTTTCTCATTGGACCTTTTCTATGCTTTATTTTAAGAAGACCAAAAAAGTCTCTATCCGAGGTCACATGTTTTCATTGACAGTTGAAGTCATCACAGCTAAAGCATTTTCCATCGCATAATTAGTACTAACTTGTTGCTTAATCCATGTGCAATATCTTCTTGGCAGTTACGAAAGTATAAATTTCATTAAGGACGTTCAAGGTTTAATATGGACGTGTGAAGAATAATTTCTAATCGCTATATTATTCGACAAAGAGTGTTCAATTGGCTATGCCACTGAGCCTAAGGAACACGACAACCAAATGGCCCAGTCCAACCTATATGCTTGAGAATTACAAGATTTTGAACAAACCTAACGTAAGTTGTCTTTTATCTCAATCCCTGGTTAATTAGGGATTACCATGACATGATTTTTTTTCTTCTTCTTTTGGGTGGGGGAGCTTGATCACATTTTTTCAAAAGAAATGAGTAACTTCTCATGGAGTCTACATTCAACATTTGAAGTACAATCAAAGACATAAGGTTGAAATTAATCATCACTAAAGGAGTCTTTATTTCTATGCTTTTGGAGAGACAAAACAAAATAACAAACACAAAGACCTCTATAGAAGTATCAACAAATGTACCACATTAACGTAAACAGAATAACAAGAAAATAATGAGGAATATACGAAGAATCCAGTTTGTTCTTCAGCCATATTTCACCTTCCATGCAATCAAGCCACCACAACCATCCTCTTCTTGAGCACTTGGGATGCAATTATTATTCTTTTACTTACACAGTCAATTTAATTCTCGATTAGCGTTCGTTCCTTGTGCACAAATGTTCCAATTATTTTACTTTGTTATAAACAGATCATTCAATTTAGGCATCATCAAATTATTACTATTAGTTTGATCTCATTTTACTGTTGAGTGATCTCATGAGCTTCTCCTGATCAGTAAGAGTGTGGCGGAAATGGCAGCGATGACCGTAAGGGCAAGGATCACCATTAAGGACCATACGGCATACCTCAGTCTTGTAGCGTGGGTGGCGTAGGACAGGACGAAGCTCCTCAATGCCATGAGCAAATTGGCAGTTGTCTCCATATGGGCATGCCCCTGTATCTTGCCATTTGTTGCACAGTTCAGTCTTGAACATGCCCTGATTGTAAACATCTAATTCAATTGGTGGCTCTTCCTTCTTACTTCCTCCTTTCACATATACCCTTTGCTGCATCACCACACACACACACACACACAAAAAAAAGTGATTTAGGCCACGAAAAAAGATGAATAAATGCATCATTCCACTACATTCATTCAAGAACTCGATAATGAACTAATGCCCTGTCGATTGAAATCTCCATAAATGCTACTTTCTGTCCAAACAGTATTCTTGCTTATTTCGATTTAGTGGTGTTTCATCTTTATGCTGTAGCCTAGCAAAATTATTGGCTAGAAAGAAGTAAAAATACAAAATTTCTTAATGCAACCTAAATAAAATAGAGTATTTTCTAGTGCCCCATCTTCCTATACAAACCAACTCTTCTACTACTGACTCCATTTTCAGATTATCAAATGACAATGTGAAAGAACACTACATTTTTATTAGGAAGAAACATAATGCAATTAGTAGATTTCCTGATTCATTAAAGACAAACTCAAGTAAGTTTGGGTCGGCCTTTAGGCAGTCAGTGAGCATCTGTCTATATGGGCATAAATTGACATTCAATTATACTGTATAAATACATAATTTTTATAGTATATAAAATGCGATATGCTGAATGCTTTTCTTTTCTTTATTTGAGTCGAGAGTCTACTCAAAACAAACTTCCTATCTACCAACAATAAAGATTAGATTCACGTACACACCATTCTTCCAAACTATATATAATTTGATGTTTTGTTATTGTTCTTGTCCTCTATGTGGAATCTCTTTGACTTTTTACTACTCACTAGATAAATCATCTACATTAATGCTTTCTTTGGGTCCATTATATTTCAATACAAATGCATGATAAGAAAATGAAAATACATAACTATAATCAACGTGACACCAATAAAAATAATGAAGTTTCATATTTTATTTTTATATATAAGATAAATACTGTCAACACATTCAATATTACTATCAAATTACTATTTGAAAGGAATAAATAAGGAGGCAATTTATTATTATTATGTAAAAGAAATGTGTACCGCTATGTTGACTGATGATGATTTGGTCCGATTCTGTGGCCTACTACCACCAGCTGCATGAACTTTTTTCAAGTAACCACTGGAACGTACTGAAATACTCTTGGGTAATAGTACCCGATCCACGCCGTCTGCCCGACCCGAGTCCATCACGCTAGTTGGGCTCAGATGACGATCCGCAACTACGTCTTCCCATGAATGCCCATCACTGGACGTCTCTTCCTCATGACCAACACCAACATGCATACTCTGAAGCCCATTATCCAAGCCCAAACCCGATGAAGGCCCATAATCTGAAGAAGCTTTCAGCATCAACGAGAGTCGATTGTTCAAATTGAAATTCGCCATTTTCAAATTGATGTTCTCTTGACGAAGAGCTAGAGTTTTCTTCTCCGTTTCAAGGAGCTGAGATAACACTCTGTTGTGACGATCCATTAGATCTTGCTGATAATGCTGATCGATAAGCAACTGAGAGCTCTGATTTTGACGGAACCGCGGCGTTAGGACCGGAGTCACCGTCGTCTCCGTTGACGGTTGACTGTCGTCGAGTAACTGTCCGGTAGGAGGAAACAACATCGACGAGTAGAGCGAGGTTAGATCGAAGGCAGTAGGCTGACTGAGTACCGACGGAGACGGCAGTCCATTGTCGTAGCTGAACGCGCCTCCGCGGCCGGCGGTTGAGATTTCTCTCTGCATTTTCTCTCCTGCATAAAAATCAACGTGTTTCGTGACACGCTGATTTTTGTGCAAGTTGCTGCAGTAATAAAACGTCGAGAGGGTTTCCAATTCAGTTCTCTGAATAATAAGTAATTCGTTTTCTACATACAGGCATTTGAATAATTAAATATGATAAATTCAGTCAAAAACCCTCTCTTTTTCCTACTGAAATTCAGCTCGAAACTGATTTCACAATTCTAATCGTACAGACTAATTGAAACAAGCTTCAACTAGTTATTTTCGTTCTAATTTCGTAAAAATCGCATTAATTCAATAGCAACAATCTGAGCAGAGATACAACAATATCCTCCTAAATTTCTCTGCTGCTACTCATTACACAGTAAACAAAAACTCAAAACGTACTTGTAAAACTTGCAGTGAAACATAATCACACTTCACTGTCCTGATGTAAACAGAGCAAATCATTTCAATTCCGATAAGATACATCTCAAAAGCAGTTCTTCCCCCTATATACTTATGATCATTCTGTCACTCTAGTTCACTAAAAGTTCGATTAAACAGAAATCACACAGAACCGAATCTATCATCCTAGCGTAAACGAAATCACTGGCAAAAATGCGCACGGAATTGATCACGATAACACATAATTGAAATCTACACACATTCAGAATCAGAAATTCAAGGAGCAAATTGAAGAAGAGACCTGATGAAACAGCAGCAAGCACGCAGCTTGAAGTGAGCTGCGGATACTGATTACTCTTCCACTTCTAGAGAGAGAAATTATGAGCTTGCTATAATGGAAGATGAAAGAGCTTCATATATATATATATATATATACACACACTTGTAAGATAGATTTCTCGTGATCAAGGAAGGGGCATTTTGAGGGAAAAAAAAAATAGAAACCGTTTCAGTGTACGTATAACTGTAACAGAATCGTAATTCTGTTATTTGACACTATTTGCCCTTGAAATCAGTTTTCATGTTGAAGTTTTCGAGGGTACTATCGTCATTTCATTAAGCTAAATCTAACGAACTAAGGGGTATGAAGTGGAAATAGAATTGCTTTAAAGCGGGAATAATATGTAGACTTAAATACCCTCAACTGTATTATTTCTTTGTTTTGTTAAAAGGAGAATTTACGTCGACGTATTTGATAGATCTTCAATTTATTTGAATACATGATCAATATAAGGATAAACGTTATCCATAAATATGAGTTATTTGAATTTGCATCAAGTAGACAAATTGAGGGGTAAAACAAGTGCTACAGATTTGATTTATCTAAATTCACACTGCGTAAATCAATATAAGAATAAAACACCGGCTATTTGCTCAAATTATCTGAATTTTTGTATTGGAAAGTTACAAGGCTTACTACTTGCTTGACTTATTTGAATTTGCATCTAGTAGACCAATAAAGAGGTCAACTGATTCCAACATATAATTTTTTTCTAATTTTTGAAATTGAAATCTCTAATTAATTATTTATTCTTTTGATTATATCTGGTGTTACAAAGAAAGGAAGCTTGGCTGACTGAAACGTTATAAATAATAGGTCGAGCTGTATAAGTAACCATTAATACTTACTTGCATTAGAATAAACAGTTCTACATCATACTACTAGGATACAATCCTTCCTTGAGCCGCTAACGTTACATACTTTGTGCACTTAACTGTCTTATTTATATATATAAAAGAAAGCAACTAGTACTATGTTTGGTATCCTATAAGTGATCACATTCAAGATCTTTATGTAGTATGAAGTTATTGAAAAATTATATATCCTAGTAGTTGGATTTAAAGTAGCTAGCTTGACAAAATTGAGTTTCAAAAGTTCAATAACTCTATTTTTGGACATAGATAAAGTTCCAATTGATGAATTTGTGTTCTTTTCTCTTCTAAATTTGGTTAATCTGATTTTTTTAAGGGATTATACTAATATATAGTACAAGAATTATAAATTGTTAAGAGTAAAATACATCTTTTAATCGAGAGAGATAATGATTAAAGTTGATAAAAAGGTGTAAGCTACAAGCTTCGTCCAAGTACATTACATATATATTCTTGAGTTTGAACATGTAATCATTTGAATCAAATATTTTAATATTAAGGTAGATAATTAGTTAACACGTTTAGGCTTTTAGAATAAAGACATTTTTTTCGATAACTATTTGAACAAGCAATAATAAGTCACTTATCATTTTTACCAAATTACCAATCAATACTTTCCATTTTTTTCAATAATTATTTTATAAGTAATCTGATCGTGTAAATATTTTTACACTATCGATATATGCTAAATTAATTTGACTCATACCGTGCAAAGTCTAAATACTAACTAAAAAATATAAATTTTCATCGGAATCCCTTCTAACATGGCTCATTGCCAACATTTCAGACGATTTTTTCATCGAAGATCTCATATTCTTCATAGGTCTAACCAGAAATGTTTGTCAAAATTCACAACTTTTAGTAACAAATTATTATTGCACAATTTATCCAAGTACAAACCATCCTAAACTTTTACTCACACGTATGACAATAATAATAATATTAAATCTTTGATTAGGTGATTAATTATGTCATACCACTCACTATCACTTATAGTGACTTGTTACTCAATCATCAACTTATTAAACCATAATAAAGGGGAAGTAGATTTAACACTTCCATTCAATAATTATGTGCATAAAATTCTTTCACCCATTAAAGAACTGATAAAGTTGCAGCCATGTGACGAGGAAGTACGGGTTTAAGCCTTGGAAATTAAACAGTCTCTGGCAGAAACGCAAGATAAGATTAAGTATAATAGATCCTTGTAGTCGGGCCTTTCCCTGAACCCTACACACATAGCGAGAGTTTTAGTGCATCGAGCTTGCTCTTTAAATGAACTTTAAAAACAATAAATAGGGCCCCATCACTTATCTTCTTTTTACTTCACAAAATCGAATTTAATTTAGTTTTCCCCATTATTTTCTTAAATTAAAAGAAATAAGATTTGGTTACAACAAAATTTCTCATTATAGCTTGCTGTTAGGGAAGACTATGTCTTGATTGCTTGCGTTTGCTTGATATAGAAGATTATCATGCATCAAGAACGATGTTTGGTGGTTTTGTTTTTCAAATTCTTTTTTTAATTTAATTTATCTTCACTAATAGTAATATATAGTATTATAGTATATTACTATTTACACTATATATCAATGTATTTTAACCTCAAAATATAATAGGTTGCACATCTTATTTTTCAGATTACTAATCTCAGTTCGTATAAATAATTATTCTATCAAGTATATAAGTTAAACTCCTTTCTTTTTTAAGTCATAACACAAGTGGTTTTTGCTTTGTATGGAAAATTATCAAGAATATTGTTTGTGGTTTTAATTTTCCAAATTTTTTTTGGGTTTAATTAACTTATCCATAAAAAGTGTATTTATGTCATTAATTTATTTTAAGTTATTATTGCGGGTCATACGCCTTTTAGGTTACTAAAAATATGAAATTTAAATTCTTAAAAATTATTGCATTTACGAAATTGTCAATTGTTTTTCATTCTAGTCGTTATTCTGTCTATAGTATTTGCTGCTTTTGGGAGTTGAGACTGAAATATTTGAGTTGAGAGTCTTTCAAAAATAACATCTCTATCTCTATGAGGTAGAGGTAAGGTCTGTGCACATTTTACCTTTCCCAAATCCCGCTTCTGAGATTTCACTGAGTATATTGTTGTTGCAGTAGTTTAAAAATAATTTATATTAATGATGTATATTACTTAAAACTCTTTGTCCTTTAGAGACAATGACATAAAGAGGTGGTTAAAGAGATTTGCCATTTAGGAAGGAAACAATGATTTTCTTTAGGGGAAAAAAAGAGGTTTGCTTCTTTATCACAACTTTTAACTAACTATTTACATATATTCTTTTTCAATGTTTTCATATCTCTCCAATCACAATTTAAGTTGAATCATGTGTTGTTTGGTGTAAATAAAGACACTATGATCCCACATTCAACCTCCAACTTACACACACATTTTCTTTTTAAGTAATTGTCAAGGTTGTTAAGCTAGCTATCACATATATAATATTATATAGTTTTAACTTCCTTTTCATTATAGTTTGCAAATTTCACACACATGAGCCCTACCATACTAACACAAACATTACTTAAAAGAAGCTAATACATATATTCCATAGTTTTAGTAATTTCTTTTAAGTTTCTATCAAAACTATTACCATCTGTGTATTAAATATATTTCGAAGTTGATTATGATCAGTTTTTCCTGTTTTCTAGATTAATCATCACAATTTAGTCAACTGGATGTGTGTTATACATAGATGATAATAATTCAAATAAGAGAAGTGAACAGCTTACAGTTGGTATGAAATTCGCGAAAATGTGATGATTCAAATGTACTTTTGATCATTAACACTTTAACAAACATAGCTATTTTCACCTATTGCGTGCACCTTTACAATTTCCACTGATTAGTTACACGTTACCTCCCATCTAGGTAAATACCAATAGGCTTAGATAGATGAAAAAAATTCACCAAGTATTTTTTGTTTCTATTAAGATATGGATATGAAATCTCATGATTCTTCTTTCACTTCATTACACATACCTCGATTATTACACAAACTAATCCAACTATCATTGATATTTTTCTTAAAAAAATAATCAAAAGAAGTTCTTGCTTTCATGCTATCTATTTTAGGCTCGCAAATTGAAAAACATATATGTTAACTATACCATAACGGTATTGATACTTTGATGACATTTGTTTGTATTGACTGATATTGTAAGGCATTATGCCATTAAGCAAATTAAATGGTTGAACAAACTTGGGGTCCTTGAAAACTCAATTTAGCCAACAACATATTGTAAAATGTGAATGCACATCTTTAACATCTTGTCATGTTGAAGTGACAAAACATTAGTTAATTACATATTCATTTTGTTGAAGGGTATAGATGGCAATGAGGTGGGGCGCGTATTGATCAGCGTGGTACTGTAACCAACACGTTAAGTATCCTCTGTTTCAGGGGAATTAATATGTTGGCAAGAATGGAACTCAGAGGAATTGATAAGGACCCCTGCACTAGCAATACTAGAGCGTGTAATTTAATTTAATTCGACGCAAAGCAAAAAACTTTAATTATTGAAACACAGAAAAACAGACAACTCATAGACCAAAAGGGTATAGATTTATAAGATCCAAACATCGAAAGACCTTTAGTAAATTATTTTTAAGTCGAGGAGATCGATATCAAGAACAATTCAAATACTAAAATTAGTATTAATAATTATCAAATAATTGAGAAAATTAAAATTAAAAAAAGAAATATTTTTGTGTCACGACGACTCATCAAAATCTTGAGTTCATAATGTTCAAATTCTGAATCCGTCTATACTTTAGAATACTAACACTAGTCTACATTCATAATGACATTCTCAATGGATAATGTTTATCACAAAATATTAATACTATGCAACTTCATCAACCAACATAGCACAATAGGTAAAATGTCAAAATCTAGGAAAGTTAAGATTTAGAATCAAACAAGCCTTCATTTCAGATGGACTATCACAATAAGTCTATGTTGTCCAATTGAGCAAAAATGCATAGTCCAACACAACAAAAAACAATTTATAACAACAAATGATTTGTCTGAATATTTTTTGATTGCTTTATACAGTGAAATACTTTTATAAAGAACATACACTATATAACATAACATAAAAAAACAATTCTCTAAAAAACTTTACGATTATAATGAAATGTTATTATAGAGAGATCTGACTGTACTTCTCAATCTCTTAACTTTATTGATAACCTTCCATTAATGTTTTATGACATGGAGTGACAACTAACAATTGATAATTCAATTTTATTTTGTCAATATAAGAAGTGTAATAAAAAGACAAGGCAAAGGAACAGCAAAAAAATTCCACTTAGCCTCATCAAGTGTATCCTGGACTACACATAAACACGATGAAATGTAAAATGGGCATGCATCAAAATGGATTATGTTCAAATGAATGCCGCAATCGGAGGCGGATTTAGATTTAATGGAACTAAATTTGAAAGTCATATTTCGACATGGACATCTTTGAGATACGCTAATAACCAACGTATAGTAGGATTCAATCTTTAACTAATATTCTTTTTGAGATCGGCTAAAAAAGAAAGGATGTAGGACGGAGAGAGTACTAGGTAATAAAAAATTAGTTATTAAAAAATCCAACTTGAAAATACTAAAACCTAGTCAAAGTCAAAACCCTATTTATTAGCACTAGAAGGGATATTTTTTGAATTAAAAAATAATCCTAAACCTAAATCACACGAGAAAAAGTCATTTTTTTGACTACTTAAATTTTTCCTTTTGTTACGCTCTTATTGTTATGTAAAATTTCACCATAAAAACACATTCATTTCTCACCCTCATTGTTTTTTTATTTTATTTAATTCACTTCTATAATACCATGGAATTTTTAAAAGAATTACTTACTATCTTTTGTACCACCGCCATTCTTTTTGGCGGTGGATTTTGTTATTTCACTTTCCTCTTTGGCTCCACGGAACAGAAGGGTAAAACAGCAATTCAACTTTCTGGTGGTTCATTACCTAAAGAGAAAGTTA
This sequence comes from Solanum medicagineum, assembly GCA_026153255.1. Lineage (NCBI taxonomy): Eukaryota > Viridiplantae > Streptophyta > Magnoliopsida > Solanales > Solanaceae > Solanum > Solanum medicagineum. The sequence continues at coordinate 4,143,881 of JAPFFP010000088.1, forward strand.
AAGAAGGGTATGAACAATATTCTTCATTTTTCGAGCGTAGCCCTAATGTGGACTCCTCCGATAAAGTCCCCTCTTTTGTTGACACATTTTATGATCTCGTAACCGATATATACGAGTGGGGTTGGGGCCAGTCCTTCCATTTCTCCCCCAGTATTCGGGGGAGGTCCCATTGCGATGCCACTCGCATGCATGAGGAAATGGCGGTTAATCTCTTGAATGTGGAGCCCGAAGCCCGTGTCCTTGATGCTGGTTGCGGCGTTGGTGGCCCAATGCGGGCCATCGCAGCCCATTCAGGTGCTAATGTTGTTGGCATCACCATTAATGAATACCAGGTGGAACGGGCCCGGGCCCTCAACAAGAAAACCGGGCTTGACTCTTTGTGTGAGGTGGTTTGCGGTAATTTCCTAAATATGCCTTTTGATGATTGTAGTTTCGATGGAGCTTACTCCATCGAAGCTACATGCCATGCACCCAAACTCGAAGAAGTGTACAGAGAGATATACCGGGTGTTAAAGCCCGGATCATTCTACGTCTCCTATGAGTGGGTCACGACCGACTTATACGACTCAAATGATCCCGAACACGTGGAGATAATTCGGGGGATTGAAAGGGGAGATGCATTGCCCGGGTTGAGAAGCTACAAGGACATTGCTAAAATCGCAACCAAAGTAGGTTTCGAGGTGGTGAAGGAGAGGGATTTGGCTAAGCCACCGGCCGGGCCATGGTGGACAAGGCTCAAAAGGGGGAGGATTGCTTATTGGAGGAATCATGCAGTGGTGACCGCGCTTTCTTGGCTCGGGATCATCCCTAAGGGCATCGTCGATGTCCACGATATGTTGTTAGTGACAGCTGATTATTTGGCTAAAGGGGGTGACACTGGCATTTTCACTCCTATGCATATGATTCTATGTAGGAAGCCTGAATAGCATCAGACTTCGCGACGAACGGATGTTGATTAGTTATGATGATATTAGCGACAGATTAGCGATGAAATTCATGCCTAGTGATAGAACTATCCAAATTTTTTTTTTTTGGTAGTATTACTATTATTAGTACCTAGGTTACTTTTATAGGCCAAAATGGAAAAATTGTTGATCGATCAAAAATAATTCCTAATTTGTCTGTCATTACAACATCAATGACATACAAGAGGAACTGGTTCAATATTTTCTGTGGAGGTTAATAACAATATCTACATATGTTTTTTTCACCTAATTATAGAGTTCTTTTTTCTTTTGTAACAATCTCGTTCGTTTCAATAATCTTTTGGGGTTTTATAGGGATAGACTTTGATCAATTATAACAATATTTGATAAAAGAAGGGCAAGCCTGATGCACTAAAGCTCCCAGTATGTTGTTCCATGCATGTAATTTGCATACTGACTCTTGAAAAGAGTCTATTCTATTTGGCTGTTGAAGTTTTGACGTTCTCATTCTTGTCATTATACGTGGAACTTGAGTGGTAGGCATTGGTTTAAAAGTTCTTTTTTTCCAAAGAATTTTGACAGTAGCTATAAAGGAAGACGCGTCGAAAGTAGAAAATTATGTTACAAAGAAGTGTTGAAATGCATATTGTTGGGACCGCGCATGCCGACACCCCAACCCCACATTAGTATGATATTGTCCGCTTTGGGCCAAGCCCTCACGGATTTGTTTTTGGACATCTCCCAAAAGGCCTCATACTAATGGAGTTGAAATGCATCTCGTGACCTTAACTCTGACCATTCCTGCCCGAACCTGGTCACCTTGCCGGCACCTGACCCCTGGGCAACCCGCCTGAACCTGGTCACCTTGTCAGCACCTGACCCTTTGGGCAATACCTGCCCGAACCTGGGCATACTGGGCAGACCTCCACATCGCTAGATACTCCGCACACGCGATCCATCAACCACATCGCTAGATACTCCGCACACGCGATCCATCATACTAATGGAGTTGAAATGCATCTCGTGACCTTAACTCTGACCATTCCTTTGAAATGCATCTCGTGACCTTAACTCTGACCATTCCTGCCCGAACCTGGTCACCTTGCCGGCACCTGACCCCTGGGCAACCCGCCTGAACCTGGTCACCTTGTCAGCACCTGACCCTTTGGGCAATACCTGCCCGAACCTGGGCATACTGGGCAGACCTCCACATCGCTAGATACTCCGCACACGCGATCCATCAACTCCTGCCTGCCGAACCTGAGCTCTGATACCACTTGTTGGGACCGCGCATGCCGACACCCCATCCATCAACTCCTGCCTGCCGAACCTGAGCTCTGATACCACTTGTTGGGACCGCGCATGCCGACACCCCAACCCCACATTAGTATGATATTGTCCGCTTTGGGCCAAGCCCTCACGGATTTGTTTTTGGACATCTCCCAAAAGGCCTCATACTAATGGAGTTGGGTGGTCACTTATGTATTGCTACAATTTTTCTTTATTTCCCGATGTGGGATGAGGTTTGTCACTCAACACATATCATATTTGGAGATAATATAGTCTTCATTTTCACAAAACAAAAGAAGGCACAATGGGATCAAGAAGATGAAACAAATTAGGACAATTTGATCAAACGTCGAACTTTTAATGTCACAATTGGAATACTTCATTTACTCTTTTCTATGATTATATGCTAACAAATATCTTAGATGAGTCTAGTATCGATATTATGGTTTGTTCGTATAACACACAAACTCTTCTTTTTTCAGTTTCCTTTAACGAAGTAAATTAAGATTTAGTGTCCATTCTATGTGCCGCCTGGTCTTCCTTCGTCCTTCTCATTTTCTTAGATCCTTCTTTCTTTACTTCCTTGAGGGGATTTACCTACTTTCTTTTTGCCAATTATAGTGGTGTTCAGACCAACTTGCGTGCATGTTGTTGGGAAATCTTAATCTGCGAATCTGTTGAAGAAGAAGAAGACGATGAAGGAAGAACTTGTGTTCTTCTTTAGAGAGAGGTTAGAGAGAAGGCAGAGAGAATTTTAAGAGAGAGAGACTTTTTTCGTGGTAACACCCAATTGATTGGATAACTTCCACGGTGATAAAATTATATATATTAATGATATCCGGATATTTACAATTATACAGAATACAAGTATACACCGATAACAAACAGTAACACGGATAACAAGCTGTTAAATATATTATCAGGCTTCACTACCTAATAAATGTTAAATCTAATTCAAAATCAAAATAGACCACTCTGGGAATTGTAAGTGATGCCCTATTGAAACAGAAAATGATTTGTAATTGTTACAGAAAAAATCTAATTCAGAACTAAAATATTTTGCCATTGAAATGGTCGAGTTCTAGAGCTAGATTTCAGCCGTACAAAGAAATCATTCGGTGTAATTAAGATGGTACTGCAGATGGTTGAGGTAAGTATGCTTCTTGAAGTGGTTCGCTGAAGTTCATAAGGCAAAGATTATAGTATTTGTTCGAATGTGCAATTCAAGAACTTCCTAAAACCAGAATGGACTGATGTAGCAGTCGTTAATAGACGCCCTGAGCAATAGTATCCATCTCGGTGATATACCAAACTTTCAGAATTCGTATTCTCAAGTTGACAGCAGATATGAGCAGAAGCAACTGCAGTCTGCAGGTTAAATATCGCTCAACGAGTCAAGTGTTTATAAGCACAAATTAGACATTTGATTGTTACAGCAACCGGAGATGTCAGTAATCAGGCATAAGCACAGGTTTCAGATGACATCAGGTATAGGTTTAAGTTTTAAATGCCGGTAATCAGGTATAAGTTTAAGTTTCAGATGTCAGTAATCAGGTATTACGTTTGTTTCAGATGTCAGTTTTCAGATGCCGGTGATTAGGAATAAGTTTAAGTTTCAGATGTCGGTAATCAGGTATTAAGTTTCAAATGCGGGTAATCAGGTATAAGTTTAAGTTCTGGATGACAGTAATCAAGTATTAAGCTTGTTTCAGATGTCGGTAATCAGGTATAAAGTTTCGGATGCAGGTGATTAGGAATAGGTTTAAGTTTCAGATGCCAGTAATCAGGTATTAAGCTTGTTTCAGATGTCGAATAGAGTTACAGATGCCAGTAATAAAGTATCAGTTTATGTTTCAGATGCCAGTAATTGGGTATAACCTATGTCAGCTTCAATCTCACTTCAAAACCTGAAGACTCTGTCCTTGGTGACAAGGATTTTACTCATCTCCAGAAGGAGCCAATGCACTTCCGAGAATTTCATATGGGAACACAACCACACTCCATTTGCTGCTTTGCCACAACTTCAAGTTGCTTCATTTTGGCTTGCAGGATCTCGCTCAGTTGTTGAAGCTCATGAACTCTGAGTTATTTGATCAAAATTTTTAGCATCCTTTCAATGTTGATATGCTTCGTCTTTCTTTCCATGGCTAAACCTCTACTTTGAGGAAGTAGAAAGTTAAATTGGTCTAGTGACGTTTTTGAGATGAGAAATAAGGACATGAATATTTGTTCACCTTTTGGATCAAGCAGTTGAATCAATTGGAAGACCAACACATCTCCTTCAACATTGCAGGTCAAAGCAATAGCATCCAGCTCAGTAACATACCGTGCGACCTTCAAAATAAATCTAAGATATAAAAGCAGCCATATCCGATGACCACCACTAGTGCATTCACAGGAAAAATGACCGTCCTCACCACAGTTGCAGCAACTCATGCTGCCTACGGGAACCTCCTGAAGCAGGACTGATCACATCAACTGCCTTAGTACAGCCATCACTGCCGGAGTCAACCTTGAACTCAACGGCCTCACCATTCAGATACGCTAACCAGATTGGTGAACGAAGAGATCATCATTGAACCACTTGACAGTTCCCTTAGCCTCTGTCCATTCTCACTCACAAACAGAAACACTAAAAACCCTTTGTGTGTTCCCTTTGGAATTGTCACAGTGACAAGGAAATATGTTGCTGAGATAAGAAAAAAGGACATGAATATTTGTTCACCTTTTGGATCAAGCAATAGCCCCGCGTGTCTGCATAGGTGAAATCTGATGTTTTCCTCCTTTGTTATTTCCTTGTCTTCACATAGAATTCAGGCTAATGCACATGAAGAAATTAAACTGTTAAAAGTAGACGTTTGATGTTGGACAAGATCTTCGCAATGGGCGGTGGAAATGGGATTGAATGCTTTTCAAAAGTTGAACTGTATGATCCTCAAGTAGGTCGATGGATTCCTTCACGATCCATGTGGTAGAAGGTTAATTACATTCCTTAAGTTTCAGATGCTAGTAATTAGGTGTTAAGTAAGTTTCAGATGTCAGTAATCAGGTGTTAAGTTTCTGATGCCAGTAATCAGGTGTTAAGTTTCAGATGCCAGTAATCAGGTGTTAAGTTTCAGATGTCAGTAATCAGGCAATGGTCCGACTATGGTAACAACATGACATTTTCTTTTTAATAAGCACTTTAAAGGTGTTACCTTAAATTTGCAGCACTGAATCAATTGGAAGACCAAGACATCTACTTCAAAAAAAACAAACATGGCTCTTTTATCATAGTGTGTTTTTCAAAAACAGAGGTATCTGTTGAGACAAAAAGTTCCACATTGGTAGTTAATTAGACGGGTGGACTCCTTATAAGGCTTAGGCAATCCTCCTCTCTTTGAGCTAACTTTTGGATGTGAGTTAAGCCCAAACCTAATTTCATCAGTATCCTTTCCTATGCCAGCTTTATTGGTTCGTCTCTCTTTTTTGTCTACTATCAAAGATTGAAGTAATCGATATTAAATGTGGTTCGAGCAACGCAAATATATTTAGAGAGGATTTCATCTCCCCTGTACTGACATTGATATAAGCAAGTGGAAATGCTCTTTATTTCTCAATTTCAAGTGTCCTTAAATAGAAAAAGCTACTAATAACAGAATACGTTTACTACTCCTAATTATTCTGATCTAAAATGACTCCACTAATCCTCCTAAACAAAAGCAACAAACAAACCATTACCTTACAAATTGTTTAAAATAATAATCATCATATCATATTATACGAAAAGTGAAAAGATCCATAGTTGAGAGTTGAATTACACAAATGTCTCTAATCATATTAAAAATGACCATTTTGTCCTGATGACTTAATTAATAGTTTAACACTATTCATCTAACAACTTACATTTTCGAAACTAAAACGTTTGTTTTCAATTAATTTAGTTGCACTAAAGTACTGAACAAGGAGTACTATTTCTGTCTGAAGTATTATTCTAGATTGTTAGTGTGGATTATCAGTTATAGTATCAAACTTTTCATATTAAATAAATGATGTCACGATTAGAGATTTTTTAATTATTTTTTTGAGTTAACTATCTATCCTCATTCAGTATTTCTAGCACTAGTATTTCACATACTTTCTTTTTATAAAGTAGTATTGATCAAGTTATTTAAAATTTTTCAAAAAGTGCATTCCATCAAAATGAAAAAAGAAAATGAAACTAACTAGGGCATTGCATAAAACACATTTCGTGGAATGCAATTTATGAACAAATTTAATATTTTCAAAGAAACATATATCAATCTAGAATATTACTCCACATAACATAATATGCAGTATTATATTAAATTATACAATCAGGAAAAATACTATAAGGTGTCAATCTTGTACAATATATATAACAAAAATGCATGCTTGTACACAAAATTTGGGCTAAATGAGATATAATGTTATGCATGCGTCCTCCTCCGTACACAAATTTGTTTGTCTGATTTGAAGAAAATATTTTTTGAGTTTTGTAATTTTAAATAAAGATATATAGAAAGTACCAAAAACAAAATTTAATCTTGTAATCTTAAACATGCTACGCGAAAAATTTAAATGAAAGAAAAGTCAAAAAAATAAAGAGACATATCTCGTTTTGAAAATAACGATATCTCAATAAGCGGTTGGATATAGCAGATAACCTATGAATTTTATCAAAAGAGGTATGTTTCTTCTTTCCCACAAGAGGTATCTTGCCTTCATTTATACTATAGCGTTAGGTAAAATATAGTTGGAACATTTCAAGTTATAATTACTTTCTTTCTAATGTAACATCTAGATATAGGTGTGAAATTCATGCTTGCCTATTTTCTATTTCTTGGGCAATAAAATGTCACCAGGCATCTCCACCGCCATTGGGCCACCTGGGCCTCTTGCCGGGCTCGTTTCGGACCCACTCATATGATTTTTTGAGAAAGTTGCGTCGGAGCCCCCTGCAGCGCCAGAATTCGTGGGCTAACACCTACAGAAAACTGCCGAAATCGTCTATTTCCTGTTCCTTAGCCAATAAAATCCTACCAGGTCTCCACTAACGCCGTCGGGCCACTAATGCCTCTTGGCAGGTTCGTTACGGACCCACTCGGATGATTTTTTGAAAATATTGCGTCGGAGCCCCCTACAGCACCAGAATCTGTGGGCTAACACCCACAGAAAACTGTCGAAATTGCCTGTTTCCTGTTCCTTGGCCAATAAAATCCTACCAGGCCTCCGCCAATGCCGCCGAGCCACCGGGGCCTCTTGCCAGGCTCGTTGCGGACCCACTCGTATGGATCTTTTGGAATGTTGCACTGGAGTCGCATGCAACGCTAGAATCCGTGAGCTAACACCCAGAGAAAACTGCCGAAATCGCTTGTTTCCTGTTCCTTGGCCCATAAAATCCTACTAAGCCTCCGCCAATGCCACTGGGCCACCTGAGCCTCTTGTCGGTCTCGTTGCAGACCCACTCGTATGATTTTTTGGGAATGTTGCACTGGAGCCCTATGCAGCGCTAGAATCCATGGGCTAACACCCACAGAAAACTATTGAAATCGTTTGTTTCCTGTTCCTTGGACTATAAAATCCTACTAGGCCTCCGCCAACGCCGCCAGGCCACCTGGGCCTTTTGTCATGCTCGTTGCAGACCCACTAATATGATTTTTTGGGAATGTTGCGTCGGAGCCCTATGCAACGCCAGAATTCGTAGGCTAATACCCACAGGTAGGATTTTGTGGGCCAAGAAATATGGAACAGGCGATTTCAACAGTTTTCTGTGAGTGCTACCCCACGGATTCTGGCATTGCAGGAGGTTCTGGTGCAACTTTCCCCTAAAACAAATTTGAGTAGGTCCGCAACGAGCTCGGTAAGAGGCCCAGGTGGCTAGGCGATGGCAAGAGACGCCTAGGAACAGGAAACAGGCGATTTTGACAGTTTTCTATAGGTGTTAGCCTACGGATTTTGGCCTACTAGAGGCTCCGGTGCAACTGTCCCGTAAAATTATATAAATGGGTCCACAACAATCTCCACAAGTGGGTCTTCGTAAGATTTTATCGGTCGAGGAACAGGAAATAGGTTATTTCTGCAGTTTTCTATGTGTTAGCCCACAAATTCTGGCGTTGCAGGGGTCCGACGCAACTTTCCTAAAAAATCATACGAGTGAGTCTGCAACGAGCTTAGCAAGAGGACCAAGTGGCCCTGCGGCGGTACGAGATGCCTAATAGGATTTTATGGGGAAAGAAACAAGAAACAGACGATTTCTACAGTTTTTTATTGGTGTTAGCCCGTGGATTTTAGCGTTGCAGGGGGCTCCGGTGCAACTTTCTCCAAATATCATACAAGTAGGTCTGCGACAAGCTTTCCAAGAGGCTCAGGTGGCTCGGCGGCGGCGGGGTATGCCGCGTAGGATTTTATGGGCCAAGGAATAGGAAGCAGGCAATTTCAGTAGTTTTCTATCGGTGTTAGGCCACGGATTCTGGCGCTGCAGGGCTCCGGCACAACTTTCATGAAAAATCATATGAGTATGTCTACAATGAGCTCGGCAAGAGGGGCAAGTGGCCCGACGATGGAGGGGGACGCCTGTAGGATTTTATGGACCAAGGAATAGGAAACAAGTAATTTCGGTAGTTTTTTTTTGGGTGTTAGCCCATGGATTCTGGCGTTGTAGGGAACTCCGACCCAACTTTGCCAAAAAATCATACGAGTGGGTCCGCAACAACCTCGGCAAGGAGCCTAGACCCGGCGGTGGTAGGAGACGCCTGGTAGGATTTTATGGGCCAAGGAATGTGAAACAGACAATTTTGGCAGTTTTCTGTAAGTGTTAGCCCACGGATTCTGGCGTTGTAGGGGGTCCCGCGAAACTTTCCAGAAATATCTATTTGTAGATGTTAGTTTATAGTTTGTGGCGCTGTCTGGGGATCTGGACCAACATTCCCAAAGAATTACACTGACCCATTCGTAACTAGCCCGATAAGGAGCCTTGGTGGCTCGGCAGTGCCGCAGGACGCCTGGTAGGATTTTATGGGCCAAACAACAGCAAAGAGACGATTTGGACAATTTTTTGTAGGTGTTAGCCCTCGGTTTTTGGCGCTGCCCAGGGATCCAGGCCAACTTTCTCAAAATATTACACTGAATCATCTGTAACGTGCCCGACAAGAGGCCTAAGTGGCTCGGTGGTGCCGCAGGACGCCTGTTAGGATTTTATGGGCCAAGCAATCTGAAACAGACGATTTTTGTAGTTTTTCATGGGTGTTAGCCCACGGTTTATGGCGCTGCCCAGGGATCAAGGCAACTTTCCCAAAAAATAAAACTGCCCTATTCGTAACTACCCAATAAGAGGCCCAGGTGGCTAGGCGGTGACACAGGATACCTAGTAGGATTTTATGGCCAACCAATAGGAAATAGACGATTTTGACAGTTTTTCGTGGGTGTTAGCTCTAATTTGTGGCTCTGCTAGGGGATCCGAGCCAACTTTCCCAAAAAATTACACCGAACCATCTATAACAAGTCCGGCAAGAGGCCCAGGAGGTCTGGTGACTCCGCAGGACGCCTGATAGGATTTTATAGGCTAAGCAATAGGAGACAGATGATTTTAGTAGTTTTTTGTATGCGTTAGCCGATTGTTTGTCGTGCTGCCTGGGGATCCAGGCCAACTATCCCGAATAATTACACTGAACCAACCGTAAATGAGCTCAGCAAGAGACCCAGGTGGTACTACAGGATGCCTAGTAGGACTTTATGGTCCAAACAACAAGAAATATGCGATTTTGGAAGTTTTTCATGGGTGTTAGCCCATGATTCATGGCGTTCCCCGAGGATCCAAGCCAACGTTCTCAAAAAATTACACCGAACCGTCTATATCGATCCCGCCAAAAGGCCCAGGTGTCCTCGTGGCACTACAGGACGCCTAGTAGCATTTTATGGGCCAAGAATTAGAAATAGACGATTTTGGCAAATTTTCGTAGGTGTTAGCCCACGGTTTTTGGTTCTACTCGAGGATCTGGGCTAATTTTCCTGGAAGATTACACCAAACCGTTCGTAACAAGGCCGAATAAGAGGCCTAGATGGCCCGGCAGCGCTGCAGGACGCCTGGTAGGATATTATAGGTCAAACAACTGGAAATATACAATTTTGGCAATATTTCATAGGTGTTAGACAAAGGTTTGTGGCGCTTCCAAGGATCTAGGCCATTCTCAAAATATTATACCCACCAGCAGAGGCCTAGGTGGCCCGGCGGCACCGCAAGATACCTTGTAGGATTTTATGGGCCAAGCAAAAGGAAACTGGCGATTTTGGCAGTTTTTTGTAGGTTTAACCCACTGTTTGTGGCGCTACCCACAGGCCGGGCCAACTTTCCTGAAAAATTACACTGACCCATCCATAATGACCCTGGGAAGAGACCCAGGTGGCCCGATGGCGCCGCGGGACGCTGGAAGGATTTTATGGACCAAGCAACAGGAAACGAGCGATTTTTGCAGTTTTTATTGGGTGTTCACCTAAGGTTTGTGGTGCTACCCGGGGATCGGGCCAACTTTCCCAGAAAAATTACATCGACCCATCCGTAACGAGCCCGACAAGAGGCCTAGGTAGCCCGCAACACCGTCGGATGGCTAGTAGGATTTTATGGGCCAAGTACCAGGAAATAGATGATTGTTGCAATTTTTCATGGGTGTTAAACCACGGTTTGTGGTGTTACCAAGGGATCCAGGTCAACTTTCCCGAAAAATTACACCGACCCGTTCGTAATGTGCCTGGCAAGAGGCCTAGGTAGCCTGACAACACCACAGGATGCCTGGTAGTATTTTATTGGCCAAACAACAGGAAACAAACGATTTTTTATGTTTTTATGGGTGTTAGCCCATGGTTTGTGGCGCTGCCGGGGGATCTGGACCAACTTTCCCAAAGAATTACATCGATCCATCCGTAACGATCCCGGCAAGAAGCCCAGGTGGCCTGGCGGTGCTGCAAAATGCTTGGTAGAATTTTATGGGTCAAGCAATAGAAAACAGGCAATTTAGCCCACGGTTTGTGGTGTTGCCCAGGGATTTGAGCCAACTATCCCAAAAAATCACATTGGCCCGTCCCTAACTTTCCTAACAAGAGGCCTAGGTGTTCCGGCGGCGCCGCAGGATACCTGGTAGGATTTTTTGGGCCAAGCAACAGGAAACAGGCGATTTTGAATATTTCTTGTGGGTGTTAGCCCATGATTTTTGGCGCGGCCCGGGGATCCGGGCCAACTTTCTCAAAAAAATACACCAACCCATCAATAATGAGCTCAGTAGGAGGCCCAGGTGACCCACGAGCCGCAGGATGCATGGTAGGATTTTATGGGCCAAGCAACCGGAAACAGACGATTTTGGTAGTTTTTTGCCCACAATTTGTGGTACTGCCCGGGGATCCAGGCCAACTTTCTCAAAAAATAACACCGACCTGTCTGTAACTACCCCAACAAGAGGCCCAGGTGGCCCAATAGCGTCGCAGGATACCTGGTAGGATTTTATGGGCCAAGCAACAGTAAACAAGCAAGTTTGATAGTTTTTATGGGTGTTAGCGCACAGTTTGTGGTGCTGCTCGAGAATCCGAGCCAACTTTCCCAAAAAATTACACTGACCCATCTATAACAAGCCCGGCAAGAGGCACAGGTGGCCGGCAGCACTGCAGGGCGCCTGGTAGGATTTTATGGGCCACAACAAGAAATAAGCGATTTCAGTAGTTTTTCGTGGGTGTTAGCCCATGGTTACTGGCGCTGCCTGGGGATCCGGGCTAACTTTCCAAAAAATTACACCGACTCATCTGTAACGAGCCCGAAAAGAGCCTCAAGTGGCTCGGCTGCGTCGCAGGACGCCTGGTAGGATTTTATGGGCCAAGCAATAGGAAACAGACAATTTTGGCAGTTTTTCATGGGTGTTAACCCACAATTTGTGGCGCTGCCCGAGGATCTGGCCAAATTTTTCAAAAAATTGCACCAACTCGTCCGTAACGAGCCCGACAAGATCTTTGAGATCTTTCACTTGAGAGATTCTTAGCTCAATCAACTCGATCACCTTTCATGTATATCTTTAAAAAAACTACTCTTTCAATAATACTAGACTCATAATTACTCGTATAATCCTCAACCCCTATGCAAAAAATATTAACTTATCACAAATAACTACTATCACCCTTCATGGTGGCCCAGTGATTTAGGCTTGGGCAGTCTCAAGTTCAAAATTCTTTACTAGTAAAAGCAAGAGGTATGCCTTCTAGGTCGAGCTCATCGCATCAGACTTCCTAGTGTACGTTACCTCTTATATATGATTTGCGAGTTATTATATAAGAGCTAGGTTCACCTTTCCACGTCCAATAGGATAGCCACTGCGAAATCCATTTGTCATTAATAATAAACCTAAAAATCTCCTTTATTGAGGAAGAGCTCAAAATATTTTTGTGCACAAAATGGGTAGCGACAGGATGAGGAAGGAAGAGAAGAGGAAGCATAAGAGAAATTCCCCTTCTTCTTCACCAGGTACTTCTCCTTTGCTTTTTCGCCCAAACTCCAACTGATAATTTCATTTGTATTTGTGTCTGTTTAAACAGATGACGTGAGAAGCAAGCGGCAGAAGATCAAAGGAGATGAAGAATCCAGGAAGGACAAATCTAGAAAGGATAAAGAAAAACCCCATAAATCGAAACGCCGTTCTAGTGAAGGTAAAGTTGAGAAATTTACTGATTTTTTAGCATGGAAATTTAGGGGTTCTGTAATTTTGTTGTGTAAATCAATTGGTATGAACTATTAAGGGTTTGGGAGTTTGAAATTGAAATGGTAAGTATTTTGCTGCTCCACAATCCTTTTTTCTTTCTTTTTCAGTTTGATTGATTGCAAGTATAAGATCTTCCATTCGTTAAGCAACTAACAGAGAAATTTAGGGGAAAACACATACAGAAAAGGAAAAAAGAAACAAAAGGGGAACTTCTTGCAAGCGGTTTTATTGGTATAATGAGAGGTTTTGATTGACTAACCTGTTTTGGTAGGGATGAGGATGATGAGTTGGAAGTGAGGATATACCAGGAGCAATAAGATTAGGAACATATATATTTGGGAAAAGGTAGGAGTGGCCTCTGTGGAGGATAAGATGCGGAAAGTAAGATTGGCCAGAGTGAGCTTGAGGAGGTGTGGGTTGAGGTAGGCTAGAGAAGTATTGGGATGAGGTGATTAGGCAAGATATGACACAACTTCAACTCATTGAGGATATGATCCTTGATAAGAAGGTGTGGAGGTCGAGATTTAGGATGGAGGGTTAGTAGGTACTCGGGCGTAGTTCCTTTACTCTTGGTTACCATATTATTATCTTGTTGTTTTTGGATGCTGCTACTGCAACTTTTTAATCGTTCTTTGCGCTAAGGGTTAATCGGAAACAACACATCTGCCTTCTCAAGATAAGGGTACGGTTTGGATACACTCTACCCTCCCCAATCTCCACTGTGGGTATTACACTAGGTTTGTTGTTGTATGAGAAAACAGTTAGGGGTAACGCGGGATTATTTTGTTTCACTTTTTGTTATGGGTGTTAGTTAATTTTCCATTGTGTACTGAATGGCAGGATTAGCTCCCATATAGAAAGTGGGATAAGCTAATCCCCATGGGGTATCCCAACCCACGAGATATTCTTGTGTATACCATCCTGATAACCATACGACTCCATAGAGCTTTGTTTGCTTCGGTAATGATGGGTACTTCCTAAACCACCTTCTTGGAAACCAAGTTCTCTTTTCCCATCTTCCATTTAGAATGATGCAAAGTGCAATCAATGTACCAATGTGTGCTAGGATATCTTACACTAATAACTGAAAAGGGCTTTGATTTCCGTGCACACTTTATTTAAATAGAGGTTGGGTCCCTGCAGTAGTGTGCTGGAAAGACTAATTGCCCCTGCGATAGAGTTTTGATTTGTCAGTGATGATCTCGTAATTTTAGTTGATTTCTTCCGATGAAGACAAGTGTCTTAGGCTGGATCGCTGGTTCAACTTGATATTACTAACCTCCGTTCTTGGTATTGTTAGGTCTCCCTTCATTGTTTTGTGCAACTCATGCTGATGTTGTGGGTAGCTTTATAGATCTATTTTATATGATTATCGTAGCAAGTGTGGATTTCTGATTTTATGTTATTATGTACATTTCTACATAGGGACATGTGTACCCTTAAATTGAATGGTTTCCCTGTATGTTACTGGTTTGGTGCTTGAAGCTATGCTAGACACACTGACACCCTGATATTGCTTCAGAGAAGAAGTCGGGCGAAAAGCACAAAAGCAAGAGCCGCAAACATAAGGATAAGTCGGTGAGTATTTCTTGTTTAACACCTGCATCTTTCTTTCATTTCGAGAAGAGGTTTCTCAAGCTATTCCATTTACTGCCGATAAACCTCCAAGTAGTTTATCCTTCTTCCTCACTTGATTACTCTGTATTATGTACTGTATGTTGAATGTCATCCACACTATTGGAGGTGAAAAATTGTTAGACCGTGTGCATTTACAGTAACTATTTCCCCTCTCGGTCCTTCCTGTAACTTTCTTTATGAAATAAGTAGGACATCTATTTCCACAATTGACCTTTTGCATGGTTTTGCTTTACCATCTCTTCTCAGAAAATCAAGTTTGAAGAGCTATCAAAGGATGATTATTTCTCCAAGAACAATGAATTTGCTACTTGGCTAAAAGATAAGAAGAAATTGTTCTTCTCAGATCTTTCGTCTGAGACTGCACGTGATTTATTTTCCGACTTTGTCAAAGAATGGAACAAGGGAAAGCTCGACATCCAATACTATGAGGGCATCTCAACAGCGCCACGGTCATCCCATGCTTGGAATATTAAAAAGTAGCAGAATTCCATGCTTCTTCTACTTAAGGAGCAGTAGCAGTGACTCTATCCCAGTTGTCCCATGGTACGCCTTAGGCGCCTTTTTTAATCTTTGGTAAGACCGTCATTTCTCTGTTGTAACGACTATCATGACGTAGTATAGTTGAGGTTTATCTTGTGTCAGTTACTTTAGCGAGCATCGTTTTCTGTCTGAAAATTTCTGCTTGTTGATTCTGAATGCATAGAAGCCCTTTCGTTCCGTCTGTTGTTTCATAACATGGACAGTTTTACACCAGAAGATTGGGATTAAGTGAACCAAAAAGAAGGAAGTATTGCTTGCTATTTTTCATTTGGCATAATACATAAACATTCAAAATTTGACTTCAACAGGCAAATAAACACTCTAACTATGAGAGTGCACGTTGAAATGAATCAGCTTAGTTTCAACTGACAGCTTAACACTCCAACTCGTTAGTTTCTACACGTCTTCCTTTGAGCTATCGTCAATATTCTTAATAGGACCTTTAAACCAATGCCTACCACTGAAGTTCCATGTAGAAATGACTAGAATAAGAACGCCTCCAACAGCAACAGGAGTGTAATTGAGAGTTTGATCTGTAACAGGGTAGGAAACTGGCAAAGAGAACAGCACAGAAATGAGCGCGACCCATAGTACTGATATCCAACCTATAATGGTGCTGTATCTTCCCAAGTTAAAGCGCCCTTTTGTGAATGACTTTCTGCCTAGAGTCAACTTTAACAAGACTGGTATAGCATAAGCAACGTAAAGCCCAATCGTTGCTATTGATGTCATCGCTTGAAATGCTACCACGCTTCCAAGAGACTTCACACAAAAACAAAGTTCTGTTAGCAATGGAATGTGACAAAGAAACAAACCTTTGGTATTTCGTTGTAGCCTTGCAGAGTTATGAGAATGTGTACCGTTAATGCCATACAAAATGCTACAAATGCAGACATCCAGACTGCATTTATAGGAACATCCTGCTTGTTCACTTTCTGCAGCTGTGACGAAAATGGCATTGCTCCGTCTCTGGAGAATGCATAAGCAATCCTACGAAAAAACAACAAATGCAAACATAAACCCTTAAAGGATCGTGTAATGAGTCATTCTCAACGAGTTCATAAGAAGTGATCCTGGTTTCTTTTTACCTTGAGTTGCTAGTTAGTGAGCTCATACCAGCAAAGAACACGGCAAGACCAATTATACCTAAGCAAATCACCGCGCCAATGCTACTACCATATCTACTCATGAATGCTTCATAAAAGATCTGAGCAACGGCGTGACCACCTGAGTCATTATTTTCACTCAAGAGATTCGGAATATCCTTAACTGCAAATGTTATACCAAGTACATAAGCCCATCCTGCGATAACTGCAATGCCAATGGCACTTACAATTCCTGATGGCCCGTTCTTATCTGCGTCTTTCGTTTCCTCTGACTACGGAAACATCAATAGATAACAACAAAATGAAAATTTACGTGAATCGCTTTGATACAGGAAAACTTACGCGGGCAGGGGAAGGGAACTGTGGAGTTGATGGTCAAAAACACCAGTATCTCCTTTTTTCAAGAGTTTCATAACCTGACCTATCAAGTCTGCGAGTTTTCTACCTGAATTATCACCGACTTTTTGTTTGTCAAAACACACCTCAACTATTAGTTATTCCATTTTGTTACCAGAAATTTCACTATCGTTCAGGTAGGAAAAGCGAGCAGTTGGTGTTTTTTGATAAATAGTTGGTGATAGTTCATGTAGAAAACTCGCACAACTGAACATCACTATGAGCAGTTGATATCTGAGGTGTGTTTTGATAAGTAGTTGGTGATAGTTCAAGTAGGAAACTCGCACAGCTAAACATCACTATCGTCCAGGTAGGAAAAGTGAGACAGTTGGTGATAGTTCAAGTAGGAAACTCGCACATTTAATAGTTCAGATATGAAATTTGCAAAATCTTGAGATAGTTTAGGTGTGTTAATGACTTCACTCACAGTTAAAATCGACTCACCATATATGCAGAAGCATCATAACCTGTCAACGTATACTGGCTCATAAGAAGTCCGAGGACGAAGATATAGAAGTTATTGTTGATTCCATCCTGATTCTCTGTATTGAAGTTGGTAAACACAAATTCTGTACTGGCTCTTTCAGTTGCAACTGCTGGAATCACAATCATGAGAAAGCAACCTGCAATCGTTAATCATCAACTCAGATATGAATGAAGACACAGCAAGGTCACTCTGCCACTTACAATACTCCATCGCGTATTTAAGTAGCAAAGTTGTGTATTATATACCGAAAAAGTTGGCTGCAGCGCCTACTTGTCCAAGGAACGACAGCAGTGAAATAGGAAGACTGTTTAATATAGCGTGTATTAAAAGAAATACGCCATGGAGAGCCATGACTACGCATTTAGAGATCAAATATCCGCCACCATTTTTGCCGCCAGTGCCAAGGAGGATCATCACCTGAACCAACTGTGCAAGGGAAAAGTCTATACTACTTGTGAGAGCCCACTGCGATCAGATTTTCGTGATATTTATTAGAGTTGTCGTTAGATACTAGTTATGAACTGTGAATGTTAATATGACTAATTGTTCGAAATACCTGACCAACAATGTTGAACCTGCAAATGAGACGAACGAAAAGTTTAGCTAACTTAGCATAATAGTATCACGTTTTTTAACGTTTCATGAACTATCAGGTGTTTGTGTTTCCTACGGAAATATCATCAATTGTTACCAAATCACAGCTTGAGATAGTGACCACGTAATTTGCCTATAAGATTTTGTCCACGTGGAAGCTGACTCATTAATTTCGGGGTGTGTTTGACGATCATGTAGAAAACTCACAAAAACGAGATACTTTAACAAATCGGTTAACCATAATATGAAACACAGAAAATGTTCATTGACTTACCAAATCATCTATCGAATCATTAAAAAGATGCAACAAAAGACAGAAATAAGTTCACTATCCGTTTTAAGTCAAGCAATATGTGAAGTAACTTCTGATATAACAAGTAAAAGAAGATAGAATTCCAGAGCAACTCGTCTTTTAGAATGGGCATTTTGCGCTCTATTGATCTAAAATTATATATTATCATACTGACGCCATGTTAAATTGTATAATCATCTCATCTATTACAGAAACGTACAAGAACTTAAGAGAGTCCAAGAAGACAAAGTAAAACATGATTATAGCACTCGAGAAGGAGGAAGAAATGGCATGAAACAGAGTAAAGACTCGACGAGTGAAAAAGAGAAAAATTAGTTACCAGCCAGTGATCCAAGAAGCGAAAGGTCCCCAGGTCGGACCAGCAAGCTTAGCGCTCCAATAATACAGACCTCCGGAAGTCGGATAAGAAGAACATATTTCAGCCATTGACAGCCCAATTAACAAGGTGAAAGTACCAGCAATTGGCCATCCATAAATGTATGATACAGGGCCACCAAAGTTCAACCCGGTGCCCATCAGTCCGTTTAATCCAGTAAGCACCGATACAATAGAAAATGAAATCGCGAAATTTGATATCATCCTGCAATTCAAGAACAACAACGCAATAAGGATTTATCAGAAAAAGGGTCAAATTTGTTCCTGTACTATTGGAAATTGAACTACTTCGACCTCTGTTAAACTTTTCATCTATTGTTATCCTTACAGTACTATCACAAGCTATAGCTGATAGCAAAGGCTCAACCCCAGCCACCCCTGTCCACTCATGAGCCTTGCTATAGGCAGAATGTTGGTATTACCCAACAAATGTCTCATTTTTGTCATTGACCCCCAACAGAGCTCCAACCTGAGTGTAATTTTGAAGAGTGGTCGAAATTTAAGGGATAAATTTGGCTCTGATACCACTTGTTAGGATCAAGCGTGTATCAAAAGTTATACCTAGCTAATAGCAAAGTTGCAACTTTATTTCTCAACTAAGACCACCAAGCAAGCGTCGTGTTCAGTCATGACTTCGACCTGAACCACTCCACCCCCCTCATGTTCAAATTTGACCTTTTTCCCTTTATAGCTATTACTACAGTACCATAATCCCAAGCAAGTTAGAGTTAACTATACGAATTCCTCATGGCCCACGTCGTCTTTCCATTTA
>JAPFFP010000088.1:4166749-4185128 GCA_026153255.1 Solanum medicagineum
ACTGGAAGGTGCGCGAGATAAACAAACTAATGAATCAAGAAAGCATATTAAGTAACAGGCATTGATGCTGACACTCGAAGCATTCCCAACTTTGAAAGTGCACATCTATACACGTCAACTTGGTTTCAACTGACAACAAATAACACTCCAACTCATCCAAATTGTGTTTTGTTGACACTTATGCTAGAGTGGCACATAAATTTTGGAGGTTTCCAGATGATCATTTTTGTAGATTGGAGTGTTTAACTGACACAATTGAGACAAGTTGAGGTGTCTAGATATGCATTTTCAAAGTTTGAGTGTTTACTTGTCAGTGAGGCCGAGTTTGAGTGTTTGTTTATATACTATGCCCAAGTAATGTTATTTCTTACATGAGTTGGTTCTTATTTTCTCAGTTTTCTTTTTTCAGGATGATGCAGGTGGAGGGAATGTTCAATGTGGTCTTTCAAGATGTAGAAGGATGAATATTTTGTACCGTTAATGCCATGCAAAATGCTATGAAGGCTGATGTCCAGACTGCATTTATGGGAACCTCTTGCTTGTTTACTTTATGCCAGAATGATGAATATGGCATCGCTCCATCTCGGGAGAATGCATAAGCCATCCTGCAAAAGAAACTTTGATCAGTGGCTCTTCTAAAGAATCTGAGTTACACAAGGAGAATCTCCGATCAAGCATAGTTACCTCGAGTTGCTAGTTAATGAGCTCATACCACAAAAGAATACAGCAACAGCAATTACACCTAAGCAAACAATTCCACCAACACCACTGCCATATCTACTCTTGAATACATCATAAAAGATTTGAGCAATAGCATAGCCGCCCGAATCATTGTTTTTATTCAACAGATGCGGGATATCTGTAACTGCAAAGGTTATACCAAGTATGTAAGCCCAACCAGCAAGAACTGATATGCCAATAGCACTTACAATTCCCTTTGGCCCATTTGTATCTGCATTTTTGGTTTCTTCCGTCTGCAAAACGATGTCATGGATAAGAACAAAATAAAAAAATTACTCACAATCACTTTGCAACAAGAAGTTCCTAAAGTTGTACTAGGCCTAACGGAGGAGGAAATTTAGTTTCAAGATATAAAATCAATTGAGTTGCTGCTATATGTACTCCGCTCCTGATATTTTCCAAGACAAACAAGTTCTATTGTATACTCAGCTATCTGAGCCTCTTCTCATTACAAAATCCATAACTTCACACTGTCAGGTAGTTTAAAAGGAACAGTAATTTATCATTAGTTCTTTGGGAATTTGAAGGGCCTCTGTAAAATAAGCTCACACTACATCCTCCGATCGGACATACTTTTAGAAAATACAGGAAAACAATTAGCATTGTAGAGAAAAGGATGCAGAACTCACCATATGAGCAGAGGCATCATAACCTGTCAATGTGTACTGGCTCATGAGAAGTCCCAGGACAAAGATGTAGAGTTTATTGTTGATTCCATCCTCATTCTCAGTATTGAAATTAGTAAACACAAATTCAGCGGTAGCTCTTTCCGTTGCGACCAATGGGATCAAAATCATAAGAAGAAAGACACCTGTAATCATTAACTCAGAGCTGAGCGAATGCACAATTCCAAAGTACTGAGGTCAAGAATAGAGATGAGGTTGACTTTGATGTACCTAAAACATTCCACACAGCAGCTAGTTGTCCAATGAAGGACAACAATGAGATCGGAAGACTATTTAATAAAGCATGTAAAAGTAGAATTCCACCGTGGAGGGCGATAACCACATATTTGGAGGCCTGATATCCGCCACCATTTAATCCACCAGTGCTAAGAAGAATTATCACCTGAACTAACTGAGCCAATGAAAAATCTATACTTGTTGTGACAGCCCACTGCAATCAGATTTTCCGTTGTAGATTAGAGTAGTTTTATATGGTGAAGCAGCTAAGCCCAATTAGACATTAAAA
This sequence comes from Solanum medicagineum, assembly GCA_026153255.1. Lineage (NCBI taxonomy): Eukaryota > Viridiplantae > Streptophyta > Magnoliopsida > Solanales > Solanaceae > Solanum > Solanum medicagineum. The sequence continues at coordinate 4,168,682 of JAPFFP010000088.1, forward strand.
ATTTTGAATGGTAATACGAGTAATTCTTCACGATACCTGACCAACAATGTTGAACCTGCAATATGAAAATGAAAAAAAAAGGTAATTAGAAGGAAGCAATACAAATTTATGAATATAGAAGCCATCAGTTTTCGTCAAAAAACAACTTATGACAGCTGAATGTTGCACTACTGACACAAGGCATGAGCTAACAGAAGATATTAATGATTTCATGTTCCATTAACTCTAATATTAAAAGACAGTAGATAATAAAAAGTAACGAGTAAAGAATTCAACACAGGTCACCAGAGTTCATTTTCAGAAAAAAATTTACTTTTTTATTTTTTGGGTGTGTGTGTTGCTGTGTTTCCTCCTGTTTTACTTTCCCTGCGTTTGCTCTACCCAAATCCCGATATATTCCTTCCAAGGAGCTTCATGTCTAGCGACCTTGAACTGAAACTAGCATATACAGTTAAGGAACTTATTGACAATGTAGGTCGTCCTAGGACGGCTGCAATTTTTCAGGAACATTCACTCTCATCGTCAAAAGTCAAAAGCATATTCTGATTGTGCATTTATAACATTACGAATTGCGTGAGAACAGTGTTTAGCTGAAACCAAGCCATAAATATGGACCGAGTTATTGTCTCCAAAATGCAACGCTGGTTGCGCAAATCAGCATCAACCAGATATGCCACAAACCCAAACTAGTAGGGGTCAACAACATGACAGGACCCATTTCATTCCAATACATAGAGGATTCATTACAACGAGGATTTCTCAAATTTTGAGTATTTACCATTTACCGTCAACCTCATGTAAGTCTGTAACTCTCCTACTTTATCCCCACTAGGATTGAGTATATGGAACTCACATACTTGTAAGATTAATAAAATCATGCGAAAGCAAAAGGCTTGAGCCTCAATCAACAGGAAAGCTAATCCAGGCTAACATACACCAGCTAATAATGTCAGTCCTGTGGAGTTTTCTCTTTAATATCTTAGCCCCTGAGGCCAGTTGCGGTTCAAAACACGTTAGATAATAGCTGGTGATTGATTAACACTACGAATACTTGCAAGGAACGTGAAACTATGCCCTTCTATAAACAGACAAACAGGTTAAAACTTCACAGCCTAAAGTGCTAGGAAAATTTGCAACTTGCTCTCCTCCACTTCCAAATAAAGTTTCCTCTGTAAACCAGACAGTTAAAAATTGATATTCTCCAAGATACCAACAACCTGAATCCTATAAGTAATTAATTAAGGTAGTCCAAGAACCGAAAGCAGAACAGAGAAAGGGCGAAAATGGCATGAAATTATTAGAAAAACAGAACTGATGAATTTTGCCGTAAAAGACAACTGTCCTTCAGGAGATATTGATCATGTACTTTTACGCATTACAATTTACAAGCAAATCCCTTGTGGATTGAACAAAGCTTCGGTATACTCTACTACAAATTGACTTACTACTTCAAAACTCAACAAGAAGATACTCAATGTAGTCCCATGAAGTGGAGTCCGGAGAGGATAGAGGATATGCAGACATTACCCCTACCCTCACTCGTAAAAAAGCTATTTTCGATAGACCCTCGGCTCATAGGACAAAAAGTCAATAGGATAACCGAGGTTTAAGAAACAATAGATAGTAGCAGAAATCAAATGACAAGAAACTACATAGGCAATACTAGATTACTAAAACTCGAAAACTCATAAATACAAAATTCTAACTCCGCCTCTAACTGTTCCAAAATACTATAAACTGCAAACATCACAAGCTAACTCAAACATAAACAGTAAAGACTAAACACTTAAAGCAAAAACATTACCAGCCAGTGATCCAAGAAGCAAAAGGTGCCCAGCTTGGACCAGCAAGCTTAGCACTCCAGTAATAAAGACCCCCAGAAGTTGGATAAGAAGAACAAATCTCAGCCATTGACATTCCAACAAACAGAGTGAAGACACCAGCAATTAGCCATCCATAAACATAACTAACAGGTCCACCAAAATTCAAACCAGTACCCATCAATGTGTTCAAGCCAGTAAGCACTGATACAACAGAAAACGAAAACGCAAAGTTCGACAGCACTCTGCAAACAAACAAAACCCCAAGAACCCAAAATACCCAATAAGTACAAAAAAATCAAAAAGATTGAATTTTTTAAAACTTTTTGAAGAAATTAGGAAATGGGGTATTTACGAAAGGTCTCTTTTCAGTTCTTGTTTGTATCCTAGTTCATGTAGCCTTGCATGGCCTGAATCAATTTCTTCTTCAAAACCCATTTTTGTTTTTCCTTCCTCTCTGCAACTCTCTGCAACTTTGCCTACTTGAAATTCCTTCTTTCTTCACTCTACAATGGCAAAAATGAATCTTTCTGCCAAAATTATTGATTCTTTATTTGTATTTTTGTGAATGAAAAGAGCAGAGAGGGGTCAAAGAAAGCAATTGGACATTAATGTGAAGTTAATGGGCAAAGATTTGAAGACAATAAGGTTGACGGGTAGAGAGTCAGAGAGATATTTGGACACATATTATTTTTGTAGTAAAATGACACGTCCGGCGCCCATTCTGCACCAAATTTGCGCAGGAACGCAAATTTATATCACACGTTCCGACTCATACAAACATTTTTAATGTTTGTATTAATCATTTATATCACAAAGGTCATAAGAGGGTTGGGTAGTTCGAATCGGAGTCATAATTAAACATTGCGTTTGCTTGATGAATTTGGTTAAAAATTAAAATTACGGCTTTTCTATTCGTTATAATTTTTGCATAATAATAAATGTTTAATTCTAACAGCGTTTTTATTAATCATTTATATCACACTCTTTAAAAGTGTGATCTTAAACTTGCTATTATGGGATATTTTATGCGTCAAATCATTTGCTTTCTTTTTTTCTTTTTGATATTGAACTACATTACAAATAAATATATATAGGGAGTTTGTAAATAAAGTACATAAGATTTTTTGAAGATATTTTTTTCTTTTCTCTAGAAAATTATTTTATCCATACTTTGGAAAATATCATAAATATTATGTGGTTATAAGAATATTAAAATACCTTATCAAACTACATAACTTTTAATCCTTTTGAAGTAATGCAAAAGTACAAGCATTGATATAAATTCTCAATTGAGGGTTGTTGGCATGTGGAAAAGTCAAGAGGGACTGCTGTTTTTTTAATATTATCCTTTTTAAAGGCACGTGAAAAATTATTTAAATATAAGTTATAATCATAAAATTGAATAAATAATTTAAGACGTTATATCTATATTAAATTAGATTTTTCCATTCAATATTTACTAGTGTGAGTTAAAACTACCAACCCACATAAAAATTTAAAAAAAAAAAAAACAAAAAAAAAAACATTCACATGAATATCTCAATTAAAAAATATTTTCTTCTTTATTTTTCTCAACCCACTATCTGTATGAATTTGCTTGGTTCTAATATTTTCGAATTTTTTTATTTTTTAAAAAATTTTTATCTCATTTTTATCAAAAAGTTATAAGTAGTTAAATACTTAAAAAGATATCTATCAAAATTTGTATTAAAAATTGGCAAAATTAAGGTAATCAAAATTTGAATATCAAAACAATAAATAATAACTCAGATTTGTAAATTCTCACATTTTGTTAAATCTCAAATTAGATTAAATAAATAACCATCAACATGATTATAAAATTATCAAAAACTGCTAAGTTTTTTTTAAATATTAAAAATACTTATATAGAAAACGTAAAAAATGAAAATAAAAATAAACTTAAAATATAAAAAAAATAAAATGTTAAAATCTGAATTTATTTAAAAAAGTTATAAAATTTTAACAATTAGTTAATTACTAACTAATCTAACTAATTTGTCCTAAAATTAACACATGTTGTAATCCTACACTGCCACTTGGCATGATTCTAGGCTAGACTTTCTTCCTATTAATAATATATAGATTATATCAATTTTGTGATGGAGAATTTTTTTTCCATACTTATAACTCAAACCCCAAACTACTATTAAGTTGATTGAATCAATATACTCCACTCAATCGGACAACGATTTGAATATGAAAGTGTGCAGTTCCATTTGAATAGAATGATGTTCATTTCTTAGCACTAGATCACTATCTAAAAATTAATTTTTTCGCGTTTTCTTCTTATATAACAACAATGGAGGAGATAGTAAGCACAACTTTCTACGCAACGATTTTTTCTTCTCTTATGACTTTTCAAGTTACAGGAGGGAGACAATAGAGTAGATTGGTTAGTATCTCATTTTCAAATATAAATTTGAATAAATTCTCTTTATTATTATAAATATAACTTTTTAATCAACCACCTTATCTCTATAGCTATGAACAACCCCTTCCGCTTCTTCTTTTTTGTCTTTTCAGTTTAATTATGGATCTTAACTTACCGAACTAGTCTAGTAAAGTAGAAATCATTAGTTATCAACGGTTCAACTTATCTAAATTAATTTATTTTTTTGGTCCTTCCATAGTTCTTGTACCATAAAGATGAGTTACCAATCCCTAAGTACCATATTTAGCAAATAATAACCAACTTAAAATGACATTAAATTATTTAACTTGAAAAGTCATTATTATATAAAATATGAAAGCTCTAGATTGTCGATTATTAATTTGGAATTATATATATGTCTACTTTATGATATATTTAATAATGTGTTCTCTTGGACGCATCTTTAAGGTGAGACAACAACTAATTAAAATATGATCAAATGTCAAAATTATTTATTTAGACAAATAACTACTTTTTAGCTCATATAATTGAAAAATATTTTTTTGTCATAAAGTTTTAAATTTTATGAGTGAAACTATATGGTAATGACTATTTTTCAATTATAAGTTGGAAAGTGATTAACTTGAGTTATTGCCACTCTGAGACTCATTGGCCCGATTAATACAAATTTGTATCAAATATAGAGTCATTAAGATCAATCAGAAAACTCGAAAGTCTGTCCACTCTGAGTGGGCAGAGCCTTATTACCTTATTAATTTTCTGATCAAAAAAATTTATTTTAAATTCGAGCTCAAATTTCTAACTTCAAGACGATATGTACTATAATCAATCTTGTCTAACTCAACTTTGCGTGCGAATGAAATTAAATAACCACTTTCATGCATCAAATTAAAGTTCATACTCATGCACAATTATTTACTAAGTACTAAGCATTTTAAAAATAGATAAAATTGAGCCGGCTGACCATTTTTTGACCCTATTTAAAAAAATAGTCATGTGCTATCATAGAGTTTCAAATTTCACAAATAAAATTTCAAAGACATTTGCATAATTCCACACAAATTATCAACTTTTAACTACATATAAGCACTTTAAAAATAGATTAAATAGTGTCTACGTGTCACTTTTTAATTTTATCTTTGAAAAGCAGTATCATTTCGAAGTTTTAAGTTCCACAAATAATATATCATAGAATTTCAAATTCCACAAGCTATATGTCATGGAGTTTCACTTGTGAAACACGAAACTCATGATGTCTAATTTTCAACGAGAAGGGCTAAAAATGGTTGAATTTGTATTCCTAAAAATAACAACATATTCAATGTAGTTTACAAGTGGGATCTGGAGAGAATAAGATCTATCAGATCTTATCTCTACCTTTATGGAGCAGACAGATTATTTCTGATAAACCATTGGCTCAAAAAAAGTGCAATCAAAGTAGAATTTGAGGAAAACAACAAGAGAAAAATAACAAGATATACAAAGTAGATAAGTTAACTAGTAATAGTAAAACATAAAGAATAAGACACGACACAAATACATATTAATAATACTACTATAAAGAATGAGAAATAAGACTAGCCCCCTTCCTCTCCCGAATAAATATACGATAATACTCTGCTACCTACTTCCTTTCTATTCTAACCTTCATACCTTCTCACAGTAACAAAAATTCTCAAGTTTATTCCTAAAAATATGATGATACAAAATGGTACTCCATCTAGGCTCTATCCCAATTCATCCAACTCACTTTTCTTTTTAGTCAGTTCCAGAAAGAATAACATATTTCCATAATTATTAACAATTTTAACTTTAAAATGCATATTTTACCCTTATAAGATGATTTATAGCCACATAAACATCTATAATTTATTTTAAGCCACAAATTTCAAAAGTGATTTTTTATTTCCTAAACCCTATGTTAAGTCAAACTACACATAATTTTGAACAATCAGAGTAATAATATACTTAATGGGCCAAACTTAAGAGGAGAAGAAAAAGGCCCATACCAGCCAGTAACCCAAGCAGCAAATGGGCCAAACTTTTTTCCAGCCAATTTAGCACTCCAATAGTAAAGCCCACCAGAAGTTGGATAAGCAGAACATATTTCAGCCATAGCAAGGCCCACTATGAGTGTCATTAACCCGATTATGGGCCATCCACAAACAATGGTTACAGGCCCACCAAAAGTTAGGGCCTGGTTATACAATGTGGATATACCAGTAAGAACTGATACGATGGAGAATGTTAAAGAAAAATTTGCAATGAACCTGTTTCATAAAAACCCAAAATAAAAAAAGCATGTGAGTTTCTTTTTCGGGATCTTTACATAAATAGTCAGTCAGTCGAATTGCATGCGTATAATAGTAATAAAAGTGTAATGTATGGGTCGGGTCATTCGAATCCAGAAGCTTTGGTTAGAAGCAAGATTTTTGAACTCATTAAAACGAAATAAGTTGTGATAGAAATTCTGAACTCGAACTCATAATATTCGAAGTATTGAATTTAGTTGTGTCTATATATTGAGAATTTATCATGAGTAAAAAAGCGCAAGCTTGGTGGATTAAAGCTTACGCTACGCGTAGGGTTCAGGGAAGGGCTCGACCACAAGGGTCTATTGTACACAATCTTACCTTGCATTTCTGCCAGAGGCTGTTGAAAATGACAAAAAATTAAATTTTATAATCAGACCTTACCACTACCTTAGAGATAAAGAAGTTGTTCCAATAGATACTCGACTCAAGAAAAGACGGTAGAAATTAGTACAGAGAAGAAAAAATAACTGAAATGAAGACAGTCATTAGAAAATACTGTAGACAACCTAACAAATCATCCTAAATAACAATGACAATTACCAAGATACAATGATAATTTAAGCGTAAAAAGCCCACAAATAATAACCAAACTCAAAAGGACAACTAATAGTAAAGTAATAAAAAGCGAGACAACACTCAATTACCTATCCTAATTTGTCTCCTTCATAACCTTCTATCTAAGATTATATTCTTCGAAAATTAACAGATAAAGAAACTAAAAGAAAGAACAACTTACGAAAGACCACGATAGAGTTCTTGCTTGTAACCCAATTCTCTAAGTCGAGAATCATCATTTTTACAACTAATTTTGTTTTCATTTTCATCAAGAAGATGATAAGAACCAATTGATGCAGAGGATTCCTCTTCCATAGAATTTCTCATATTTTGTTTTGATTAGTGAGTAATAAGATGTGAAAAGGACAAAGACACTTCCCAATCAAAAAGCAAGATCCAACTAATAATATACTTAATATTTTTGGTAGAATAAGAACTTTTTCTTTTTAATTTTTCTATGTTTGTTAAATATTATGACTTTTATGAGGTAGATATTTTGTAGTAGAGAATACCATGTGGGGTAGTTGATTGATAGTGCCCACCTATGTCCTATTTGTAAAGAAAGACCAAACAAAAGCATAGATAATATTTACCACTCCTTCGGTCTCATTTTATATTGCATGATATGATTTGACACAGTGTTTAAGAAAAAACATTTTGTATTGCATGATATGATTTGACACAGTGTTTAAGAAAAAACATTCTGTATTGCATGATATGATTTGACACAGTGTTTAAGAAAAAAGAAGAAGATTTTTGAAACTTATGATCTAAAATAATCCTTAGATATTTATGTGGCTACGAATCATTTCATTAAATGTAACAAAAAATATTAAAAATAGTGCTCTTTTATCATGAAATTAGACCTGCTACTAACGTCGGCTTATCTGTCAGTCGTGTTAGATCTACCACTCAATTGAAAACTACGAAACAAGCCCGCTAGTTCAAAAATGGAATTCGCACAATATCGCGAAGCAGCCACCCTTGCTCGATTTGGCTCAAAATCCATACGTAGACCAAATAATACAATACAAGAAAAAGTTTCTCAAATTATAGTAAGACGACATTCCTTTTGGGACGGCTTAAAATGAAAAGGGTGTCACATAAAATAGATCAGAGAAAATAATAATTTTGGGACCGTCAGTTCCTGATGAGTTCTGTAGTGCATGATTTGATTTAGTCATAACTTTAATATGAATATTGGAGGGAAATAAACAAAAGTGTTTGATAACTTTAGATTTCCATAATGACGACCTTTTTCTTATCACAAGATGCCTTATGATAAAGAGACGTTAGGTTACGAGTCATTTTCATATATCAAAATTAAATTTAAAACAATATAATAATTTGTTTACTACAAAGAAACTTCTATTTTCAAAAAGTATAATACCAAAAATTGAAAAGAATCTAAATCCACGTGGATTTTCACAAAATCAACAGAAATATACTCCATTAATGGTATGAAAATGGCACGTTGTATTAATATATTGACAAATGATTTGCTGTAAAATGATCTTATAGTTAAAAAAATAAAAATGTGAATCTCTATGATGTAAGATTTGCTTTTTTCTTATGAGTGACATAAATAACCACGTGCTCAACTACATTTGATTGGTAAAACTTGCAAATAATTGTATCATATAAAGATTGTCGTATTATGATTTTGGGTGTCCATGTTCATTAAAAGACAAGCAATAACATGTTACTGTTTGTTGAAAAAGTAATATTCTTGATCAGGAAATAATTGTAAATTCTTCATCATTACAACAAGTGAAAATCCCACAACAGAAAAAAATATACGCAAATCTTATCACTACCTCATAAATATAAAGAGACTATTTCTGAAATATCCTCATCTCCAAAAAATCAAAATACTAGAAATGAAATAACTAGAATGAACAACAAATGAAAATATATAGAGACAATAAAAATAACAAAATAAATGACAAAAAATAATAATACAATATATAACGACACACGACTACTAGCCTACTATAATAACAGCCCGATATCATTATTGTCTTTCTTGTAAGTTCTTGATCATTGAATAAGCAAAATTATTGGTTGTGTATATTGATTACAACTTTCTAGGGTAGACATTATCCCAGTATAGTATGATGATATAGATAAATAGAATAGGCCCTCCTATTCTAAATTTTTAACTAGATATCGTAAACTAGATCAAAACAAATTTTTAAATCGTGTTTGTCTGTTGATCAAGCTTATGTGACATTATCTCATTTGACGCTTTGAACTGGAAAAGTGGCCCGTTTGGCTCCGGACTCCAATAAAATAAAGAGACTAATTATCTTTAACAAATACTAACTTGGCATATACTTGAAATAAATCATCATCTACCAATAATTATTAAAGAAACAAGTATCTGTCACTGCATGGTAAGGATAACGACAATATAGAGTATAATAATCCCGTAAATGGAGTTGAAAAAGATAGTAGCTGTGCAACCATACCTCTATCTTGTGAAGATAAAGAAGTGGTTTCAAATATAACATTCTTTTTCTGTTTTCCTGATGACAAGGAAAACCCACAAGCGCTACTTTTTGGGGCGTACAGGGTAAACCTCTGCTCCTATGCAATAGCTCACAAATCACATAGGAGAAGTAATCCTAACTAAGCAAGCCCGGTGCGACGAGCTCAACCAAGAAGCAAATTGCTTTTGCTAGCAAAGGATTTCAAACTTGAGACTTCCAATATGGAAGTCCCAAGCCCAAACCTGGTCATCCCCAAAGAGTTAGTTTCAGGCGTAACCTTAGCTCAAGTAAGGCATAATAACAAGTATTGCAAGGAAATAATAATATCGAAAAAATAGTACTTTACTAATTAAGAAAAACTAGTCAAGCACTCGACTATATATTGGATAATACGCTACCATTAAACAGAATACCAACAATAAGATTATTAAGCATTTTTTTTTTTGGTAGAAATAAATACCCACATAAAAACGGTTTCTATTACTTAAAAACATCTTATCGCTCTACTAAGAGCCAAAAATCGTTTAAAACTATGATGAACCAACATATTATGTATATGTAGAACGAAAGAATAGCCTCTCTTCTCTCCATCTATAAGATATAAAGCAAACCTGTTGTCTTCACTCCATGCCAAATCTAACAAGGTAATGAACCTAATATCCAGGGTTTTTTGGTGGCTTCATATGGGAGAAGAAGCCGATGTTCCCGAGGAAGAACAGAGCAACGACGACTGCGCAAGAAAGAAATAACCAAACCCACTGCTGCCATTTCCTTTTGTTTTTGTTGCGGAGAGGGGGAGGAATGGATTTAGTCTTCATCTGTTTTGTGTATTGAGATGATTTCTGATATCTCCGAGTGAGTGTTTGAGAATTCTCAGTAGCCTCAGGCTCTTTGATAGTTTCTCTTGGGCTGGTGGAAATCAAAGCAGTCTCAGCATCATTATTTTCGCTCTGTGTTTCACTTACAGAACCCTTCTTCCTTTCCCTCTTCCGCAGTCTTTTCTCCTTCTCCTGTATTAAACAAGATGTGATTTCAAAACTTCGAGCACATAAAACCATAATATAGCGAGAAATCTATTGCTTTCATAGGATGTGTGCGGAAAACTTAAAAATCTTCTTTGAAAAAGGTGAAGATTTACCTTCAGTCTCTGCTCTTCTTCCTTCTGGGCTCGCATTTCAGCCCTCAGTTGGGCCTTTTCTGCATTGCGTTTTTTCCTTTCTAATGCCTCCTTAGCCTTTGCAATCTCCTCCAACCGCCGTTGCTCTTTCAACCTGGCTTCTTCCTCACGCTTCCTCAGTTCCTCCTCCTTTCTAGCAGCCTCTAGCTCCTGAGCAGTTTGCAATTGCTCGGCCTCTTTTGGCTCATCAACCGTATTCTCTCTTTGAATTGGTTTATGAGCCTCTTTCGTTTTCTCAACCTGTTTCATTACTCCTGCTGCTTGCAGAACAATATTGTCATCCTTAGTTTCATTCCTAAGAACTACTACTTGCTTTTCCTGATGAGGAATCGGAGGTTGTGACACACTATTAACTTTATCTACACTAGCTACCATCTTATTAACTCTTTCCACCCGGTAACTGGGAATCACAGCTGGCTCCTCATCTGGACCAAGTGTTCGACCATCCAAGGTCCCAAATCTCCTTACTGTACTCCTCATATTACACCTTATGTAATCCTTTCTGAACTCATCATTCTTGTTCCAAAGTTCCATGTACTTTTCAACCTGACAGAGAAACAATTAGACATGAGCAAGTGTGGAATTTCTCTGGTACGCATCTTATCTAAGAATGAAATTGCTAACAAAAAACCTGATTCACACAGAGATGATTAAGACCCTCCATTTCTCTCTTTCGTGCATGATCACTAGCCAAAGTCGCTATATCCTTGTATGTCCGGAAATGGATATTCTGCATTTCCAGGCATTATGAGATCCAGTGAATTTTCTCAGTCAAACATGATTTTTGGATTTAATTGAACAGCTAATTAACCAGCCTCCAGAATTATGCAACCATAGAACATAAAATGAAGAAATAAATACATAACAGGACTAGAGACTTGTACTAACCAACAAAATTGCACGTAAAAGAAAGAACGAATTTCAAAAGTGCAAGCATTAATAAATACAGACTGACCCATTTTACAAATTCAGGAAGAAAAAATGTTTGTGGCTGTATCGTGAAGTAAAAACTGTAGGAAAAAGGTTCATCTTAAAAACTATAGAAAAAAGTTTATCTACCAACATAAGGCAGGAGAAGAGAGTATGGGATCCTCAAAAGGAGAACAGATAATAACAGTTTAAGGTTCAAAACTTTGATGTGATTACAAACCTTCTCATACAGTCCTTTTTTCAAATTCCGCAATTCTTCATATGCTTCTTGGCGAATATCATCTGCAGCTTTAAACTGTTCTTGCAATTCTTTGAGCTTTCGACTTTCATCTTCAAATTTTTGGCTAGCTGCCATCGCAATTGTTTCAGCTTGTGAGACCTTAAATTTGAGGTTCTCAAGCTCTTTCTTCAAGGCCTGCACACATTTGGTTCCGGGTTAAGGCAAATTAAAAGGGAAAAAAGTCATAACACAAAGTATCAAAAAGTGACAGTATGTTCAAATAAGTGCTGCTGCGAACATTCAAAATTTCTCTCGAATGAACAGTGTTAATGGCACCACTTGATAACAACCAAGTATAATTATGATAAGCAGTAGAAGGTTGTATTCGGAGGAACAGTAAAGCATCTTAGTGGGCCCACCCTCAGTCGCTCTTCATTTACTTCTCTCTCATCCAGAGACTTCTGCACTTCATCCTGGCTGCCAATGTTAGAGGAAAGCTGTCCACGAAGCTGCTTCAGTTGCTTGATTTCGCGAATTAGAAGCTTTTCCTCCTTTAAAGGTACAGTTTCATGTCCAATAATGTGCTCCATATTATAAATCTGCAGGACATAGATCAGGCAACATAAAGCAAATTCACAGAATGAAACGAAACACTCCAGTTGCTGATTAGAACTTTTTACTGGAAGAGAAACGAGAAATTGTCACAAATCCATACCCTATGATCAATCTCACTAACGGCAACTGCATTCTTTGCTTTATCAATTATATCTTGCAGTGTTGAGATATCTGCACGCTTTGTCCTGACTTGCTTTCTAGCATCTCTTTCTTGAGCTTTGGCAGCTTCAAATTCAGCACCATGGGTTTGGCAATTGGCCTGGTCATTATGAAAACATTTCCTACTAAGGTTTATGAAGAAAGCTACAATAAAGAGATTGAAATATATTGAATCTAGGAGACATACTCTTTTATTTCTGATTTTTTGTCTAAAGGCATCCCTATGCTGTGTCTTCTCATCAACATTTAGCTCAGCAACTTTGATGCGTTCTCGGATCTTTTCATCATCAAACCTTGGCATCCTGATCAGGAAGTAAAACCCCTTTGTTGAAATCCCATTCATATCCTTTACAGCCGCAACATCAACGGAGGAACATTCAGCCGAAGTGGCCAACACTTCGTTAGTGCTTGAAATTTCAGCACTCCCATTTTGTTCACATATTAATTTGTCATCATTACCCCTGTCTGAACCACCTGTCATTTCTTCAGTGCCTACGATCTCCATCCTCATGTTCGCAGACTCTTGATCAATTTCATTTGGGTTAGTCAAAGTCTCTTTTTCAAATATCACAGCTTCAGAGCTAGAAACATCTCTACTGCTTGAACTGTTTCCCGCTTCAGATAACTCCAAATCAGCCAAAGTCGCCTGATCGTGGCATATGTCATCATTGCAAGACATCCTACAACCATAAGATCATATGAAATTTTCCAACCTTTGATATAATCACTTAATACATAACCCATCAGTTAAGAAGATCACACCCATTAAAAGAAATGTAAGTAAACAAGCAGATAAAAACTAGAACTTATACCTAATGCAATTAAGAACACCAAAAAGTGAGAAGAAATTGACCTTCAACACTGAAAACTAAAAGGTAACAAGACAGCCACATTGCTGGTCTACCTCAATGTGCTGCTGCAAAATTAATGCACTGAAATCATGACAGGCATTGCAGCCATGACGATTTGATACGTGCTCAGAGTATCAACTATTTCAACCCAAAACTCAGGAGAAAAAACAAACTTACAAGCATGAGAAACAGATTTCCTCTCCTGAGAGGAGCACTAGTTGAGTGGCTGATGAACATTTTTCACCACAGCAGAAGTTTTGTTTTTACGAAAACTGTGAGTTTTATTTTTAATGAAGTAAACTGAAAACTTGTATTACAGAACCATGCTTAACTCACAAATTCAAACAACTTATTCCATATATTGACATAGGTTTCTTGTCTAATAAGTAATTGAGATAACTTTTTGCTGGTAGACATGGAAAATGGAAAGGGGGTGACAAAAAGACAACTTGCTTGTTCGAAATACATTCATCAGCAAACAGGATTAATCAGCTTTCTCAGGGAAATCCTTTGATTACTGTTCAGATTGTCAGGTGCTTTTACCTTTCATCAACATTTATGTTTGGTGGTATTTCAGCACTGTCACTTTCACGTATGTATTTGTCATCACTGGTCTGGTCAGCAACGCTAGATTCACCATCTTTCCTAGTGTCGGTAAACTCTATAGCCACATTGGGCACGATATTACATTCATGAATGGGGTCATTCAAAGTATTTCCACATACAACATCACAACTCTCATCTTTAATGCTTGAAGCAGATTCAGCTTCGTTCAATTTCATTGTATTCCTGAACATAATAAATCCAACAACTCATTAACATCAACCACCACCAAATCAGAAAAGGAAATTGGGATTGAAGTTGGAACAAGATCGTAAGACTAAAATTCCCTATATAGGAACCTAAGTATAAAGATAAGATTTCTGGTGAAAATGTGAAGTGACTAAGATTTCTGGTGAAAATCCCCTCAGATTAAGAAGTGGAAGACAAAATTTGCAATATAAATATAAATCCTTGGTTTAATATAAAAAAACTATATCTTGCGTGCATCAACAAGGACAGTACCTATTTTTCAACAAATATGATTGCATAAAGAAAGAAGGATGAAAAAAGTTTATAAAACAATTAAAGCATATTGAGTTACCCAAAAGAAACAAACACTATTACATATGAATAGATGCACCAAAAAGCACACCCTATAAAATGGTAGAGAGTTAATATATGGTAAATGGAGTGTGTAAAAGGACCAATTTACCCTGTGTAATTAAATTTAAAAGTGGAACTTGAGGGCAATTGGAACTTTAAATATTCAGGACGACCAACTTAAATATCTACAAAGATTGGGGTTATTAAAAGTTTGGATGAATGGCACACAAGAAACAGACTTCCATTTTGAAACTTTCTTATTCAAATCAGACCATCAGAAGAACAGATAAGACAGCAAAAAGGGAAATACACATTACATTAGGATACCCTCTACTATCTGCATAGATGTATATCCTTAATTGCTTAAACAGAATACTTTTCGATAGTTTGAAACGTACCCCATGTTATCTGAATTGTTGTGTGATATTTCAGGATCCTCGTATTGTTTGTGAAGTATTCCATTGTTTATACCGTTATCACCACCATTTAATTCACCTTGTAAATTTTCAACTCCAATACCCCCTCTGATCAAGTTAGGTTCCAGCAGTTGGGAGTCATCAGTAGATCTATTCAAATCTTCATTTTCAGCTCCAACAGTGTCGTTCCTAGAAAGCTCTTCAGTATTTGAAGCACAATAATTTCCCACTTCAGAAATTTTTGCATCAACGGAAGAAGATAGGCCTTGGGAAAAGTCAGCACTACAAGATATCCTACATCACGGGAGAAAATAGTCAAAGACTTAAATCTGTTTTTTAAAACTCTAAACAACTATTTGAAAATGAAAACGATTTTAAACTAGCAACAGTGGATTCTTCTTTAATGAGCATTAACCAGAACAGAATACAACTTATCTGCCAATTACAGTGGGAATAAGTTGAGAATTCAGAGATTGAATTGCAAGCCAAAATTTTGTTTCTTTTCTTGCTCAACTAGCATTCAGGGAAAAATTTGGTTACCTCAGAACCTTGGACTATAGTCTATGTGAACTATTCATCACAGATGAGGGATGGCCTCAAGCTTTAATGGTGTGACAATGTGGTAGTATATGCCCTTATCCCATTAACCTATCTACAGATACACTCAAACATGCACACAAACACCTGATTGTATTCTACCTTACAGAAACCATCAAATTCATCAACCCCCACAAGACAAGAAGACTGTTTCTCTTCTCTCTTTTGGTTTTGGGCAGTCATTCTTTTAACTTGCCTTTTGCACTATGTTCATGTCTAATTTGACATGTAACAGCCATTATTGAATATATTCATTCAACGTTCTGAACCTAATTACTAATTTACACATCAATCACATGTAACAGTCATTATTCAATATATTCATTCAACATTCTGAACCTAATTATTAATTTACACATCAATCATTTATACATACCATATTATACGTGCATTAAATACTTTAAGTTGATTACAGATAAACAACAGATACAATCTGTTAGTTAATACTTCTCTAGTTGCATGGGACAGACTGTTCCAAGCAGAAAAAGGAGGAAAGAATTAATTTACTAACTTATATACATTAAGTCACCATCAACCCAGAAAGGTTTACTCTATAAAGATGTGTCTTTATTTGGCAAGTTTCTACCTCAACCATACAGTACAATTAAAGTAAACAAAGTTTATTTTTGAAAGTTCATATACTCACCCTTCAGCAGCTGGACTACTGCTGTTGAAACTTTTGACATCCTCAATGTCTTCACACATCAATTTGTCATTGCTACTTCTGTCCACATCATT
>JAPFFP010000088.1:4188404-4203274 GCA_026153255.1 Solanum medicagineum
CTGCACTTCCCTTACTTAATTTTTCGTCATCATTTCCTTTGTCTGAACCACCGGATTTGCCACTTATTTCTTCAGTGACTGGTTTCTCTGAGGCTGGATTATGTTCCTTTTGACCCTTATCAGCAGGGCAGTTCAAAATTTCCTTTTTAGACACAAGTGCGCCACTGCTAGATGCATTTTCACATGCAACAGCAGAACTCACCACTTCAGGCAATTTTTCATCAGTTAATACGACTGGGCCATTGGAAAACTCCGCATCAACCGACATCCTACAACCATAAAAATGATGTTATGCTTAAATTCTTTTATCCCCTGGAATTAACTATTCCAGATGTAAACCATCGACAAAGTTGAAAATTCAGAAGAGCAAAAGAAAGATTATAAATAAAAATAAGAGAGAGACTGAATGAGCTAAATAACCAGTGCATCCCCAGGTACTAGAAATGCTCAGATTCATTGAAAAAGGTTTCCCGTTTGGCTTCCTTGGCTGTCTCAATAGATTTGTCCCAGAGAAATATCAATCCCCCACCAAAATAGTTTCATAAGGATTTCTAAACAATTTGGGACACAAAATTGCTATGAACGTGATACTAGCTTCTCTTTACTTCTCGTTTTTCTCATCACATGAATAAGATATTGCTTTTTAGCATAAGTATACTCAAGTACAAGTCATTGCAAACCCAAAAAAGAGAGATTGTGATGATGGAGGGTTACGAAATATAGTATAAATCATATAGAAGGCTGAATTTACGCCAAACAAGTTTACCTTATATTTGTCAACCCGTGTTCTTTTTATATGTACCAGATCATAATATTAATATGTGAAAAATTACACAAATCTTGTAAGGTAAAATACAAGGCTCTAAAACTATCACATTTTCAGAAAATTCCTAGAATATAGTCCTGCCAGAATAAAAAGGGAAATAAAAAGAACCACACCAAGACTAAAGCCTTATTTCTGGATAACTACTAAGATTGAATTTAAGTGGATTAACTGAAAAAACAGATCGTGGATCATATATAACAACAAAAAAAAGATTTGACAAGATAATCAATAAATCACATTTACTAAACATTCTGCTCAGACCATCGCCTAGAGCTTTCTTTTTCTCCTAAACTGACATGTAAGTTATATAACTCTTACATGCCAAAGTCCAACTTCGTACCGACGCTGTTAACTTAAAATTATATCTTTCAGTTTCATGATAGAATTCACAATGGAGAAGGTACTTCTGCAGTGCCAGCAACATGATTTACCAAAAAATCACTCCATTTCAAGCCTAAAACACATGAAATACTAAAATTAAATCCAATCTACCTCTCGCATCAACTTCAAAAGTCACAGATCATAACTAAACAGAAGTGAGATCACACAACAACTTAAAAAGAACTACATTTACTAAACATTCCACACAGACCATCTCCAAGAGCTTTCTTTTTCTGCTAAATTTACATGTAAGTTATATAACTCTTACACGATGCTATTAACTTAAAACTGTATCTTTCAATTTCACGATCGAATTCACAGTGAATTAGGCTTTTCTACTGCGCCAGCGTGACACAATTTACCAAAAATTCACTCCATTTCACGCCTAAACAAATGAAATACTAAAATTAAATCCAACTGACCTCTCGCATCAATTTCAAAAGTCACAGATCATAACTAAACAGATCTGAGATCACACACAACAACTAAAAAAGAACTACATTTACTAAACATTCTTACTCAGATCATCTCCTAGAGCTTTCTTTTTCTGCTAAATTTACATGTAAATTATAAAACTTAAAACAATATCTTTCAATTTTATGATCGAATTCACAGTGAATTAGGCTTTTCTACTGCACCAGCAACACATGATTTACCAAAAATTCACTCCATTTCACGCCTAAAACAAATGAAATACTAAAATTAAATCCAATTCACCTCTCACATCAACTTCAAAAATCACAGATCACAACTGAACACATGGATCACCAATCTCCACCAATCCAAACACAAAAAACCACACCGACAACAGAGTAAAACAATGCATGTACCAAATTGAACATCACAAAACGCGATTTCTATCACATTCACATTCACTCAAACTGAATTAACCTCAGATCGGTATAACAGATCAAAACCTCAACAAAATCACACAAAACAAACAGAAAAACTTAAAATTTTCACCTTAACCGAGACTGAAAGTATCAAGCGGCAATGTTGTTCGGCAGCGACTCCGCCGTGTTCCGCCGTAAGTGCGTGATCCGATCTGTAACTCACGGTGCGTTGTTATTTTTGGTATGCATGAATTTGAACAAGGAAACAGAATTTGGGGAATGTAATGTGTATTCAGTCCAGTTGGGGTTTAACCGTAAAAATAAGTCCAAGTTACAAATCTCCGAAATGAAGAAATTCTGGATCTAAATAGGAACATATATAGGTGTAGGGGTATTTTTGACTTTTTGTATAATATTTGTGCAATTGATCTAGGTGGGCACACGTGAGGGTATTATTGACTTTTCAAGCATTTATAATTTATCGTTTAAGATAAGATAAGATTATTAGGGATATCGTTTGCGAGAGTGTGTAAGAATCTGGATAACAAATATGAACATATATGAGTGTAGGAGTATTTTTGTCTTATGTATAATATTTGTACAATTGATGCCTGATATTTTGGAGACAGGGTCTTCCGAAAATAACATTTCTATCTATGTGAGGTACTGGTAAGGCCTATGTACATTTTACCCTCCCCAGATGTCATTTTGATTTCACGGAATATGTTGTTGTTGTTGTTTGTTTGTACAATTGATCTAGGCGGATATATATGAGGATATTTTCGACTTTTTGAGTACTAAAGTTTATAATTTATCATTTGATATATAATTGTTAGGGGATCGTTTAGTACGATGTATAATAATATGACACAAATAAAAATATATATAGGTATACAGGTATTTTGACTTTTTGTATAATTATATGTACAATTGATGTAGGTGGGGGTAATGTGAGGATGTTTTTGACTTTTTAACTACTAAAATTTGTGATTATTCTACAACCATTAAGGACTAATTTGGCAGAATGTATAGAAATAGTACTGATAATATTAAGTGATATTAAAATATGTAATATTAAAATTAGTCATTCCTAGACTATTCTATTCGTTGTGATTTTATCAAATAATGAATTAAATAATTTTATAAATAATATTTGTATTAAACTTTCTAATAAATTTCAAGGGTATTATATATGTAAGAAAAAGTAAGAAAAATATCCTACAAAATCTGTCCTTTTAAGGTCAATTGTTGATTTTAGTTGAAAAGTCAAAAATACCCTACATGTAGATCAATTGTAGATTTTTATTAAAAAGTCAAATATATCCAAGGATTTTGCCAAATCAACAACATTAATGACTAATGACCAATTTAATTTTCCAGTAAATTTGAATAAAGCATAATCATAAGCAAGGCATATTACGTAAATATAATTTCTAATTTGATTTCGGTTGACAATTATGATCTCTAACTTTATTGATGTACAAATAAGTATTTTAACTATTTAAAATTTAAACAAATAGATACATTTGTCCTGAATGGTATTTTTGTGTCTTATGTGATATCTTACGTGTATTATACCATGTAGCACACGTGCGTTTATGTATTCAATTTTGTACAAGTTTACACCTAAAGTTGAAGGGTGTTGATGCCAGCTGAAACCAAATTTAAAAGCATAGTTATATATTATGTCTAATATAATCAAATTCTAAATCCAAATTCAGTTATCAAAATGTCAATAATATCCCTTCGCGTGCGCTCTAAAAATATATAATTCAGGTTTAGTTAGATATTATAAATTCATATAAATAATACTTTAATCATTAGGTTATTAGTAAATTATAATTTTATTTTTTTGCGATATTTAATTAAACATTTTGCATCTTTTAACTAACTAAAGTAATGCACTTGTAACCCTTATGTTAATGCGTTTCACTTATGCAATTGTAGTTTGTCGTCGATATGATCTTAAATAAAAAGTCATGAAGAGCATAAATTAGTATGGAGAGCATAATTATAATGTTTTTACTTGATTCAATAATTTATCGATCCTCATTAGTCGTCAATTCTCATTTATAAAATTATATTAATATATTATTGTTATTGTACTAAAGAATAAAAATACTACTAAAATTTGTACTTTATTTTTAACTAAATATTTTGACAATTGATCTATGAAGTTAGATATAGGGGTAATTTGACTTCTGAAAATATAGTTGAATTTTGATTATATTAGCTTTGACTTTATCAAATCTTTTAATTATGCATTAATCTATGTTTACCAAAAAATTACATTTTCATTACTATTTTTGACTTGGTTTTAAGTTTAATAATTTCTTTTTTTTCCCCATTTCCTGATGATGGAAAACTTGGGGGGATATGTTATAATTTAGGAGCAATGCATTTATTTTGATACCAGATTAATTAGCATCAATTATTTTTGGAATACATTAAAGAGTAAAAAAAATTGTACGTGAATAAAATAATTTTAATCTATATTTATATGTATATATATTAGTGTCAATTATTTTTGGAGTACATTAAAGAGTAAAAAAAAGACCGTATGTGTATCCAATAATATTTACTTAGGATTTTTAAGTGGAAAAAAAAATTAATACTATTAAGGGAGAATATAGAAACAAGTTCACGTAAGTACAGTAAATTTTATTTGTATTTTGTATACATGTGTAAATATTAAAAAATTTATTAATTTAACTTAAAATCATTATAGAAACTAATAAACTACAAATCTGAAATCTATACCTATATTAATGTTCGAAAATAAAATACCGATAGATAAAAAATTGATATATATGGATCATTATATTTTCTTTCTATATATGCTTAGGATAACAAAGAAAATATTGTGAAAAATCACCTATATTATGTAACTTTTCTTTTATATTTTTTTTACATATACTTTATATTATATTATTATACATTATATATAGGAAATCTATTCTACTTATCATGCTGTCAAAATTAGCTAATTTTCCTTATACAATTTCCTAAGGAAAAAAGGAAACCACTTCTAATATCCAACTTCAAATTATCACATGTAATATATGTTAAACGTCGTTAGTGTAAATTATATTTTGATATTTTTGAATGTATAATTTTGTTTAATTACATTAATTTTTTCAAAATTTACTTTTGACTTTACCATTCAACGCTAATGTAGGATTCAAGATTCGATCTCAACCTAAAATACGATTTTCGTCCTGGATCGGACCATGACCTAGGACCTAACTCCCGATCCATGTTAGGATCCGATCCTGAGTTTTGAATTCAGATTAGGTTAAAAGTCATGATAAAAAAAAATGTGATAATTTTATTTGCGGTATATTTTATTTACGCCCATAATGTTGTATTTTTGAATTGTGTAACGCAATATAAACATAATAATAGTAATGGGAAACTATATAAAATAACAATGGAAAAAGGACAATAAAATAATAATGAGAAAAACTATTTATAAGTCGTTGTTCCTTAATTTTCATAATATTCCTTATTTTTAATTATTGTCGCGTGTTCGATGTCTTGAGAGCATATATATAGGATAGCATCAAGAAGAAAGAGACAATGCTTAAATGAAACTATTTAATACCATCGAAGTAAGTGTGTATATATACACACGAACATTTTGGTGGTATCAACGGGAGAAACTATGCTTCAATGAGGATACTATTCAGATACTAATTGATACCACTACAGTATATAAACTCCGACGACATTATATTGCTTCGATGAAAAAACGACTTGATACTATCGGAGTATATATACTTTAATAGTATCAATGACGAAGACACAGTGGTTCAGTAAAAACATTATTCATTTGCTCTTTAATACTATTAGAGTATATAAATACTATCATAATTTATACTTTAATAAATAAAATTGTGACTTTAGTAACTTATTTCATTTCTTAAAGAAAAAGTCTAATCTTATATGATACCAACAGATTATCATTATACCGACAAAAAATTGTAGATAATCAAGCTCAATATTATATGATATAAATATACAAATAAAATTATTACAATACATAAATCACAAAATATTATTAAACTCGTTAGTTTAAATAAATAAAAAAATATAAAAAAACCATTAGCCCACCACAGATCAGGCTGGTGGAAAGTTAATTTGCAGTCTTAATAGACTTTTATACAAGATTTTAATAATTCTGAAATTTTAGTTGTACAAAAAACCAAAAAAAAAAAAAAAGAAAAAGAATTGGTTCAGCTTCTGGAAAATTTTGATGATTAAATTGGAAAAAATATATATTTTTTTAGTGTTTTGATGATATGGGTGTTCTTGGATTAACCAATAGCCTTCTTTATTGACAATATTTTTGATTTTTTTTTTTGAATCAAGATTTTTTTTTTTCATGGAGAGAAGAACCCCGGATGAAAATGGTTTTCTGGAAAATAATCTGCCAGAAAATATTCCATTTAATACTGAAGATTCAATTTTTAGCACAAATTTGTTCTTGGATGGTAATGGAGAGGTTATTCTTACTCAAACTTCTGATAGGTTGTCTTGGAAATCTGTTGAATCTGTACTTAATGTAAGTTTTTGTTTTCTTTTGCTATAAAATTTTCCATTTGTTTTGTTGTGAGCTTGTTAAGCTTAATGGTATTTTGCCCATTTTCCCATGTTTTGTGTATTTTGTCTCTCTTTGATTAGTTTTTGAGATTTTTGTTGTTCTAAATAATCTGTTGGATTTGTTAGTTGGTGGTGAATTGGGTTGTCAGTTACAATGTTCTTTTAGGAGTATATGCTATTTTATTGTATGGTTGACATGAAAGAGTTTGGAGGTTGGAGGTTGGAGCTTTGGGAGCTGAAAATTTACTTTTTTTACAACACAACTTTCTCAAAAAATTACACTAACCCGTTAGTAACGACCCTAGCAAGAGCTCCAAGTGGCCCAGTGGGTGAGGTCTACGCAGAGTAGGATGGGTGTACACAGACTTTAGGGACCTTTGTGTGGTAGAGAGGGTGTTTTTGATGGACCTTCAGCACAAAGATTCTTTCATTTTAGAACAACATACTCAGTGTAGTCCCACAAATTGGGGTTTAGAGAGGGTAGGGTGTATGCAGAATTTTTGTGAGGTAGAGAGGCCGCTTTTCATAGACCCTTCGCACAAAGATTCTTTTTTACGATATACCTAGTGTGATCTCACAAGTGCGGCGTGGAGAAGATAGCGTGCAGACCTTACCCCTATCTTTGTGATGTAGTGATGCTGTTTCTGACAGACCCTCGATGCAAAGTTCTTTTTTTACAACACGCCCTATGCAATCCCACTGGTGGGATATGGAGAAGTTAGGATGTATGCAAAGCTTACTTCTACCTTTTTGAGATAGAGAGCCTATTTCCGATAGACCCTCGGCACAAAGGTTCTTCTTTTTCACTGTTTAGTTTCACTTTTCATTCATTTTTTTTGCTTTTTGAAGTGCATTTAGCATTAAAAAACTCACTTGAAGTGAGGTTTGATACATTTGTAACTAATTAAGTTGAACAATCTTGTAGTTTAATTGTATGGGGTTCTGGGCAGGGGTTTAAGCACCCTTTCGATGCTTGTAAAGTGTCCAACTTAGCACCTTTCTCTGGGGTGGCTAAGTTTTTATTGAATAAATATGTTACTTGTCTTTAAAAAATAAAGGTACTATGCATCTTGTTCTGGCAGGCTTTTTGCAATGATGCGCCTGAAATACATGTCTTAGATAATCGCCGAGGGAAAGTCCGATCTTATCATTCTACATTGGAAAGTAGTGGTAATAAAGAGGAAGTAGTGTGAGCTGGCATCTAAACTTCAGCACTTTAAGAAAAATGGTGGTATTGGATTGAGTGCTAAAGAATTAGTATATATAAAGCTTAGAGGCTCAGAGAAAATATTATTGGTGTATCGTTTATGAGATCCAAAACAAAGTGAAGTCTTCTATCATAATTTTTTTCCCTTCTTTTTTTATGATGAGTAAGCAAAGAACAAAGATAGTAGAAATGACAGCTTTCTTTAGTTCAAGTGGTTTTGGTGTATTGTTTTAACTTTTATGCAATTTGTTGAATTAGATACCTACTACACCAATTTCGTCCAAATAATTTGATTGACTAAAATACTAGAACATCAATTCATGCTATGTAGTTTTGGGTAAGTTGAGGTTGCCAATGTCAAAATTTCTCTTGTTTACACTGTCAACGACCTGTGAGTTTTCTAGGGAAGTTACAGAAGTGGGTACAATCTTCCAGATGAAGCTAATTTGACTCCCTATTTATGCTTTATGATTTGCAATCCTTAACAAAATGTTTTTTTCAC
Organism: Solanum medicagineum; assembly: GCA_026153255.1. NCBI lineage: Eukaryota > Viridiplantae > Streptophyta > Magnoliopsida > Solanales > Solanaceae > Solanum > Solanum medicagineum. Next base: position 4,196,756 of record JAPFFP010000088.1, read on the forward strand.
TCTACTTACTCTTTACTTTTCAACTATTGCTACTACTTGTTGTTTCTTGTGCTTTGCTTATCACATCATTCTGCTCCATATGGTCTGTTTCGCTTTCTTTATTACTTGCTATGCCTTGTTCTCCCTCTGTATTGTCTTTTTCAAACTTCTTTTATGTGTTACTTGAGCCGAGGGTCTTCCTTAACAACCTCTCAATCTTCATGAGGTAGGGGTAAGGTTTGTGTACACTCTACCCTCCCCAAATCCCACCTGTGGAAACACACTGTGTATGCTGCTGCTGTTGTTGTTCCTTCCTTTGATAAGTTGATATTGAAGATGTTTTGCCGACCGTAAGGAAATGGGTGTTGACTGTTCAATGTATGGCAGGGGCAGGATCCATCATCTTGTTTCGGCATAGAGCTTGTTTCTAAAAGTGAAACCACATTGTGTTTTAGTGATATATACTCTGCAGAGTTCATCGGTTGGGGGTTGGTACATGAAGCTAATTTCTTGGGTCAATCAATGGAGGTTATAATTATTTAACTAAAGTTAAGAATCTCAATATGTCTAGTTTGATTAAGGCGTAACAATATGTCTATGTGGATACAGATGTACCGATTTACAATACGCGGAGTCCGGAAATCAAAGACGCAACCTTCTGTTTTTATTCCATCTTTTTACACTTTTGGACATAAGGATTCACACACCTGTCAGATGTGGGTTAATCGGATTAATGATCTTTTAAACATGGACACTGACCGGCCAAAGAACCTTCTGGTACGTTTAGTAAGTTATCCATTACCAGTTAACATGTCTGTTAGTTGGTCAAGGTCTGGTAGTGCCGATACTCTTCAAATGGTGACGGAAACTTACTTCAGATTGAAATTTAAGTTTCTTCAGACTTTTTCCTTTGTGATTAGTAGGTTTTTGTTAACCCAAAGAGTGGGAAAGGACTCGGATGTAAAGTTTGGGAAACAGTGGCTCCAACATTTTCTCAAGCGAAAGTGAAAATGAAGGTAAACATTTCTGATAGCTCGTGTTTCAATATTAAAGGATGTCGAAATGTGCATTTCATTCTAGATAGTCTATGAAAATGATGTCCTGCTGCTTGACCGTAACTTATTTTATTCTTGTTTACCTTTTCAACCCTCGACCAACTAAAAGTCTCTGTAAAAAAATGAAACGCATATAAAGTTTGCTACTCTATGGGCATTAACCAATCAACATTAATAATTTTTGTTTTTCTTTTTCCCCAAATATAATTTGGACTGCTATTATCCTGTGCGTTCTTCCTTACAGTGAAAAGAACTAGTGCAATGGAGATATAAAAGAACATGAATGATTTTAGGTTCTATCTTTCATTCAAAATCTGTTTAAAATTTACTATGATAAAAGTTTATGAAGATGCTATAGAGAGAAAGCCTGTTATTTTATTGCATTTCTTTCAAGTAAGTAATGCTAAATAAAACTTGACCAAAATAGTGGTCTCTTTTGTTGAAATGTCATTATTACTATCTTCAGAAGGCGACTTAATGTATCAGCTTTACACACTCTTGACATCTTAAATATGTCTACTAAGCACATAATCCACAACTTTTTAGTTTCCGACTAAACAACACCTAGGAGGTGCAGAATATTTACATTGTGTAAAACCTCAGTTGCCCCCTTATTTGTTTGATAAGTGCTCAATTGGCCCTTATAAATGTCAGGCAACGAGGAATTCAGGTGAGGCATCCATGTCATATACATCTAGCAAAAAGTTCAAAGATTTGTATTTGAGATTACGCACATGTATAGAATGCCCTCAAACATCTATTTATATCTTTCTAGGCAAATAGCCCAAAAATACATGATGGGGATGGTGAACCACATCTTCCTGTCCTCTTCTAGCTTTCTCCCTCGCCTACTCATCAGCAATTCCTTAATTATCCTAGGCTTTGACATGATCCAGATCTGATTGCTATCTGACTATCGCACCAAATGGTGATTAACATCTTCCACAAAGCAGTACAGATAGAACATCTACTGCATAAAACAATGCCTTGTTTCTGTAGGCTTAGTTATGTCAAACATACTTCATGTGCTGCAACATAGAAAAATCCCTTACCTTAGGAGAAACATAATATCTCTACATACTGAAACCTGTAACTTATTCAAGCTTTCTTCTGTTTATCTGCAAAATGGTCGAGCAGGTCAATTAAAATTCGTTGTTTCATTGGCCCCCAGGCTTAGTTCAAGTGGCAAAAGGTTGAGGGACTTGTGGCTTAGGTCACAGGTTTGAGCCCTATGCCATGCAAATTAAGTGGGGTAGGCTAGAGGTGTAGACCCATTATCCCCGAGTTTCAAAGGGCGCATTGGTCCTAAGAGTTGTCCATATATGGATTTCCCAGTCATCAAAACAGAAAGGAATTGTTGTTTCATTATGTTAGTTTGAGGACGCTTACTCGGACTTTGTCACTTTGATATTCTGGCATTGATATGTCAGTAAATAGTGACATGTCAAGACTTTTTTTGCAAAGCCCTTTGTGGTTTCTTACAGGGATACTATGAATTCTATCCAGCTTTATCTTGCTTCTTGATTTTTATGAGTTTCATGAGTAGCGGCTATTGACCGGACAAATTGTTCACATAGACACAAACAGTTTCATGGGGTTATTCTTCAATCTTGTGATAATAATATTTAATTTCCTAACTTTTCTATCCGCTATATGCAAACTACTCGGAGATTTCAGCTTTTAAAGTGGATAGTTTTATTGTTTATATACCAGTTTGTACTCTTTTTAAAAGTTGGCCTGTTTTCATCAGGTTACTGAGACAGAAAGGGCAGGACAAGCTTTGGATATAATGTCTTCCATTACAGATAGAGAGCTCAGTTCATATGATGGTGTGGTAGCAGTTGTAAGTACAAAGTAGGGAGAGATATCTATTTGTTTTTTGGCGGGGCGGGGTGGGGTGGAGGTGGGAGGAGGGTTTCGACCATGAACTTTTTTCTATTTGATGTCAAAGTTGAGCACTTTACTGAATATAACTCAGTAACAAGATACTTGAGGATTGCCGCTTTTGGCTCTAATTTGCTATATGAGACGCATAGTAGAAATGTAAATCAGTCCACTGATAAACAAAAGTATTTGTATAATTCTTCAAATCCTTTTTCATAGCAATTTGATGAGTTTAAGAGAGAATTGAATGTGTCAGGTTTTCTCCTTGTTAATGTTGATATTATAGATGCATTTGTTCTTCGTTTTACCAATGTGGTGGAGTTGCAAGGGATTTCATGACTCTGCTAGTTCTTGCTTTTCTTTATGTGGGGATTGGAATCTTGTATTGTTCCCTTCAAACAATAAAGGGTAGGAGGGGGCAAAGATGCTGCGGGTGTACTGGTACACGGTAATAATGTTTCACTTCTGGCGCTTTCATAATGCATATATATCCAAGAAGCATAGGTATATCTTTAGCAAAATAAGATTTGTCTAAAGAACCATATGATCCTTCTGTTTCCATCAGAAGATAAGGGTAGACATGTATACACCAACACAAGATACATAACATAGCCATTTGGGCAGCTGATATTGTAGTTCTCCTAACAATTTTACCACCAAGGTGCTTGGGCATCTAAGGTCTTTTACTATCTGACATCATTTCAGGGCGGTGATGGATTTTTCAATGAAATACTGAATGGTCTTCTCTTGTCGAGGCATAAATGTTCATATCCACCGAGCCCTACTGAACTTAACCATCCCGTTGAGAATAATGGCGACAGGCCTGTTCTTGAGACCAATGTGGATATCAAGCATCCATCTGATAGCGGTGAAGATGAATCCCCTCTATTAAAGCAATCAACAGATCTCAGTATGTAAACACGTAAATTCTCTCTGTAACTTGTTGTCTTTCATAATCAATATTTGTGAAGTGTGCTTATGAACAGTGTATCCGGAATTACAGGAACTGGACATGATTCCTGCCAAACGGGTTAGTGAACTTTATAATCATGATTAATAATCTTAAGAATCTGTATCTTATGTGTTGCAAGCCTACAATAGATCTGTAAAAATGCCCATCCTCTAAAAATTTTATACTTTAAGCATTTCAATGAGGCAATACACTCGATTCAACAATATTCTAGAACTTTGTTTGGATGGACATAACCAGAATGATAGAAAGGAAAGGGGACATATATGATTGATAACATAATATTTGAAAACATTATCATTTCTTGCCCTTCTTTTTCCTCTCCTTTGATGCTTTTCTCTTGCGAATAACTTTTTTTAAATGATGCAATGTCTTTAATTTGCCCTTTTTCCATCTCAGCTGCGGAAGATGTTGTGTTTTCTTTCCCAAATGAAAAATTCAGATTTGGACTTATTCCAGCAGGATCAACAGATGCCATTGTAATTTGGTAAGGTCCTATATTGATTCTTGTTAGTATAGTTGTATGGTAACTTTGCCTTCACTTTGTAGAGGCGTCCTGTGTGTAAGGAAGAGATGATCTCTTGCATTCATTTTTATGAATGGGGTCTTTCATATCTAGTTGTTGGACATTCAGAATTATTATGGTATAAACAAGTTGATGAGTGGTTGTCCTTGTGCATAACTGTCAAAAGTGGGAGCTAATATCAAATATTTTCCACGTTGGAGTTTTCAAATCACACTCTACTAGATTAACCTAAGCATCTGTCACTTTCAGATACACAGACCGCAAAATTTAAGATACTTTTTGCTACCAGAACCAAATTGTATGGTAAGAACGCCGCTGTAAATTGACTTTTTCCTACTAGAACCAAATTGTGTGGTATGGACACCACCATTAATTGTTTTTACATTTAATCATCAAAACAGCATTTGTGAAGTTTCTAGTATGAACTGAAGCAGGAGTATTTTAAGTTTTTGATTGGTATATTTTACCAGCTATGATTGTTGTAGACCTCATTGATATTTACCACTCCCTCCGTTTCAATTTGTTTGTCTGGTTTTGACTTGACACAGAATTTGAGTAAAGAAGATTTTTGAATTTTGTGGTCTTAAACTAAAGATATGTGTAGAATGTGATTTTAAACATGTCAAGCGGAAAGTTAGATAAAAGAGTTGCCAAAAATGGAAAAAGACCTTCTTTCTTAAACGGACTAAAAAGGAAAGTAAGACAAACAAATTGAAACAGAGGGAGTATAACTTAATATGCATGTTGATTTCGTTTTAAAATCCTATGTTATGCTTCGCATTAGACTCCACTTTTGGAATTACACTGGGTGGGTGTGTTGTTGTTGTTGTTGTATGTTATGCTTAGCATTTCACAATCTTTTATACGTTGCTAGCTGTGCTTTTTTTGAGAAGCTAGTTGACTTTCATTTTTGCAGTACTACAGGGGCTAGGGATGCTATGACTTCCGCATTGCAGATTATCCTTGGTAAAACAGTGTGCCTTGATATAGCTCAAGTTGTTAGATGGAAAAAGACGTCTACATCTGAGGATGAACCCTGTGTACGTTATGCAGCTTCTTTTGCTGGGTAATTTTCATCTGTTATTGGTTAACTCATATGCTGTTTCAAACCAGCAGCTCTCTTTATGTCTTTATTTTAGATACTCACTGATAGTGTGTGGAGCACTCTTCTGCCTTTCTTTCTGTTTGACATTTAGTTCAAATTTGTTGGCTTTATTCTACTGAATCCTTTTCGTCTTTGCTTTGCTATGCCTATAATAATCTTATACGTCGCGGATTTGAACCCTACTGCATTCGAAAACCTAATTTTTTATGGAGAAGAGTAGAAGGCGGGACCAATTATCCACCAAATTTTGAACCTTGTGCTTCTGGCCCTCGGGAATTTCGTACTTATAGAAAAATATTATCTATGATATCGCTTTATTACCAGCTAAATGTTTTTACTAAGTGGGACATATTCCGTTTTGTCTTTTACTTGGAAACTTGTTATTTAAGTGTCACGATTACACTGAATCATTGCCTCAAAGTATTACGTATAAATTATGGTCCCCTACTGACTGGGTGTTACCATATGTTCATGAGATTTTTGAACTTTTTAAGTTGGTCAATGACTTTCTTCTTATACTATGTTCAGGAGATCGTATTATTCCCCGGACCTGGTTTTGTTTTCACTTGGTTTCAGTTCCTTTTTACTATAAATTGTGTTAGCCGTCTGTCTATTTGTGAGCAGTCCATGCATGGATAGTGTGTGCTTCTCTGTGAACTTAAGATTAAATTTCTCTCCTCTTTCATAATCATTCACTTATCAGGTACGGGTTTTATGGAGATGTAATCACTGAGAGCGAAAAGTACAGGTGGATGGGCCCTAAGCGATATGACTATGCTGGAACAAAGGTGTTTCTTCGTCACAGGTATGGTTTTTTGATGCAAAAATGGTTTCAGAGTAGGCTGTATCTGCAATTTTACCCACTCTCTATCATCTTAATGAGCATCCCTACTTCTTAGCTCACGGATATTGCTGTCTGTAATTGTAGAAAAACATAAAGAAAAGAGGACACGAATGATTTACGAGGTTCGGCAAGTGATGCCTACATCCTCGGGCTAAA
>JAPFFP010000088.1:4203648-4264978 GCA_026153255.1 Solanum medicagineum
AAACATGTCCCTAAAATTAAGGAAACATGTCCCTAGAATCAAGGAAACATAATCCCTAATTTAAGGATTCTAACAGTAATGCTGTTTTCAATGGGCAATGTTGGGAGCTAGCTAAGATGTGCGGTATCTATGTGAAAACACGTGCTTGACCTTCTTGAGTTGGTTATTGTCTGGTGCCGAATGGGTCCAAAATAGTATATGTTACAACTTCTTGTTTTCTGTAGATCGTATGAAGCAGAAATTGCATACTTGGAAGTTGAATCAGAAAAGAAAAACATAGGTCTTGAGAAAGAGTCGACAGGCAGCTGGACAAAGGGATTGTGGTCCCTTCTGAAAAAGTCTGAACGAGTACCTTGTCGTGCAAACTGCAATATTTGCAAAACGAAAGCAGCCCATACATCGGCTAAATGTCCTAGCTTGCAGCCCTATTCAAAAGATTCAAGATGGTTAAAGTCCAGAGGGCGTTTTCTTAGTGTTGGAGCTGCTGTAATCTCTTGCAGAAATGAAAAAGCCCCCGATGGTCTTGTGGCTGATGCACACCTTTCAGATGGTTTTCTACATCTTATATTAATTAAGGACTGCCCTCACGCGTGTTATTTGTGGTAATCGTCTCTCTCTCTCTCCGCTCACTAAACTAACCTAAAAGTTTAAGGTCGAGAGCAACATGGTTCGTCTTGGATGTGTCCATATTCTTAGCCCAGCTGACGTCCATACAATGTTTGTCTATTTTATGCAGTCACCTTCTCCAGCTAGCAAAGAAAGATGGCAACCCGCTAGATTTTGAATTCGTCGAGCACCACAAGGTAAGAATCCCCCGAAAACTCTTCTTCCCCTGCTAATCTTTTCCATGAAGCTATTCTTTCATGACATTCTCTGTATTCCGCTAAGCAGACCCCAGCATTCACATTCACTTCTTTCGGCAAGGAGAGTGTATGGAACGTCGATGGCGAGCTCTTTCAAGCTCATCAACTTTCAGCTCAAGTATTTCGTGGGCTTATTAACTTATTTGCTAGTGGCCCTGAAGCTTAAAGTGGCTGAATCTCTTCATATCGACTATGTTGGTTCGACTCTCACTCATGTTGGATCCTCACATAAATGCTCTACTTTTGGCGGATCTGACACGCACCTAACGATATTTTTGAAGAGTTCGACCAACATGTATGACCAGTCATAAATTTTTTGTATTTGACAGCCCATTTCTTGGCTGGAAGTTACAAAGAGAAATGCAGGGGGAAGCCAGTGGCTAAATTTTCTCATAAATAGGTGGGAAAATGTTGTATAGGTGAAAATAAATGCACTTATAGATATATAATAAATAAAAGTTCCGAATTAAATGTAGGATTAATATATTCTATGGTATTTTATGAGGTTTGTTAAAGTGTGTGACTGTCTTATGTAAAAAAATTATATCATTAGTTATTATTTACCTAACGACTACTAGTTAGTTTGTTTAAATAATTAAACTATGTAAACTTTTCAAAATATATTAAAATCTATTCAATTGTTGTATGTTCTTTATAAATTAATGGAGACCTCATTTTTAGTCCAAATCGATCACTTGTAGTTCACTTCAGTTATAAACGATGATTCAAAGCTTGAGAGGCTTTATTTTCTTGCAAATAATGGAAATTTTTAACAATGTAATAACTACATGACACTGTCAAATATATTCAAAATATAATAAACACTTCAAAAGTACGACAATTGTTCAATAGCTCAACACATTAAAAAAACAACAGAGCATCAAATTAAATTTGTCCAAGTTTTGATTGATAAATAAGTTGCATCATCTTCCTCCAATGAAGGTTGAGATCTGAGCACCGTACGATAATCCAATAACAACTCTCTTTAGGGCTAGTCCTTTGGTGGATGTGAAGTGCATTCATCTGATGAAAATGATACGCGTGGTTCTTCATTAGGCACATCACCAAATACATCACACAGCCGCTTACGTGGTTTTTATATGGATGTGATCCATCACCAAACATAACACACAACCGCTTAGCCATGATCTGGATGTTCTCTTGTACTTGTACTTCTTTTTGTGATTTTGCAACAATTATCTCTCTTCCTTGTGTTGCCTTTTTTTTTTCTTTGTCCTCCAAAATCTTTTCCTGCTCACCCTTTGGTGCTTGAACATCAATAGGTCCATATATTGGCTGATCAACAACCAAATGTATTCTTGAAAATCCTGCATTTTTATTTTTGAAACCTCAGTTATAAACATGTATTTTGAACTAGATAAATAAAAGGAGTAATAATTTTAAACTATATATATGCATTTTCTTTCTTACTAAAGGATTGTAGCTCAGCATGGTCAGAATTTGGTGAAGTGTGTTCTTCATTAACGCCACTCTTGGCCTTCATATATCCAAGGAAAGGAAAACAACAGTCGTATCACCAGTACAGAAGAAAAGACCTTCTAGATAGATAGATCCTATATATTTTGTATTGGTAGATAATCAAATTAGGAAAACTTACATTATTTTTATCTTTAGAGAAACTTTTCTCAGCTAAAGCACTTTTGACCGAGCCAGTTGGTGAAGCCATGACCACTAATTAATTTGAAAGAAGAAGCAAAATTATTAATGTTGTTGATCAGTGGTGGAATGAAAAAAACGAGTTATACAAGAGTCCTATTTATAGCTCTCGCTATTAATTTTATTTGACATATACATTTAATAAAATTTATGATTTGTTAAAACTGCTTTTCAACTATAACTAGTTAAAAATTATAAATTAATGAATTGCATTATATGCAAACTGAAAACAATATTTGCATTAAAAGTTATTGACTATTTTTTTTTGTCGCCGAGTGGCCCATTGGCCCCTTTTTTTTGTGAGGAAAAATGTCATGACCAATTTATTTATAAATAAAATTGCGAATGATCACTAGGTATAATTATCCCATAAGATTTTTCAAGTCCATTTAAAATTATTGCTTATAAGCAGTCTAACTAAGCCGTTGACCTTTGAGGCTTGATCGAGATCGGGTTGGGATCGGCTAATGTACCAAAAGTATTAGTATTTAATTTGAATTAAAATAACTACAATTATAAAGCGTAATTGTTCTTTAACTTACAAGTTTTTTAAAGGCAAATTTCATTAATATACGAAAAAAGTAAAAAATTTACAAGAAACATAGCCCATTTTTTAACCCAAAAAGGGAGAAATTTTAATTACATATAATAAATTAATTAATTTACAACAAGTAGAGCCCTCTTTTGTTTACATAGAAAATAGTCAAAAATTATAAAAACATATATATGATTATACAATATAACTTGCCAAAAGCCATAGAAAGTATATGCTGACTATACAATATAGATTACTTATACATGAGCTATACACTAAATTTACTTTATGATACACTCAAAATCTGAATATAGTTTGACTGTACATAGAATATACACTGTCTGTACATGTCTATATAGTGAATGGTTATTTTTTTTGTAATTATTTTGATCGAATGATTAATATATTGCAAATTGTAAATTGGGAGCATCATTAATGTATCATCCATATGATTTTAATTATTATATTCTTTCATATTTGAAATAGAGCAAATATACCCCTTCATTACGTTTTGGCTAAAAAATATCCGTCAGTAAAATTTTAGCTCAAAAATACCCTCTTTCTAACAGAAACAAAATAGTGTAAAAAAATACCCTCGAACTATCAGAAATGGAGCAAAAATACCCCGTGGTTAAATTTTGGTTCAAAAATATCCCTCCCTAAAAATTTTGTAAAAAAAAGAAAAATGCCTCTCTCTAATAGAAATAACACCATGCATATTATGTGGACAAAAAAGGACACATTGATCAGTCCACGTGAAACCCAATTTAGGGACCCAAGAGGTTTTCTTCTCCAATATTAGGTCTGAGACTAGTCGTTTCACGTCAAAAAAGATTGTTATTTTACTTGCAAACGTCTCAAAAAGTCGATCTCTGAATGATAACATTGATTCATCGTCGTTATAGTCGTTGCCTCCTCCTTTAATCAATTTCTCGAGTTCAATAAGATCCAATACTACAACTTTTTCGAGCGTATGAAACTTGTATAGAAATTGTTATGCTCATGTTAGCAATGTAATATAATTAATGGAGTATAAGATATCATTTTCAAGAGATAATTCAGCTGCAATAATAAATAAAAGTTTTTGTTTTAACATAGTAAAAATCTGTATTACACAAAGTCGAATAAAATTGATTTGAAGATGGGTTGAAGTTGAATTTTTAATGGAAGAGGTATATTTTAAATAATAACATTAAGATTTTAACAGAGGAATATTCTGTAGCCGAAAGCTAATGAAGGGTTTTTTTACTCTATTTCTAATAGTTAAGGGGTATTTTTGGCCCATTTTTATTTTTGTTAGGACGAGGGGTATTTTTGAGTTAGAAATTTATTGGAGGAGTATTTTTGAGCTAAAAATATAACAAAGAGATATTTTTTATCCAAAAATATAATGAAGGGGTATTTTTGAACCAAAACGAAAAGGTATGTCTACTCCATTTTAAATAGTTTAGGAGTATTTTTGACCATTTTTCTTTCTTTATATATTTACGGAGACCTCATTTTTAGTCCAAATTGATCACTTCTAGTTCAACTTAATAACAAGTTATATCCTTAAAGAACTGTTGTTTGCAAAATCTCATAAATAGACAAGCAATTCCTATTTTTGAACAAAACAATTATTCCACGTGTCTTAAATCTTTGTTTTCTTCATTAACTTCCTAACATATAGAACACGTTGTAATTTATTCTTACGTCTCAACAAATTTTTCGTTGCCATATTTAGTCATGATAATATTTGTCAAGTTTCAGTTATAGATGATGATTCAAAGCTTGAGAGGATTTATTTATTGCAAATAACAAGAATTTTTAACACTACAAATATGTACATAACGCTGCAAAATATATTCATAAAACAAAATATAATAAAAACTTCAAAAGTACGACAATTGTTTGATAGTTCAACATTAAGAAAACAACAGAATATCAAATTAAAATTGTTCAAGTTTCAATTGATAAATAAGTTTCATCATCTTCTTCCAATTGAAGGAAGGCTGAGATCTGAGTACAATACAGTCAGCAACAACTTTCTTCAGGGTTGATCCTTTGGTGGATGTGAAGTGCATTTATTTGATGAAATGAATCCTTTATCTGATGAAAATGATACGCGTGATTCTTCATTAGGCACATCACCAAACACATAGCACAACCGCTTACGTGGTTTATATGGACGTGATCCATCACCAAACACAGCACACAACCGCTTAGCCATGACCTGGATGTTCTCTTGTACTTGTACTTTCTCTTGTGATTTTGCAGCAACTGCCTCTCTTCCTTGTGTTGCCACTTTTTGTGCTTTGTCCTCCAAAACCTTCACTTGTTCAGCCGTTGGTGCTTGATCATCGATAGGTCCACATATGGGCAAATCAATAACCAAATGTATTTTAGAAAATTCTACGTTTTTATCTTGAAAGCTTAGTTATAAATAGGTATTTTGAAACTCGATTAATTAAAGGAGTAATAATTTTAAACTATATATGCATTTTCTTAGTTTCTTACTAGAGGATAATGGTTCAGGATGATCGGAATTTGGTGAAGAAGTATGTTCTTCATCAATGCCAGTCTTATCCTTCATATATGCAAGGAAAGGAAAACAACAGTCATATCACCAGTATAGAAGAAATGACCTTCTAGATAGATAAATCTTATATATGTTGTATCAGTAGATAATCAAAGTAGGAAAACTTACACTGTTTTTATCTTTAGAGAATCTTTTTTCAATTAAAGCACTCTTGATGAAGCCAGTTGGTGAAGCCATGACCGCTAATTAATTTGAAAAAAGAAGTAAAATTGTTAATGTTGTTGATGAGTGGTGGAATGAGAAAAAGAATTATGCAAGAGTACTATTTGTAGTTCTCACTATTAATTTTATTTGACATATGCATTTAATAAAATTTATAATTTGTTAAAACAGATTTTCAACTAAAATTAGTTAAGAATTATAAATTAATGAATCGCATTATATGCAAACTGAAAACAATATTTGCATTAAAAGTTATTGACTATTTTTATGTCGCTGAGTGGCCCCATTGGCCTTTATTTTGGTGAGACAAAATAAAGGGTCAATTTATTTATAAATAAAATTCCGAGTGATCACTAGGTATAATTATCTCATAAGATTTTTTAAGTGTATTCAAAATTATGGCTTATAAGCATAGTTTAACTAAGCTCTTGATCTTTAAGGTTTGACCGAGGCCGGGTTGGAATCGTCTCATGAGCCAAAGGTATTATTTAGTTTGAATTAAAATAACTAAAATTATAAGGGATAATTGTTTTTTAGTTTACAAGTTTCTTTAAGACAAATTTCATTAATATACGAAAAAAGTAAAAAAAAAAATTACAAGAAAAGTAGCCCATTTTTTAACCCAAAAAATGGAGTAATTTCAATTACATATAATAAATTAATTATTTTACAACAAGTAGAGTCCTCTTTTATTTACATAAAAAAATAGCCCAAAATCATAAAAAAAATTATATGACTAGACAATATAACTTGCCAAAAGACATATATACTTTATGATATATACTCAAAAACTGAATATAACTTGACTGTACATAAAATATACATTTTTTTTACATGTCTATATAGCGATTGATTATTCTTTTGGTAATTATTTCGATAGGATGATTAATATATTGCAAATTGTAAATTAGAAGCATCATTAACGTATAATGCATACAATTGTAATTATTAAGTTCTTTGATATAATTTTATTAGACATGTTGAAAACTTAAATAATTGACAGAATCATAAGTTTGAATTTAGATTGAAAAAGAAAGCAAATCATAAAGAAGAAAGGTCAGCCCTCCCAAATCACGGCTCTTCTAGGGTTGGATTGGATTGGTCATTTCAAAGCTCTTTCAGTGAAGGCCGACACATCCTAACCCTTCAAATTTCTTGGCCCGTGAGTCTTGAATTGAGTGGAGCTAGATTGACACCTTTTAACAACTTTAACGTTGAACTCAAAAATTAGAATTTTTTAAAAAAATGGATATTTTAAATTGTTGATTTTGACTTTGTCGTGTATCTCTCTGATAAAATCGAGATAAATTTTTATCAAAGTATAATAAGAATGATATGTTTGAACTAAAAGTACAATAGACGGAGTATATTTGAACTAAAAGCATAACAAGAGATATATCTAAAACTATTTTATATTACTTTATATTATTGCAGAGGAAAAATGTTGAGAATTGTTTCACTACCAATTGTAATTTTTGGCATGGTAAAAGTTTTTAATATACATCATCATATATATAACAAGTCTTTTCACATTCTAAGTCTTTATTGTTTGCTTAGCTTCCATGATAGCAATACTATTGCATCATTAGAAATCTGGACCTTTGCAATGTTTAGCTGCCATATTGAAGTATGTGACTATCGTATTAAGAGCTTTTATCTTTAAGAAAAGACACACTAACTATTTCTTCAATTAATTTTGATTCAATCAATTAGGTTAATTTACAATAGTACTATTTTCTAGTTTGAATATAGTAATAGCTTCTTAAATTTGTCAGTAATTTTTATTTAAGAATTCAAATTGTGATTTTTTCAATTAAGTAATTAAACACATGATAAAAAGTTTCTATTGGACATTAATTACTCATATTTTGAAAAAATTATTGTGCATATAGAAACGATCAATATGCAAATTAGTTAATCACATAAAATAAGTTTCATCCTTTGATTATATAGTACATCAAAATCAATTGGAACAAGCATGAGATTTTTTTGACCCATTAAAGTTAATGTGTATAGTTAAAGAACGTGATATATTTTGAATGATCAACTTGTTTAGATAATGGGCATTTGAAAACAAGACAAAAGTTTTTACAAAGTTTTGAGTCGGATAGGTATAATAGGGTACTTCGTCATGTGTTTAGAATTAAAATATATATTTTGTAACTCAAATATCTAAATAAAATTTATTAGCGAGTTTAGTAGTGTTTTGATATATTTTGCATTATTCTTATTGAATATATGTTTGGAATGACTAGCACTATTATTTGCTTTACATGTTGAATGATTCAATAGAATCTTCCAATCATCTTTTTCTTGTGGAATTCAACCCACAAGAAGCACTTTTTTAGAAAAATAAAAATAAAATATAAAGAAAAATCTAAATCAATTTGAAGATATCAAAATCAAAACAATTTGAAGATATCAAACTAAGTGGTGTATAGTGAATTACACAAAGTATTCTGTATTCATGCAAGATTTAGAACAGGACGACATCTTTGTGCTAGTTCCCTAGAAGACATTATATTTTTATAAACTTCCATAACCATCCTATAATCAACCACATCATTGGTTGAAGAATCCACAATTGGAATTGGTTTTCCAATTGCAACTTTTTTCCCTTCACAAATAATACCAATTTTCTTGCAACCTTCTAAACTTACCATTTTATTAACATAAGCATTGTGAAATTTTGTCATTAGCTTGAATGGTGAAAATAGCTTCCAATGGAGCTTAATCCTAACTCGATTCATCTTCGAAAAAATCATCTTTCTCTTGTTTCCAAGCTTGAGAACACGTATTTTCCTCTTGTTATCGCTTTTTACATCTCCTAATCTCTGGTACTTTCGTGTCCCACAAAATTTCTTTAGGTTATCCAAATACAGAAAGACAAGATTTCCCATTGTTAACTACGATCGATCAAACAAGAACTTAATCAATGAAATTGGGTGGATTCTCTAGGTGTGAGAAGGGGCACTTTATATAGAAGAATGACATGTTAAGGTTAGTATTTCATTTGATTAAGTTCTTAAAGTACAAACACTAACAAAATGACAAGATATTTATAGTTTAAACACTATTACAGTTAGTATTAAACTTCACAACTATAATAGAATAGAAAAAGTTTAACTTGACTATAACTGTGGATCCTAATTGAAAGGATCATATTACATATTTGACTGTTTCAATCAAGTAAAAGTCTGTTAAATAAAATTTTATAGCAGTAGCAGAACCTTAACTTTAAAAAAAGTAATTTTTTGAAACAATTTTGAAGAAAATAAATAAATGAAAGCGTAGATAAGCTATGAGTATTAATATTTTGCCGTCTATTATTAAGCCAATTGAAAAGGTCCAGTTATAATAACTACCACTTACTGTCAAAGATTGCCGTCCCTTACACTTTATGTGCAAAAGATAAGTATTACATTACAGGTAATAAAATAAGATTTTGATCATGCAGGATTCGAAAAAGGATCGTACCTCAAAAGAGTGACTTTAGATGGTCTATCCTGATGCAAGCATCATTGGTTGATTCCACGGGTTGAGAATGTGACCTATAAATCACATAAAAACAATAGCACTGCTGCTCCAGGACTACAATTTGAGTAAGGAATCGAATCCTCATCAACAAAGTGAAAGCTCAAATAGTCCAAACCGAAAAGACTTTCCCAAGAAACTACAGACAATGGTACACACACATCTGCATACAGCAGGATCTTCAACTTTCAGTAAAAGGAGAACTCATGAACTATTAACAAAAGGACTTCAGCCTTTATCCCTTAAAACCAAATGCAAATAAACATAGGCCAGAAGGCATCATAATAGTCTATTCACCCAAGTTTATCGCAATGTCACATCATATCTTGCCTATTAATGAACGCAATCACGGAAATTACTCGAGAACACAGTAGTAATGAATTAGCACGTTGAGTTGTTGAAGACAAATCTAACAAACAGGTGTAAAATTACAAAGGTAGAACTTCACAGAAGTGGAAAATCAAGCAACCCCTGAAAAACTCTACCTGTCTGATGAGGACTAACAGAGTGCAGAGTACCTATTCTGATCTATACAGTTAATGCACGAAATGTGAAGTCAATGCCTCCATCTGTCATTTTCAACATCGTCATCAAAGATTGGTCCAGTCTCACGGGCACTGTGTTCTGATATGGTGATGCCATGTTCAGGTTGAACATACATACTGTCAACTGTGGGTTGCCTTACAGTAAGACAAGTAGGATTATTGGACATAGATTGTGTACCACTTCGCTGTTCCGCCAGCCTTTGTAAATGCACGTGGGGCATTCTACCTGGACACGGTATAGGCAGCATATCAAAATTTCCATAACAAGTTTGATTAACTAGAAACACATGTCTTGTCAATTTCCACTTTCAAGTCTTCAGATCAATAAACTAACAACTTTGTAATAACAGTGAAAATGTGAATCTTTTAATTCAAAAAAATAAACAGCAATACGACGGCACTGTTTAGAAAATGCAAGAGAAATTGCTAATTTAAGAATGGAAGGAGTATAAGCTTGTAAACCTTCAACAACATACATAGTGAATTCCTACAAGTAGGGTCTGGAGAAGGTAGAGTGTATGCTAACCTTACCCCTACCTCGTGAAGGTAGAGAGATAGTTTCCAAGGGATCCTCGGCCCAAGTGCAGCGAATCAAAGTAGTTATTAAGAGAAAAAGCAATATTGAAGAAAACGTAACAAACTAATAAGAAAAGTTGTACAGAGAATTTAGAGAAGGACCAGTAACAACAACATAGCCTTGTAAACATTCGTGGTTTACATAAGCCAACCATGAAAATATCAACAATAGGCTGAGTTATAATGGGCCCTTAAACTTTTTCATTTACATATGCTTTTCCTTCAGCTGAGCAAAGGCTGCATCTAACAACATTTGGGAAGCCAAATAATTTAGCACTCACAGGGCCGGCTTTCCTATATTAGATGCTGGTGCTTAAGATAAAACAACAGAGGAGAAAACAAGACCTTTCTCAAAGGTGCTCTGTCATGTTTTCACCATTGCACATTTATAGCTGTTCCCATCCCCCCAAACAATAGACGCAACAACAGAAAATGTGCAATGACTAAGCAATGCTCGCCCATTAATATTTTCCTTCATTTCTTTCTCCTTCGTCAGCTAGGCAAGGACTCAAAACTTGCAGCATTTGGAAACCAAAAGCAAAACTTAGTATTCAAAGCAACAGAGAGGAAAAGACAGACAACCAAAGGTTGTGCTTCCTCATGTGTCATGCCACTGACTATTTTCAGCCTCCCTACTCAGGAATAGCTGGTGAAAAGGAAGCACCCATATACCCCAACCCTTGAGGACGGAGAGGCACTCTAATAGGAGAAAGAACACTTACATATCATGCAACACTAGAATTTTAAGTTATCTGGTATCCTCCAAAAAACTTCAATTACGTATTATGCACTTCTGCAAGGAAGTGAGAATTTAACGGAGGAACTCATTTACATAGCTTTCATATTATCTTTCAGCCATCAGATACAAACTCACTACACACGTGGCAGTCAAATTAAATTACTATTTATTTCACAAAAATCAGAGTGTCCTACCATTAAGGATTTTAACTAGTCAACTGGCCAGTGGCTAATTCGTTTTTTTTTTTGTTGCTGATTAGAAGTAGGATTACAGAAAAAAGAGATGCTGAAGAAAGTGTGCAAGTACCATCTATATCATATGGTGGGGGAAAGAATTGTAAGTAACAAATTGAAGCAACAGTCAATCCTGCATAAATGATACAAAGAAAATAAACAATCAGTATCTCTAACCAAGGCAATAAGAAACAAGAAAAATAAAAAAGTACATATTCATCCATAATCTACAGACCCAGGAGACCTCCAGCGAATACATCTTGCCAGTGGTGCCAGTAATCATCAACCCGGGAAACTGCAACTAATGCCGCAACCAGTAAGGGCAGGAAAACAAGGCAGAGCTTAGCAACATGTCCTCTTCGATCAAATGCCTTGATTTTCCCAGACAGGTACCATGCGAGGAAGCCAAGACCGGCAAAAGACCCTATTCACATGATGCCAACAAGCTTCAGTTTCTCTAAGAAGTCAAAATTTACTCAAAGCAAGTCAAGATCTTTGAAAAAACAGACAAACACGCTTACAGACGGATAGAGAAACATAATATCTCATATTGTCATATCTGACAGAAAATTGAAGCATAAGCCACAGTCCCCTATGCACTTGCAGGAATTCCGAGTTATGAGCCAGATGTCTACTTTAAGTAGATCATCCAAGCATAAGTTGACATCACCTATGACCAGACTAATTAATATGGATGAACTATTTGAGGTGACAACTTTACTGTTAAAAAATTATAGGTTAAAATATGTGGACAAGGAGTGATAGGATGGTGATAAATACAAAATCTATTCAAATGAAATGTTAGTGAAGGGTAGCTCTTTTTGTTCAAAGGGTCAAGTACCAAAAAGGAGATAATCACAATTTTCTGAGGCCAAAATGCAATTAACAGGGAGTAGTTATACTCACAAGAACTATGTCCGCTTGGGAAACTTTTGTGTCCTTCTTTAATAACACTTTTCAAGCCAGTACATTTGACATTGCTTGTGACTGGATCAAACACCTAAACACAAAAAATTATAATTGAAAGTTGCAAATGCTGTATTATCAGTTACTGCTACAGAAGGGAGATTCCGAGCTAATGAATTACACACCCCTTTTCCATCAGGGAAACACCGCCAAAAAAAGTCTGGACGGGGTCGACCAACGGCATCTTTGATTGCATCGGTAAGAACTGCAGTGATGAGCACAGAGTACAACAATCCTGAACAAAGGCAAGTGAAGTAATCAATTTGATCCAGTTATATATAACTGCCACCAGGCAAAAGCTGATAGTCACATAAGGAACAAACTAATACCTAGCAAAGCTTGATGCACATCGTAGACATCCCTTCTGATGAAGTAGAAGACAAGTATGACTAGTAAAGGTAAGATTATAGCAACAATCTGTTTACAAGGAAAGACCAGGATAATAAATGCGCACTACAGAAGTACAAAAAACATGCATATTCCTTCGTAACTGTGTAATTTCATAAACACAACATGTCTTAAAGGTTGCCCTTACCGGAACAGCCCAAAAGGGAATGGTATTTTCTTTCAAAGGGTATCTTAAATCTGTCATCATGTCAGATCCAACAAAACGGTGAAATGGTTCTATCACATTCAGAACTATATCTATCACCACCAGTAGGAAAAGAATAAGCCAGTCATGCATGTGAAATCTTGCTACTTCCACTCCCTGGTTTCTGAATGTATGGGCACCCAACTGAATCTCTGGCATTTTACCAACTAATAGAAGAAAAAGAGGGGTTAGATAAAACTGGCGTGACGTTTTAATACATAAATAAAAAAACAGAGATAGCCTTTGGTACTATATATACAGGAAGGTAAGATGAGATTAATCATGTTCTCTTTATAATCACTGAGACTTAATATATTGTTTGTTGCACTTAAAACACAGATGCAAGGGGCACTTCTGAGAAAAAAAAAAACTATAACATGACTACAACAACAATTGCTAGAAAAAGAAATCACGTCTACAGTGTTGTAAGGTTTGATGCAAGCACATACAAATACAAATAACAACAACAACAACAACTAAACCTCATGCGATTGAACACTTCCAATATAAATTATAATTTAGGTTCTCCAACTCTAGAAGCACATGTAGATACATTTAGGGTCCATTATATAAATCCTTACAATCCATTTCCCTCCATTTAGTCCCGTATCATACCAATAATAAGTAATTTAGGCTCTCCAATCTAACAAGCACATATAAATACCAACAGTGAAGATTAAACTGAAATTCGAAGTTAGTAAATAGTCATGCTAATTAATCAAAATGAATCTGAGAGGCCCATAGATTAAAATAATAATGGAGCTGCACATGAACCTAAAAGAGAAATGCTCCTCTAAAAGTTCAGGATTTAGTTATCAAACTGCATCAATTTACAAACTCATGCATTTATATTCCTATTGCTCTATGGGTTTGAACATTTTCAAGTATCAATAAACACAACAAAATTATTCTCACAATGCATTTCTAATTCTTCAAATAAAAGAGTAAAGCTGCAGTAAGCTCTCCAATTTTAAGCAATTTTTATCACTTCGATGAAAAAACTTGACCTCAGTTGTCTAACTTAGTTCCCCTCCTTGATTGTTTTTCCACTAAAACACCACCAACATGCTTCTATTTAAACTCTATCCAAACACCATCAACATGCTTCAATTAAAAGTCTATACGCTACAAACCAGTTCAGAAAAAATCTACAACAAATAGATAAACAAATAAATAAATCCTGTTAGGTTTTGAAGGTATTTTTCATCCAAAAAAATTGTCTAATACATTGTACTTCACAAATTACTCTCCAATATCATCACTTAATACTTCAATTTGAACTTCAAATCCTCATTGCCCAACCAATAACACTTACATACAATCAAACTTTCACAAAACACGACAACTCTTCATACTATTCCAACTAAACCAAAGTACACACACCAGCAGTCAGCCAGCACCTCATCCACTAAAATACCAACTGCATGCTTCAATTTAAACTCTATCAGGTACAAACATGCTAAAAATATCTACAATAAATCCAATTAGGTTTTCAAAGTGTTTTTCATCCATAAAAATCCTCTAATACAATGTCTTCACAAATTACTCTCTCATTTCATCACTTAATACTTCAATTTGAACTTCAAATCCTTGTTTTCCTACCAATAACACTTACGTACACTCAAATTATCACAAAACTCGACAATTCTTTGTACTATTCCAACTAAACCAAAACACACACCAGCAAATTCACCAGTTACTTTTACCTCTCACACACACACCAGCAGTACTCATCCACTAAAATACCAACTACATGCTTCAATTTAAACTCTATCCGCTACAAAAAACAAATAAATCAATCCGGTTAGGTTTAGTGTTTTCATCCATAAAAATCATCCAATACAATGTACTTCACAAAGCACTCTCCATTTCATCACCTAATACTTCAATTTGAACTTCAAATCCTCATTTCCCTACCAATAACACTTACATATACTAAAATTTTCACAAAACACGACAATATTTCATACTATTCCAACTAAACCAAAACACACACACCAGCAAATTCACAAGTTCCTTTTCCTCAGCTACTCCTCAGCAACCAAACCAAAAAAAACTACTACACTAAACTAAACACAAATAATAACCACCAAAACTAACAAAAACTTCGTCGCTGCGAAAACGAAAGCGAAAACTGAAGATACTGCAAAAAGTACATTGACAAAAATACCGAAAACCGAAGAATTCTTCACCTGAAAAAGGATCTGGAGAAGGAAAATGCAGGATTTCGGAGCGTTATTCTTCTGGAAATTCAAATAATTGGAGAGATAAAAGGTGAAGAGTAAAAAAAGCAAAGCAAATGAAGCGTCTGAAAAGCAAAGAGTGATAAAAAAGTGGAATGGAATTTGAACTGAGGATTTCTTTTTGTAAAATAGGAAAGAGCCAAAAAGGGAAAATGCATTTATTATTATAACTCTTAAAATATACTCTATAGTCCCTCTGTTTAAAAAAAAATATTCAGATTTGATTCAACACAAAATTTAAGAAAATAAAGAAATTTTTAATCTCATGATTTTAAGTCACGTGGAAAGATCGAAATAAAAATTTTGACCAAAAAGAAAATGGGTCAATATTTGAAACAAACGAAAAAAATATATCAGTCTTTTTGAAACAGAGGGAGTAGTAAGGATTTATTTGTTCCAATAAATTTATTATATTTTGTAGGGTTTAGTATTTTAAAATAATAACAACGACGATAAGATACTTAGTATGATAATTTCAAAAATAAGATTTAGAGAGGATAGTGTGTATACGATCTTATCTTTATATTGCGAAGGTAGAAAAGTTACTCGATTCAAAGTAATATATATCAAAATCAATAGTAAAGAAAGTACGAATTTGACTATGATGTAATATTTAGCTCATTTTAGCCTAAGTAACTTTTGGGATTAAATCGATCTTCAACAATGCTCCTCCTTTGTTCGAGCTATACAAGTGAAATCAAGCTTATATGACAATCTCAATAAATTGTATAATAATCTATTGTACGTAATTAAATATTCATGTCCAGTTAAACATTTTTCATATAACAAAAAAATTAATGAGTAAACAAATCTAATTTATGTTATTGTCAAGGACCACTTCTGGATTCTTTGCTTATTCTTGGTGTATTTGGCCTTCTACTTTTGTTTAGCTAATATATGATATTTCCTTATCTAGTATAAGAATAAAGTCAGAATTTTGAAATTTGTGTCATTGTGTGTTTGAATTTTAATTTTTGTGGTTCGATTCTAAATTAATAATTTATAAATATTAAATAAAAAAATTTAAATAAATATAAAATTAAAATTATTGAGCTCTACAAAACATACTTTATCTAGCTCTGGCTCCCTAATAAGAATAGCACCTATCCAAAGAGAATGTAATCGTCATATATAGATATCAAGAATATGTCCATCAAGGATAAGGCAGATGAAAGAAATCTACTACTATATTTTGGTGTTTTTGCTTTTGACCTGAAATCCCATGATTTTCTTTCGACTTTATTGGCCAATAGATTATACCTTAAAGGTACAAAAACACGCATTATATATATGTCAATTGCTTGAATTGTAATTTAACATGTTATAGCCTTGGAAATAGCCTCGAGCATAAATGCAAGGTAAGACTGCGTACAATAGACCTTTGTGGTCGGATCCTTCCTCAGATCCTGCACATAGCGGGAGCTTTATTGTACCAAACTTGCCCATAGCTTATGTTGCTTGAACTCTTCAAAATGTTAACGAGTACATGCTAGATTCTCTAAAAGTAGTATCGTTCTGAAATGCAACATCAAAAAGCTTATGTTGCTCAGACTCTTCAAAATGATAACGAGTACATGGTAGATTCTCTAAAAGTAGTATCTTTTTGGAATGCGACATCGAAAAGCTTATGTTGCTCAGACTCTTCAAAATGATAACGAGTACATGCTAGAATCTCTAAAAGTAGTATACTTTTGGGTGTGCGCAACTTAGATTGAAATATTGGAATGAGATGAGTCATCATCCAACATAAAATACACGCAGACCTTACTACTATCTCATAGAGATAGAGAGACTATTTCCAGAAGACTCTCGTCTCAAAAATGTCAAGCCTCAAAACTAAACTAACAAAATGATCTTTAGCTCCAAGAATGAAAAGAAAAAATGACAAAATCATCAACCAATACAACTAATGATGCAACAATTTACACACAGCAAAAAAACTTTAACACTGATTAAACAATTTCAGTAATCAAATAGGTACCTAAAGCTAATATACTTGACAGAAAAACAAAAAACAGCCTTATATATTCACAAGAAATAACAAACTGAGCTAATTAAAAACTTTGAACAAAGATAAAACAGTGTCTTATATCTCACATTCTGCCAAATTCTACATCCTCAAAAGGATTGGCAGTTGAACCGGGTCGTTGATTCAGTTGTACCTCAGGACGTTCTACTTCTAATCCTCCGTTAGCAGGCCGGATGTGTTGTCTGCTACTACGGACTTCCTCCACTGCCCGGAAATATGCATATGGTCCCCATCCTGAGAACAGCGAAAAAAGTGAAAATATCCGGTTTATTTCAGAATTTTGTCAAGTATAACAGTAAAGTCACATAAAGGAGATTTTCTGCAATGCCTTCTCGTTGATCATTAGCAACGAAAAGGAAGATTCGTAGTAAATAACATAAAACCTTTTTGTTTATGATCAGATCACGCTAAGATGATTGGATCTTCTTTGATTTGAGAAACGGCAGATATATAGAGCCTTTCAACGAGATAGAGCTTTTTCAACTCTTTCAAGATGGAATATAAGCCATAACATAAGCCAGATTAATCAACAATGACAAGATTTATTTGTAACGAGTGGTTTTGTTGATAGGTTAATTCGTCACATTTTATTCATGAAATGGCTTGACTTGATATTAGTCTGGATACGACAAAATGATTCTATTTTTTAAAGTACTAAGGAGAAAACAATGTACCTAGTGTAATCCCACAAGTGTGGTCAGAGGAGGTTAGAATGTGTGTAGACCTTAATCCTACCGTAGAAGGTAGAAAGGTAGTTTCCGATAGATTAAAGTACAAAGGGATTAATGAAATCGAAAAAAATGGAGGACGGTTTGTTTAAGCACGAGGAACTAATACGTAAAATATAATGAAAGTGAGAGGAGATAAGTGAAGACCCCTACCTTCAGTATGGTATGGAGCTGGAAAGAACTGCAGGTAACAGAACGTAGCAACGAAAAGGCCTGAAATGTGACAAACATGGAGTTAGCATTTATCAAATGAAACACAGCCCTCGTTTACTGCTAAATAAAGAATTTCAAGACGAACCTATCATCCCTCCAGCGAACACGTCTTGCCAATGGTGCCAGTAGTCATCCACACGTGAGACAGCAACAAGAGATGCCATTAGGAGAGGAAGAAAAACTATGCATAATTTTGCAACATGCCCTCGGCGATCAAATGCTTTAATCTTCCCTGCTAAATACAATGACAGAAATCCGAGACCAGCAAATGACCCTGGTAAAGAAGAACCCAAGTTTTGTTAGATCAAACTCCTTTTGAAGTCTATAACCAATCTTCATTAAAGATTTCAATTAACTAAAATCTCGGAAATCCAGATCTAATATACTCGCGTAGTAGAAAGGGAGAAAGTCGAGCTACATACATGAGGTATGCCCGCTTGGGAAGCTCTTATGTCCTTCCTTAATATCACTTTCTTTACCATGGCATTTCACGTTTCCCAACTGATCATAAACCTGAAGATAGAACAGCGGAATAAATCAATCGAATTACAATAGAGTTGAGCAATTTAAGCAAAATGCTCATAAGAGGTTTTTCAGTAATGATAATCAAATAAAGCGCTTTCACTATCAGATAAACGTACGGATAGTTTTATTGAGCCAAAAACTTTGCCAATTAGGGAGAGTTCAGATACATACATCTTTACCATCAGGAAAGCAACGCCAGAAAAAGTCTGGTCGTGGACGGCCTACTGCATTCTTGATGGCGTCCGTGATTACAGCAGTAATTAGTACAGCAAATAAGAGGCCTGCAAATTTTGGACAAGTCAAGAGCAATTAGTAAAGTTACTTGGCAAAAGAAAAACTATAAAAACGAAAACAAAGTCACAGAGACAAAAGTCACTTCTACTCGATATTCCAATCCATACTAAGGAAAATAGCTCTGAAATGGAAATTACCAAGAATGCTATGGTGCAGATCATAGACGTCCCTCCTCCGAAGATAGAAGAAAATAAAGATGATAATAGGCAGTACAACTGCATATAGCTGTTCATTAGAGAAACCTGTTAAAAACACTAGAAACTCGGAGATTTTGATAACGAAAATCTGAACTTATTGAAATTTGCAAGCACAGTGGAAATCAGCACCAGGCCCACACCTCTATTCTATCGTAGATTAGAAGCTTCAATGTTATATTAGATAAATTAAGTAAACTTTCCGTACATGACATTGATACTCGACTCTATATGTTAAAAAGGAAAAAGGAATACTCACAGGAACAGACCACACTGGAACCGTGTTATCTTTCATGGGATATTTCAGATCAGTCATCATATCCTTTCCAACATAGCGGTAAAATGGACCAATGACATAAAGGACTACCTCTATTACTACAAGCAGTAGCAATATAAGCCAGTCATGCATGTGAATTCTTGCAACTGATGATCCATGAGACTGAATAGTATGTCCGCATCCGAGCTCAATCTCATTTGTATTACCCTATTTCATTTGAAACAGAATATTAATACTTGCAGTTGCAAAAACAAACGTAGTATCAGAATTGATAGTTCATCCGAGAAAAAATTCTAACAAGCAAAAGTACTTTGAAGTTAGCAAAACCAGAATGAATAAGCACTTTGTTTTGAACCACACAACATAATCATCAGAAATGCGCATACAGCATCAACAACAACTACCCTCAAAAACAAGCAAGTTGGGGTTGGCTATGAATACTCCGCACATATCGCCCCATTTGAGCTCATCTTAGTCAGTGTTATATAAACAAACATTTTGAATTTTTTACAATTGGTAAATCAACAGAAATGGGAATGAGAAACAAAAATTTATCAATCGATATGATGTTCAAATGTTTTCAGGAGAAAACAAGACCTCTTTGACCAAAACACGAGAGATTTCTAGAAACTATAGTCCTGCAGAACAAAATGGTTGAAGATATACCAATGAAATAAACCATATCTGCACTAAAAATCTTCCGATAGCACTACAGATTTTTGTTCCTACAATTTCTAAATATCTTACTGAAGAACTAAATTGCACTGATTGAATCTACATCACGGACCCCACAGTTCAATCCACCCAATTCTTCAAAATTTGGATTTTTTCATCATAAAATCCGCATGTTGCTGCTAAACAAGACAGTCAAAACAATTAAGTTCCATACTCATATGCATAGGGACAATCACAACAACAACATAGCCAGTATAATCCCACGAGTAGAGTCTGGGGAATGTAGAATCAACACAGACTTATGACTTATCCCTGCCTCGGAAGGTAAAGAGGTTGTTTCCAATAGACCTCGACAATTGCAAGAGAATGAAAATAGAAACACATTCATAAGCAGAACCAGAAATCAAAAACTAAAAAAATATATCATGAAAAATGGGAATAGAACACAGCAAAAAGGCCAACAAACCAGAAACACAGTCCTCATCTTGTCTTTCCAGCCCATTTAAGCACTTCTGATACTCCAATTACAAAGAGCAGAATCCAAACTCACAGAATCTTGGGGACCTAAAATCCAAAAACACCACCAAAATTAAAAAAAAAAGGGATATGATTTTTAAATAGGTTCCCACAAGTTTATGCCTTAAAAGCTTCAATTTTTCAAGAACATACAGTATGAAGTAAAGCTCTAAAAGAGCAGAAACACAAAAACCAACCAAAATTAAGAAAGGAAACAAGATTTATCAGCAAAGAGTCCTTCTAGAAATGTTACCAAGATTGACTACTAGCATCATAATAAGAACAAGTTTGAATTTTTAATGGAAATTAATGGTGTTAGATCAAACATCAAACACTGAAAGGTACCCCTTTTAGCTTTTATTTTCTATGGACACCAAAGAATAACTCAAATGGGTCCCCCACAAGATAAAGCTTGAAACTTTAGCAATGGGAGAACATAAGGAAAGAAAGAAGTATATTGAGAGACAATACAGCAAGAGATAAAAGACTTTAAGATAGCGATAACAACATTATACCGGGTTAAAGCGTGATTTGAGGAGGGTAGAGTATGCGCGAACTTTATGCCTAAGAAATCCTTCTAGACATGACACCAAGACAGACTATTAGCCTCATCATAAGAACTAGACTTTTAAAAAGAAATTAATGGTGTTAAATAAAACATTAACATTGAACAGTACCCTTTTATCAGATATTTTCTTAGGAAGCAAAAGAAGTCGTTCCACTTGGCCCCCCACAAGTTAAAGATTCAATCTTTAGCAACAACAAAACATTAGGCAAGAAAGAAAAGGCAAGAATGTGGTGCAGCAGATGAGGTTGCTCCTCCGAGCCCTAGATATGGAAAAATCCTACCCAAAATTGAGTCCCATGTAGTGTGAATCCAGATTAATCGGACTTCAACATAAGCTAAGTTGCTTGGGCTCTCCAAAAATATCGCCGCATCCATGTTGGATCCTTCAAAAATACACTATTTTGGGAAGATCCAACACGCATCCGTAAACATTTTTGAAGAGTCTGAGCAACATAGAGCATAGATAGTACCGGACACCGGATGGAAAAACAAAACAAAAGGGCAAGAAAGAAGAAAAATACAAAATATCAAACTCGCAGAGAATCTTGGTACCTAAATTCCACAAAAAGTCCTCCAAAATCAGCAAAGGAGACAAGATTTATCAGCATAGAATTCTTCTAGAAATGAAACCAAAACTGACTAATACTATCATCATAACTCACAAGAGTAATATTGACTAATTAAAGATTCAATTTTTCAACAAATTTTGTTTAAAGATTCAATTTTTCAGCAAGAAAATGGAGAAAAAAATACAGTACACTTACAAAAAAGCAAAAACAACAAACACCCACCAAAATTAAGAAAGGAAACAAGAGTTATCACCAAATAATCCTTCTAGATATGATTTTCAAGACTGACTAATATAGCATCACAATAAAAACAAATTTGACTTTTGTTAAAATGTAATTAATGGTGTTAAATAAAAGATTAAGCACTGAAAGGTACCCTTTTTAGCAGATATTTTCTGAGGAAACAAAACAATAATTCAAATGGGGTCCCCAAAAGAAGATAAAGCTTCAATCTTTAGCAATGGCAGACCATAACTACACAAGGCAAAGATGTAAAAAACAGTTATTTTTGTAAATGGATTCTTCTTTTCGAGAAGTTTAAAGACTTTTTAAAAAAAATTCAACGACTATACGTGGAAAATGGTCCCGAGTACATGGAAAGTGTCACAATTTTTTTGAAAATTAAATTTTTAAATTTGAATAGGAAATTCCAACAAACATACGAAACCTAATTATGCTCTATTGTTATAGTTTAAATAATTATATTTTATAATTATATTTGTATAATTTGCGCAACATTTGCATATATTTATATAATTCACTATACAATTCGTACACAATATTTGTGTAATTTGTTATACAGTTTGCAGTGTTTGTATATTTCGCTATATAATTTTGATTCGCGCACTCTTTTTGTATAATCACGCGAATTATATAAAACTCAAACTGTAATTACAATTAGATGTTTGCCGCAAGATGTGATTAATTCAAATTATAGCTATGTTAATTAACTCACTAATATGTATTTGCTTATCTGCGTAATTTTTTCTTTTTTTAATTTCTTTGACTTTTTCACTCGATGAAGTCCAACTAAATTAGAATTCGATCATAGCTAAGTCAATTTTTGGGGCCAAATGACTTACATAATTGAATTCGAAAGCTCAAAAATTTCAATCATTCCATCATAATTCATATCCTAACGAGTATATTACTTGATTTTGTCAACCATGTTAAATTACTTGGCCAGATAATGACGGCTTGTTTGGTTGGTTATTTATGGGTTTCCAGGCTATAACTGTTAACGTGTGAGACCCACACGTGAAAAATAATTGGTCCAACTCATGTTCTACATTTTCAATAAATTGTACTAATTTTTTAATAGAATTTATTGATTAAAAAAATATTTCATCCACCTTAAATTATACTCCATCTATTCTATTTTATATCACAAGTTCACAACATTTATTTTGGTACAATATTTAAAGAAAAAAATTTAAATTTGTAATTTAAAATAAATTTTAAATATTTGTATAGTTGCAATAAAGATAAAAAAGGAATTTTAAATATTTTTAATTATAATAAAATAATATTTTTTTAAAACGAACTAAAAATGAAGAGATTATATAAAATGAGACAAAAGAGTATGTCGTATTTCTAGGCTTTCCTTTACAAAACATTAACTAAGGGTGGTTTCACTCTTCTACCTTTATTTTATGTCTTCATAGTAACATAAACTCGATGATAAACTCATATATTATTGTATATCAAATTAAAATTATGTAGAAATTTATAAATTTTAAATTTTAAATTCATTTTTTTTGTTTAAAACACATCATTCTTACTAAGTAGTTTATACTATTAATTAATAATATATAAATATATTATACTATTATTGATGCATAACTTAAATTTTTTTTCTTCAAATGAGATAGGAAAATATAAAATAGTATATCGAAAATTCATCAATAAAGTGAAAGTTTATATAGTCAATCAACCGAACTAACATGATACTAATGAAACTTAAATCTTTTAAATATGAATTTTGTGTCTAACATGTATAGATTCAACTTTTATAAAATTCAAACTAATTATGTAAATAATTGAATTCAAATAATTTCTAGAACAATTGCTTTTGTCAACAAAAATATTATTATGGCCTTTTCATAATTATTATTTGAAACTTACTAATTTTGTTGCTCGAGGTCATCGTGTTGTTGAATTTGATATTAAAGTATACATAATTGTTTCCTTAATATATGTGTTTTGGATTTTGAATTAGTTGTCTTTATGTTATTTAAAATAATACTCCTATATTATAAAATATTATATATTTGAAAATATATGTTTGTTGTACTAGTCTACCCCCCCCCCCCCTACAAAAGAAAAAAAAACACGCCAAAAAGTTTAAAGATTGTGTGTCAAATATTTGTATTTTGAAATAATCTTTGCAAATAATTTTATCTATAACATGAACTAGTAAATTTATTTACAAAAGATTATATCAATAAGATTTTTTTTTCGCAATATAAATTATTAAATGTTTGTATAAGTTTTTTAAGTCATACAATGTTGTTGATCTATTGTATTCTGATGGAGACAAGTCAAGAGTACTATTGTTAAATCGATGTAAATTCTGATGCAGTTCGAGCGAAATATCTGTGTTTTGCCTGAATATGTTAATTAAGCCATTGAAGTAGGTGAACATAACACATGCTAAAGTTTGGCATAATGTTGGTGGGATATTATTACTTACCTAATTATTTTTTAGTAGTAATTTTCTTAAAAAATTAACTTACTATGTGATGCCAACAAATTAAAATCATGTTGCTTTTAAAAATTTAATGAGAGAATCGAATACAGGTTGGTTAATTTGTTTTATTGAACATAAAATAATTCCATATAAAATGTATTGAATGATAACTACTTCTTCTTACAAATAAAAAAAAAATTCACTAACAAAGATTGTGGTTGAATGATAAGTATTTCTTCATTCTTAACTATAGATCTTGGATTTCAGTTGACTTTTCAAACATGAATCCGAATATAAATAAATTTCAATATGAAAAATAAAAAAAAGAATTTTTCTAATTTTACGAGAAATTGTGATATAACGTATATAGTTGAAAATGTAAGAATTTTGAATAAAATACCTTAATTTTACATAGAAAATGATATTAATAAATAAACAAAATGAAGTTGGTTGACCAACAATAAGCACAAATCGTTTACTAGCTTTCTTAGTAAATTTCACATAATATTTTAACCAAAAAGAGAGAGAGAGAAGTATACTTTTCCAATCTTTTTGTTGTTCTAGGAAGTTTCACGTATTAATTTATTTTAATTTGCTTTTTTTTTTCTTACTATAATCATTTGATATCGAGATCTTACTTGCTCGACTTATTCAAATTTGTATCGCATAAAATTAACTAAAAGCGAAAAAGTTCCCTACTAGGTCTTTTTCATTCCTAACTCTTGAACCTCATACCACTAACTATGGATAGAGGAGTTCAATATGAATTGAGAGGATTGATAGCGAGTTCACTAAATATAAAAAAATTCACTAACTATTTATATATATAAACATTAACTATGAACTCTATTTTCTCATATAGCAACTCAAAAATTACCTTAATTATGTTTCATAGCTATAGTTTGGGTAATTATATTTCGTAACTATAGTTATAACAATATTTTTATAATTCGCGTAACAGTTGTATATATTTGTACAATTCGCTATATGATTCGCAATTTATATATATATAGCATCTGTATATTTCGCTATATAATTTGATTCATGTACTATTTTTGCATAATCATATACAACGGTGGTATAAATCACCCGAATTATGCAAAACTCAAACTATAATTACAGCTAGATATTTGCCACGAGCTATAATTAATTCAAGTTATAATTATGTTAGATAGTATTGTATGTTTGCTTATGAACGTAACTTTCTTTTAATTTTTTATGTTTGAGGTAACATGTTCAAACTTTAAGTAACATATATAATCATAAGCAATTTTTCTTCTAGAATTTAATTCTTTTGCATTTTCTACGAGAAAAAAATTAAAATTCTAGCAACCAAACAAGCCGTCATCATTTGACCAAATAATTCAACATGTTTGAAAAATATCAACGGCTGTGATTAAATAATTTGATTTTTGTGGAATTGGATTATTACGGTGGAACAATTAAGATTTCTTCCCTTTTAATTATAGGTCTCGATTTCGAATCCCTAAAAATGAAAAGTATCTTAGTACTTATTAGACTTGCCGTAACTAAAATGGTATTGCAACACGTGGATGAGAATTTAATAAGAATCCAATATAGGTGCCTCGTGAAGCTAATCTAGAAAAGCCAAAGGAAATTCACCTAAACCCCTCGCTGATATCAGACTTCAATATAAGTACCTCCTAAGACGAATCTAAGAAAGCGCGATGAAATTAACCTGAACTCCTCACTAAAAAATTATATTATATATATAATACAATTTCTTTTATGTAGATAAGTGGTTCAATAGAATTCAAAAATTCCACAGATTTGAGTTCTGACTCTGCTAAAGTTTGAAGCTTTAACTAAAGCACTCTTGTGAGTTTGGATTCTGCTCTTAAATGGGTTGGAAAGACAAGATTTTTACTGTTTTTCAGGTTTGTTGGCCTTTTTCCTGACTTATATTTTCCAATTTTTCATAATATATATTTTTAATTTCTTGATTTCTGGTTCTGCTTATCATGAAATGCTGTTTCTATTTTCATTCTCTTGCAATTGTCCTTTAACTCGAGTATCTATCGAAAACATCTCTATCTCGAGACCCCACTCGTGGAATTATGCTGTTGCTGCAATGGTCCTTTACTCATATGGTGTATGGTACTTAATTATTTTGATTGTTGTTCTTTTGTTGTCATATTTTCTTGAAACGATCTCTCTAGCCTACTAAGGTAGGGGGTTAAGGTCCGCGTATATCCTATGAAGTTGTCTCCCTTGGAAGATTTGATTACTAGTTTAGAGATGAACTCTTATATGTGTACGCTTATCCATTTCAATACAACATGAGCTCAAAGAGGTCTCGTTTGCTCTCGAACATCATACTTGATTTTGCCAGAAGTAAGTATAAAGATTAAGTCTTTTTCATATTTGCCGGTTGAAAATATGAAAAAGACTTAATCTTTATGCTTAATTCTTCTCCTAACACCGGGCTAAGATGAGCTGAATGGAGCGATATGGACAGTGAGAATTTATATAGCCAACCCCAACTACTTGTTTTAGAAGCGTTGACGTTTGTTGTTGTAGCATTCCCATTTCTGGTTTATCAATTTGGTTTTGCTACAGCACGTACTAATTTTCTGTTTTCGAATGAAACCAGGGGAATACAGATGAGATTGAGCGCGGATGTGGACATACTATTAAGTCTCATGGTTTATCAGTAGCCAGAATTCACATCCATGACTGGCTTATATTGCTGTTGCTTGTAGTTATATACATAGTTCTTGATGTCATCGATCCATTTCATCGATTTGTTGGGAAGGATATGATGACTGACCTGAAATATCCGATGAAAGATAATACAGTCCCAGCGTGGTCCATTCCTGTGAGAATACCTGCTGATTACACTTTGCAAAATTCAATAAGTTTGTTATGAAATCCTGGAGTTTCTTGTGTTAACAGATTCTTCTAATGAACAGCTATATGCAGTTGTATTGCCTATTATCATCTTCGTTTTTGTCTATCTTCGGAGGAGGGACGTTTATGATCTGCACCACAGCATTCTAGGTAGCTTTCTTTAGTACGGATTGGACTATCGAGTAGAAGTAACTTTACTAACTGCGTCAAGGCTTGTCCAAAACTTGCAGGACTCTTATTTGCTGTACTAGTTACTGCTGTAATCACGAATGCCATCAAGAATGCAGTAGGACGTCCACGACCAGACTTTTTCTGGCGTTGCTTTCCTGATGGTAAAGATGTATGTATCGGAACGTGTATCATTTCTGTAATAATGACCTTACAAGCATATTGCTTGTATTGGTGGTTGACTCTGTTGTAACACGATTGTTCTTGTTGTAGGAGTATGATCGGTGGGGAGACGTGACATGTCATGGTAAAGAAAGTGATATTAAGGAAGGACATAAGAGTTTCCCAAGCGGACATACAAGTGGTCTGAATTCTCGTGAAACCTTTTCTTTTTCTAATGTGATGACAGAGTTTGATGTGATCAAACAAAATGTGGCTTCTTCTTTGCAGGGTCATTTGCTGGTCTCGGGTTCCTATCGCTGTATTTAGCAGGGAAGATAAAAGCATTTGATCGGCGAGGGCATGTGGCTAAACTATGCATACTTCTTCTTCCTCTCTTGATGGCATCACTTGTCGGGATTTCACGTGTGAGTGACTACTGGCATCATTGGCAAGACGTATTTGCAGGAGGACTGATAGGTTCGTCTTCATGTTGCAGTAAACGAGGGCTTCGTTTCATTTGATGAATACTAACTCCATATCGTTTCACATTTCAGGTCTTTTCGTTGCAGCGTTCTGTTACCTGCAGTTCTTCCCAGCTCCATACCATACTGAAGGTACGTGGAATGATTTTGTCCTATCCAGACTAATACCAAACCACTCATTACCAACAAGATCTGGTTAATGTGACTAATCTAGCTTATGTTGAAAAAGGACTATCTCGTTGAAAGGTTCTATACATCTGCCCTTTCTCGACTCATTTCCTTAAACAAAGAAGATTCAACCATCTTATTATGATCCTTTTGTAGACTAATACTCTTATTACACTCGTAGTCATTTAGTGTACCTTGGGCTTCAATGTTCTCATTTACGCGACTTTACTGTTATAGTGGACAAAATTTTTGAAAGTAATTCGATATGTTCATTTTTTTCGTTGTTCTTAGGATGGGGACCATATGCATATTTCCGAGCAGTGGAGGAGGTTCATATCAGCAGACAACACGTCCAACCTACTAACGGAGGACTAGAGTCAGAACGTTGCGAGGTACAACTAGATCAGCAGTCTGGTACAACTATCAATCCTGTTGAGGATGTGGAGTATGGCAGAATGTGAAACATAAGATACTGTCCTAAGAGACCCTTTTTCATACCTAAAATACTGGCTCCGCCTCTGGTTGTCAAGGTGTTCGAGGCCACTAAGAGGCCTCGAGATACATGATCATAGTTATAGCAATAAGTTGATATGAACGTGTGTTGCACGTTATTTCTTGTCAATAATCATATTGTATATATATTAAGTTTCTACTCTCAACTATGTTATGGGTGTCAAAATTGGGATAATTTCAAATATATACAATAAACTAATTAATTTATAATAAATATAGCTATTTTTATTCACATAAAAAAAGGCCCAAAATCATAAAAAATATACGTGAAAATATAATATAGTTTATCAAAAGATATAGAAAGCATACACTAACTATACAATGTAAATTACTTATACATGAGTTATACACTAAATATACATTAAGATACACTCAAAAATTGAATATAGTTTGACTATACACGAAATGAACACTGACTATACAAGCCTAAACAACAAATGACTTTTTTTTGCTAATTATTTGGCTGAATGGTCATGCATTGTAATTATTCCGTCAAAATTTTTCCCATAAGAACATGAATCATCTAATTCGTTCAAGGATAGGTCCATGATCCGCTCGTTAATAAGTTCCTTTTGATCCACCCAAGTCAGTTCATCAAAAAATTGGGTTCGATATGTAGTTTAAATTGACCAATGTAAAATTATGTCAAAAGTTACATTTTAGTTTGGTATGTTATATATAATCAGATTAAAAAATTATAAAAGAACAACAAACAAATTTCAATTTAGTAAAAATCGAACGAAATAAGCTATGATCCACTTTTTAGTTCATTTTCGCCAACTTATTTCAGCATTCGAGTAACTTTTAGAATTGACCTACTCATTTATCATCTTTAACATATTGTAATTTACTCAATTTCAATCCATCCCGCTCGTGCACCAAAACACATGTTTGTTGAGATCAACATTAGGTAATGTTGGTTATTATTCTTAGTGGGCCCAATGCAACAATGGATTATTTAGATGCCCTTTTTAAGTCCAATCTATATGGGCTTCATACCAACCTGAAATGTTTTTTATTAAAAATATTTGGATGGATAACTTTTTTTTAAAAAAAATAAAATTATCAATTGAATTACGCTTAACATGTATAATTTTTTTTTAATATTGTCGATGCATATCAATTAAACTTTTTACGAGTCTCACCAAGAAATTGTTGAACATGTAGGGAATACAAGTTTTGAAGACGCTAAAACATATAAGAAGCTAGAATTTTAGTGGTAAATTAGTTATTTTACTTTTTTCAGTCTAGAATATATTTTTCTCGATTTTCTTCTATGGTCAATGAAAATTCATATAATTTATTTCAATTTGTTTGAGATTGAAATCTAATTATTACTATCTCTTTTTATTTTTAAGAAAATATTTTACGAGAAAATTATCAATAAATCTTGATTTTATTTATCATATTTTAAGGAAGAGCCATAAATTTTTAAAATAATTCTTTCATTTACATTTTTACACATTATTATTATTATTATTATTTCATATACAATCAACAAAAGAAAGTAATTTCTAATATTTTTTTGTGTCAAATTAAACCTTTTTTTTAAAAAAAAAACACAAATTATTTTAAGTCAAGATGTTCATGTTTTTTTTTAAAAGTCAAATTATTTTAATCTTCAAATAGTAATGATGAAGAACTGAGGGGATATATGCTATTAATGATATATTATCACATTATCTTGATTAACATCCATCTTTTATTAAATTGAGATTAATGCAAGTGGGATCAAATAATATATATACATTTTTTAATATTATCAATTAATTTTTAGAATATAATTTTACCCATCAAGTTTGATATGTATTAGATTAAACTAACAATTAAATTTTTTATGCATTTTCCAATATAATTCTCAAGTATCATAAATTTAATAGCCAACAAATAGCTAGTTTGGTCAAGTTTTTTTATGAATAAATAACTAAATCAAATGATAGTAAAAGCTGAAAAAATATATATCTTATTCATAGACACATTTATATATGTGAACTTGACTACTTTTTCTAATAATACATTGGCAAAAATAAATATTTTTAAAAGCTTAGTCAAACAAGTATAAACTTATAATAATTCAAGCATCTATTTAGTATTTTATTTTTAGTTGTCATATATGTATTTTTTGAGATTCAATTTAACTAATTTTTAAAGATAAATTAGATTGCGTTAATCAGATATTTTAAAATAAAAATTTAGACAAAAATACGATAGAATAAAAAAAAATCACATCAATATGATGAAAAAATACATCTTAAAACATCAATTAAAGTTCATATCATTTGGTTATTACAAAAAATCTATGACAACTAAAAAAGAAAAAAAAAATTAAGTTCATCATAATAAATATATTATCTCCTGTGTGTATATATATATATATAGTTGATTAGAACAACTTCGAGATTTTACAATTTACTAAAATTAATACACATTTGATGAGTGGAAAAAAGTCCACGTCGACAAGAGAATTACTAGACTCCTTATAAAACTTGAGTAATCTTTCACTTTTGATCAAGTTTTTGGAATGTGAATCAAAATCAATGATAAATATTTAAGTAATCAATTTATTTAAACAAATGCATATTCAAGTTGTAAAAATATTATAAGAATAGTTTAAAAAATATATATTTAAGGTGTTAAAAAGTAAAGGATTTAAATAATTTATTTTAAAAAATAAAATAAAAATTAGCAAAAACCAGCTGTGTGAGAACTATAAAGGAAAAAAAAAACAGCGTTCTTTGGCAAAACTATCTTTTTTCTCTTCTTCCCTTTTTTTCCGGTCTCTTTCATATATGGACCCCCCACCGTTTTCCGGCGGACCAATCACGGCGGCGACGGCAGCTGTACCACCGTTGGGAACCATCAATTATGCTGACTCAGCAGATTCTTCACCAGGATCCCGTCACACTGATTCCTGGGAGGAGCAGCAGCAGCAGCCGCCACACACCGCTGGCGGCGGTGGAAAGCTCCGGTTAATGTGCAGCTATGGAGGACATATATTCCCTCGACCCCACGACAAAACTCTCTGCTACGTCGGCGGTGACACCCGCATTTTTGTCGCCGATCGTAACACCTCCCTTTCTGAACTCTCCGGTCGACTGTCCAGAACGTTCCTCGGAGGCCGACCCTTTTGCCTGAAGTATCAGCTTCAGAACGAGGACCTCGATTCACTCATCTCCGTTACTTCCGATGAAGACCTCGAAAACATGATCGATGAATACGACCGTATGAGTTCATCTTCTAAAATTTCGCGTCTTCGTTTATTTCTGTTTCCGAGTAAAATCGATTCATGGAATCCTCCAATTGGGATGATTAGAGATAGTTCAATGAAATCTGAAGATTGGTTTGTTGATATTTTAAATGGGGCAAATTCTACTGCTTCAACTAAGGTATTCTCCGAGTCTTCTTCAGTTAATTGTCTTCTTGGTTTAGACGATGATTTAGGAAATGCGAATGTTAAAGAACTAGACCCAGATGTTAAAAATGGTGGGAATAATGTGAAAGGTAGTGTACATGATGTTCAGTCGGTGCCGGATTCTCCGATGGTTGAAACGGCGTCGTCTTTTGGGTCGGGATCGTCTATGCCGTCGTTGGCGAATTTGCCGCCGATAAGGGTTCATGTTGAGGAGAATCAAAAGGGAGGTGGAATTGAGGAGCAATTTTCACAGATGAGTGTTGGGGTTAAGCAGAAGAATGAAGAAGGGGGGGTTTTGGGTTTATCTTCGTCGCCGGCACCGACTGTTGTAGTGCCGGAGGCGACTGTTGTTTCCGGTGTGCCGGTAGTTGAGCAGACAGTGCAGCATCAGCAACAGATACAGATACAGCAGTCTCAGCAATTGCAGCAGCCAAAGCCTGTTATTCCATCTGATTTGCCTTCTCCTGATTCAGTTTCAAGGTAAAAGTTTTCGAAAAAATCTGATCTTTTTGCAAGAAATCATAATATATCTGTTTGTTGAAACATATCAATGGTGTATTTACTCTATGCAATTTTATGACAACGACGAGAACATTACTAGTGTAGTATCACAAAATGAGGTCTGGGGTGGGTAGAGTGTACCTTCCTCAAAGGTAGATTGGAGGGGGCGGAGGCATAGTTTAGTGTAGAAGGTTAGTAGGAAGTAGCACGCTGTCTTGCTGTCTGTTCGTATTGAGTAATGGTGTATTTACTTGATGCAAGTTTACGAGAACATAACTAGTGTATATCACAAAATGAGGTCTGGGGTGGTTAGAATATATCTGCCTTTGAGGTAGATCGGAGGGCGCGGTGGCACAGATTAGTGTAGAAGGTTAGTAGGAAGTAGGGAATTGTCTTGCTGTCTGTTCGTATTAGTAGTTGTAGTATTATTCGTGTAGTGTTTTGTCCTTCGAGTTCTGTTACTATCTATCTGCTATTACTTGGACCTCGATCATCCTATTGTTTTGTTGTAGTTTCTGTATGCTTTGGACTGTTTTTAAGATCTTGATTCAATTTGGTGCAGTGAGGGTAGTGGTAGGCAAAGACATTTCTTTTATCAAGAACCAGGGGTTCATTTCCAGTCAGGGAGCGGTAGGATTTCAGGTAATTCAGTTGATCTGAATATGAGTGATTCGATCGGAAGGGTTCAGGTGAAACCACAAGTTCAGGATGGCGGTGGTGGTGGATATGCATTGCCAGTACAATATGATCAGCACGCGCAAATGCTTCAACCCCAACAGTATGTTCATGCTGGGCAGTATTTACAGCATACGCCTTCTGGGCATGTGCCGATGGCGTCCTACTATCCTATGTACCCGTCACAGCCCCAAATGCATATGCAACACCCGAATCTTGAACACCAGTATCCCGTTTACTTTATTCCTGCTAGACCTGGCCAAGGTTATGGTTTGCCATTGCAACAAACAAATTATTCGGAGCCTGTTCAAACAGTCCCTCCTACTCGTCCCCAAACACCTCCTACTATAGTCAATCCTGCTTCAGCTTATACTCCGGCTAGAAATCCTTCGACGTCTAATCCTGAAATAGTTGCTGGTACATACAGAACTTCAGCTGCAGCTGCATCTGCTCCACAATTGGTTCAGATAACTCCGGGCCAACATCAGCCACAATATGTGAACTACTCTCAGATTCATCATCCTTCTCAGTCAATTCCTCCTACTTCAGCTACTCCCGCCAATTATGCTTACGAGTTTGCTGATCCAACACACGCTAAAATGTACTACAGTCAACCTCTTGCTCCCCAATTGGCTGTGCAATATCAAACCATGACATCCGCCCCTGCAGTCAGCTTCACGGAAACTTCCTCTCAGCTCCCCACGGAGAATCCAAAGCAGCAAATTAGAACTTCTCAGGCATGAAGCTGTGAGTTTATCATAAAGAAGCAATTTTGAAACGTTGGTTCGGTTTGTCTTGAATTTCTTTCTGTTAAATGTTTGAATTCTTATTGTTGTTGGTTTGTGGAATGTGTAAGTTATAGGTAATAAGAAAGTTGGGGTCTTTCTTTTTCTTTTTCTTCTGTAAGTAATGCTGTTATTACAAGATCTTGCTGTAAACTTTCAAACTTTTATATGGTACATCCTCAGTTCTATGTATGATTCTCAGAACAAATATAAAAGTGGTGACGTGAGGGATTTCTTAAGTACAGCTGTGTTTCCCTCCACATATTTGTTAATTTCACTCCGAATCCTCTTTTCTTCTACTTTTAGCCTGATATTTTTGAGCTGAGGATCTTCTGAAAACCGCCTCTCTACCTCTATGAGGTACTGGTAAGGTCTGCGTACATTTTACTCTCTAGACCCCACTTGTGGGATTCCACTGAGTATGTTGTTGTTGTTTGTACTCTGAATCCTCTTTGCTTTTGTTCATGGAGGACGACATAACTGGTTCTACAATATTATAACGTTATAGTTTGTCTGGATATTCTTCAGCTACTATAGCAAAATGTTCCTGTTAAGATTACATATCATAACATAACAAGAAAATTCAACTCCAAAACGAACTTGACTGTTGCAGTGAAATATTGTTATAGAGAGGTCTGACTGTTTATCTCGAGATATGTGATTTCTGCTGCATCATTTCCAGTCTATGGTTGTATACAAAGATGGTATTTGGATCCTGGGGCTGTTCAATAGTATGGTTTTGTAAATATTCTGTACACTGATTTTCATGTTATGGTAGTAAGAACCAAATTAGCATAATGATTCTGTTTAATTACATGTTTTAAGGAGTAGTGCTTTTCATAATGCTTGAGCTAATAGTGTTTTTAAAATGAATCAATTCCTTGATGTGAAATTGGGAAAATTATGACCAAGGCATTGCTACCGGTTAATTAGCTAATATAGTTGTGGTTTGAATTAATTATGGCTTGCGGTAAACATCTAACTATAATTATCATTTGAGTTTTGTATAATTCGAGCAATTATATAAAGTTATGCGCAAATCAAATTGTATAGTGAAATATACCAACACTGCAAATTATATAAACGTTATGCATGAATTGTATAACGAAATATACAAACGATATACAAAAACTGAAAATGTATAGCGAATTATACAAACGTGTTTCACGAATTATACAAAAGCTCCTATAACCATAGTTACAAAACGTAATTACCCAAATTATAGCTATGAAACATAATTAAGATCTTTTTGAATGGCTATATGCGAAAATTCCTTGATTTAGTTTAATCAAGATGCCTCGCACTTCTTTTTAATATTGTGGTGTCGTGGCCAAGTCAGTCTGCATGCATTTTGACTAATCTCATGTTGTACCTGCTATCCCCAAAAGCATCAGTATCAAAGATTCCTAATGCTTAGTCGGATGAAAAGAAAAGATCTAATAATATCTTTTTTCTTCTGTTGAAATTTAAACTCGAAATTTTATGATTCTCAATTCACTTCATTGATCACATTAGATATTACATTTGTAGTGGTGAGATTTACATGACTTTGGAGCGCAACAAACGATACACAGATTAGGTGCATGTTACATATTCGAATATTATCATAGACAAAAGTGTAATATTAAAACGAAAAAAGATAAAACGATGCATTTATATTAATTGAGTTTCGAACCATTCACACCATTAAATACACTAGTTCTTGATATATAACCAAACAATCGTCCAATAACAATTCTGACTCTACCATTGTAGACGAAAGTCTGATATTTAAGCCAAGAAAAAGTAAAAAGATGCATTTATATTAATCGAATTTTCGAACCATGCACTATTAAATACATTAGTTCTTCATATGTACCAAACAACCTACTCCAAATGAATCACATAAAAATAATATTTGTTCACTAACTCTCATGTCATTTGCCATTAAGTTTCTTTAATCTTCATTAACATAGTTAATTAGGATTATATTACTTTACTTTAAAAAGGTACGAGGTTTATGACAGACAATAGTGTCTGTTAGTACCATCAATTTATGCAAGATTTTGGTGTCTTTCCCGATGTTTGTGTAAAAAGCTGTCAAATTTTTAAATTTAATTTATTTTTTAGTAAAAGTTTTAGGCAAATTGGTTTTGTTTGATGAGTCATTGCCATGTCATAGACAACACATGTTTATGTCTCATTTTGAAAATACAATTATAACAAATTTGACCTTCTTGGGAATCTTCATTTATGGTCATGTGTTTTCCCAACTATAACTTTTTAATGGTAAAAATTTATTTGTTTAAATTAGATTAATATTGATGTAATATATGTTTATATATAAATTTTCCTCAATAATTATATTTTATTTATTTATTTATTTTTAGTTGTTAATTATTTTATTTATTTATATTAAATTATATGAACTTTGATCAATATTTTAATACATATTATTTTATCATATTAATATGAAAAGGATTGTAACTTATAACATTTTTCTTATAGTTTCTAACCATCTAAATTTTAGATTTAAAATATTAAATTTAACTTTGAAGTTTAGTCAAGTTGACCGTGGTAAACAAAATAGTGACAAGTAAAAATAAACAGAAAAAATGTATTAAGATTGACTTTAAAAAAAAAGTAAATCATATAAATTGAGACTAGAGTAGTATATGGTAACTCTCACTAACTTAATTATCTGTAGTAAGTTAATGTGTATTGATCTAAAAAGTCTAATGGGAATATGTTTTTATTTTAAATTTAGAGACTGATTCAAAATTTTAGTTTTATGAATTTTTGTAAGGATCTCAAATTGATATACAATAAATTAAGTTCACAATACATTCACTTCCAACACATTCACCTCTCAATCTTAACTATAAATTGTTATTTCTGTTTCATGATATTTGAGAAAAAATAAAAATTTATAAAATTTATATCGGGATGTCAGCAGGTTAGGCAACTCTAAGGTTTTTTATATTCGGTGGAAGAGTTGGGGATCCTTCCGACCATAATAAAGTTGTTGACCAATGGAAAGCATGCGAGAAAGATGCACAAACGAAAAACGGCTAAAAAAAAAGCTAGTTTAATTGAGGAAGCCACTTTCTTTAATGTATACTAGCTGGTCTGCAAAAACATGACACATGTCGCTTCTTCTTTTTTTAGTCCACTCTCCCTTATAAAACAAAGCTGCTTTCAAGCAGATTTAGAAATTACATAGGTGAATGGTCTGAAATAATTTTTGATTTTTGTATAGTTATAAGTCATTTTATTAGGGAAAAAGAAAAACTTTTAAGTTAAATTATTTTGAATTATAACAACGTGATTTTTTTAGGACAAATTAAAAAAATGTGACGCATAAATAAAATGGAAAAAAATATGTAAAAACTTTTGTTTTGGAACTCATTTTTTCAATCAAAAGAACAAACTTGGGCATGATAAACAACTATGGAAGGTTTAATGATGGATATAATTCTTTCATTTTAATGAGAAATTTAATTCCATATTTGAATCCTAAATATTAAAAAAAATTCTAGAAGGAAGCAATTTTTTTTATTTAATGAATCTTACCTAATATAAAATTAAATTAATCAAACTCCTAATACAAATGTTAAACATCAAATGAGGAATAAACAAATGAATAAATTTGGTGATGAAGTTCCAATTTTGAGTTTGGTCTTTGCTTGAACCAAGGGACATATTACTAATTAAGAACATTTATTCCTCAACCCATTATTAATCAAGGAGTCAAATTAACCATATGTTTAAAAGTTTATTATCCATGCTTCAAAGTCTTACTTTCCCTTTTTAATATTTTTTTTAAAACTTACTTTGTTTTTATCTTAATCTATATGTCATTCTTTTGATTTTAAATAATAATAATAATAAGAGCATTTTTTTAATTCAATTATTCATAACAACAATATTTTTAAATCAAATATTTAATGGAGTATATGTTTGTTCAATTTTAATTTTTACATAGTTGAAGAATATCTTTTTTAACCTCTTTACAATTTCTAAATAGTCATGACAAAGATGG
This sequence comes from Solanum medicagineum, assembly GCA_026153255.1. Classification (NCBI taxonomy): domain Eukaryota; kingdom Viridiplantae; phylum Streptophyta; class Magnoliopsida; order Solanales; family Solanaceae; genus Solanum; species Solanum medicagineum. Next base: position 4,241,927 of record JAPFFP010000088.1, read on the forward strand.
TGGAAAAAAAAGGAAGAAACAAATACCAAACAATGAATAATCATCAAAAGAAATGTAGTTATATGAATAATATTCACTATTATCTTCATTTTAATTTATTTAATAATTTTGGGTATTTGGATATTTTTTGTATCAATGATCCTAAAGTAATACACTCTCGCAGAGCCGTATATTTTTCGTGCTGATCAACGATGATTACAATATCGGGTACCCCATATTTCTTGTCTGTGATAGTTGGGTTATCGAGTTAGTAGTTGTCTGAGTGCCTAACCGGCACTAGTCACGGCCCCTGGGGTGAGGTCGTGACAGAGTCATGAGCTGTCCCGTAATAAAACCAGTTGTTGCTGATAATCTTTTTCAAGATCGTTTTGATGTTTTGAGAAAACAGGGCCCAGATTTTCTTTGTTTTCTATACCCGATCCATGCTCTCTTTGACTTGCGGCTTCTTTTGCTTCTTGAATTTCTTAAGTCCATTTAAAAAATAATCTTTTTCTGTTTTTGGTAATTGTTTATTTTGATTGACCACCTCACATATTTAAGATGATATACTAAAAAATATTTAAAATATGGTCCAAAAAAGAATTCAATGATCATAGAATACCATAAATTGAGAATTATTTAAGTATTTGAGTGTCGTGGAATGAATAAGAGTTCTTTATTATTAATTAAAAATTTTAAATTTAGGATATGAAAATAATAAAATTCTGATAAAAAATATACTTTCTTAGATAAATTTTATTAGAATTTAAATAAATATACTTCACAAAATGACCAAATCTTGATCATTGTTATTTTATTTTCCTTTCATATTCATATAAATAAAGTTTTGAGGCCAATTTGATTATTTTTCTTGCTTATATCATTATCATAATTTATTAAGGGCTATATCTTTGTTAAAAGCATTGAAAAATTTAACTCAATATAAAATAATATAATATTTGATTGATAGTGCAAGACACAAATAATTGGTGTACCAATGATTGGACACTATAGCTATTAATAGTATATGTATTTTTAAATTATACAAAATATTATATTGGTAATAAATCAAATAATAATATTGATTTTTCTTAACTTCTTTACATGTTACTTCTTTATATTATAAATCTTCCTCGTTAAAATCTTCACAAACTAACAAGGTTGACCCCCCTAAAATCTTTTTTTTCATGCGACGATCTTTATTTGAAATATGAGCCACTAGGACTTTTTCCCTTTCGGAGGAAATTATGTTTTATGTTAAAAAATAAAATAAAATTCATGGTATTTTAAAATGGTCCTACATTGAATTTGTCTATGTATTTAAATGTTCACAACTGTGGCCACTGCAAATCATCAAATGGAAACTCTTGACTCAATAAGCCAGAGAGATTTTTATTTTTTTTAGTTGTTCATTCGATATCGCGTATTTTTATTTTAATTTAATTCAATTAATATATTGTATTGGTCTATTTTTGAGGTTGACACTATTAACATAACTTTTTTTTATTTTAAGAAACTCAAATTTGAGATATCATATCATAAGTTTTTTTTTGCTTTTTTAATCAATATATATCTGTATTGAAATTTGATTAAATTGAACTCGTGTATTAGAAAGCTTATTTTTGAAGGCGGCCACGCCCCCAATATGCTTTTTCTTTTTCTATTTTTCTGATTCTTGAACTCGAAAATTTGGGTTGATGATCAAGATCCATATCAGAACTATCTCACCATAACCCATGTTGGTATCAAACCATAGAGTTCGTTTTATTTTTTCATCGGGTGTGTGTTTAGTATGGAAGAAACATCCCCCCCCCTCCCCTCTCCTCACCCTCCACAATCACACATTTTGGTTAATGAAATCAGTAAAATGTTCGAAAAATATTTTCTCTAGGAAAACGAGTTCCTTAAAAGTGTGGAATCCCCTAATAAAAGCAGAGAACAAGTTGAATAAGTGTAAATGTTCTACGGATAATATTTTCTTATTTTCTTATCAAACGCTATAAAATAAGTAATAAATCACTTATTTATTAAGAATCCATTTTTCATGAAAAATATTTTCTTTCATACCAAACACATTCACTAGTTCTCGACTAAATCAAATTCATGCATTGCAAAGTTCATTTTTGATAGCAACAACACTCTCGATATAATCTTTTTTCTATTTTCAGTACTTGAATATAAAATATTTAATTAAAAATTGAATAAATCTTAATCATCCCACGACAACTCATTTGTATCATCCCATAGCTATGCTACTACAATTATTGTTCACCATCTTTCCTTTTCCAAAAAAAAAGATACACATGTTGAGTAATTTATTATAAGATTTCTTAAAATATGAGTTTTTTAATCTTTAGAATAACATAAATGATCTGTTATAACACATAAATACAATCCTATAATCACATATAAATCACTTATATTGAAAGTGTATATTATTAAAATTGTATAAAGAACTTTAATATATGAAACATAAAAAATTAATTAAAAGATTTTTTACTCATTTGGTTAGATTAAACCCCCCCACCCCCCACCCCCACTCCAATCTATAGTATATAACTAATTATGATTTTTTTAACCTAAAAATTAGTATGAGGCTTTCGTAATTTTTGTATGAGATTGGTAACACATAGTCTTGAATAAAGACAGACTCAGAATTTGAAGTTTATGAATTTTATATTAATTCTAAATTAATGTATAATCATAACAACTGAATTCACGATCAAATATTTATTAATAAGATATAATAAACTTTTGAATCTAAACAATCGTCAAATTTAAAATTCTGAATCGATAACCAAATATCAAGTGTCCTTGTTGCTGACTCCTTGCCATTGCACAGCCAGCACCATTTCCTATTGTCCTATGTTTCAACTACTTTGAATTACAATGATGATAAATTTGATATATTAAAATGACACATTCAAAACGTAAATTGCTTCTTAATAAAGATGATTTCATACTTAGAACTTGAAACTCGAAACCTCTAACAAATAATGAATGAATACTTATCACACATCACTACAATCAAAAGTGATCTTCATTGTGCATCACGAACTATTGTGATGAAAAAGTAAGTATTCATTTATTCTTGATATGAAATCACATTCAAATCCTATATGCATAGTCGTCTTTGTCAAGAAGCACTTTATTCTTAGTGCAAAAATTTCCTGATCAAATCTTAATTTAGTCGATCTTAAATACAGATACCGAAAATAAAAAATAAAATAACATTATGCGTTTTGTGAATATCTTTATCAATAATTGAATCTTCATGTCTTTGTTTAGCTTTAATTATTGTGATTTGGACTTCCAACCTAAATCCTCCCGACCCCTACCATAGAAAAGTTTATATTATTAGATCAATTTTACATGTTATATATGGCAAATATTCTATTTATTTATTTTTAAAAAAGATATTTTATATTTTAAGAAGATTTACTTATAAATATCTTTAGGATAACCTAATAGTGTATGCAAAAAATTCTTTCTATGGATGGAATATTATATCTATATTATATTAAAAGTGTAAAGACCCTTAATAATATTAATTGAATTTTTTACCCTTTATTAAAAGACTCTGCTTTAGACAAAATAGTCTTTTCACTTTTTTTTCTCAATTATGACATTATTCTTTTAATAATATTAAATATAATAAAAATCAAATGAAAAAAATTTTCTTATTATAATTAAATTTCTAGACAAATAAACCTTTTCCAACTAAAATCAACTTGATATAGAAAGAAAATATATAGTCAAAAGAATTTAAACAATAATTAAGAAAAAGGTTTTTAAAAAAGGAGAAAACGTTATTTAAAAAAACTAAAAATCGTAGTATGAATAAGTAGTTGTCTACATAGGGATCGGAAAAAAGTTAGATACAAACTTTTTTTTATGAATTGAAATTTTGACAGTGATTCTGGTTTGAGATTTTTGAATATTTTTAAAAATTCCAATAGATAAATTTTCATGTATTCTTCATAGGTAATTGCTAATTTAGAATGTTTTTAGATTTTTTTTTTACTTTTGTAAAATTACGAGATGTGATTGAAGAGATAAATTTATTTGTGATTTCAGGCAAGTTATGATTGAAGAGATACATTTATTTGTGATTTCAGGCAAATTTTCTGTAATGTTAGTATTTTTTTTTATGTTTATAATCTTGATAGGATCTATGATTAAAGAGAAAAAATTTATTTGTGATTTCAGGCCAATTTCCTGTAATTTTAGGAATTTTTTTTTATGTTTATAATCTTGATAGGATCTATGATTAAAGAGAAAAAATTATTTGTGATTTGAGATAAGTTTTCTAAAATTTTGATATTTTCTTGAAGTTTATAATAATAAATTCTTTACCATCTTTTCTTGACAAACAATTGCTAATGGCGAAATGTTTCTAAAATTTGAGGTAAGTTTTCTAAAATTCTCTCATAAAACAGGCTCAATTAAATGAAAAATGAAAAAAGTTGATTAGCAAATTCATATTACGATGAGCAGATAATTTTTTCTTTATTGTTTAATAATCATTAATTAAGAGAGTTTCATTAATAAGTTGTAATATAAGTAATCTCGAATATGTATTTTCTTTAAGTATCATTTTTGTTAATAGCTTATAATAACAATTTGCACCAAGGATAAAACAAAAAATTTAATCAATTTATGGAACTTCTAATATGAAAAATAATTTAAGACACCTATTTTGAAATATTATTTTCATAACTTCGGGCGAAGGTGTTGGGTATGCAAACTCCTCCCACATCGGTTGTGGAAAGAGCAAATGACCAACTTATAAGGTTGAACCCAATCTTATCAGTATGAGGCCTTTTGGGAGATTCCAAAAACAAATCAGTGAGGGTTAGGCTCAAAGCGGACAATATCATACTAAAAAGTTAATAATTCACTTTTTAATCTTAATAAAAGCACCTTCTTAGGCTAGAAAATTTCTATAGAAGTACTAATAATTCACTTTTTAATCTTAACAAAAACACCTTCTTAGGCTAGAAAACTACTCCCTCTATCTAGTTTTAATGATACAACCTTTTTGTTCAAGTAGTTGAAAATTTCTGCTATTGATTGGCAGATTGAAGATCGAGACACGTTAAAGCATAAGTAAAGCACTATATTGATAAAAAGATAATTGCAATAAATTTTCATCTCGAAAAGAAAAAACAAAGATAATAACAAACATCAAGCATTATAGATTTTGAAATCAATTAAGATTAATTTTAGATCTTTCAAGCAACGTTAATTGTCGTAATATTTAAGAATTAAAAATCTGTAAGATTTAATTTTATATGATAAAACAACTAAAACAATGAAAAAGAACATAAACCAATGAGTCATTTATAAAAAAATAACCACGTGAAACACTGTAGACAATAACATATTTGAAATGCACTATTTATTTATATCATTTATACATATAGCATTTATTTTAATGTCAATTGTTATAATTTAATAATTTAATTCTTCTTTACCATAATTTGATTAATAACGTGATGCGCACGTGCAACACACGTACATCAAACTGATAGAACTTAAGTGAGAGACAAAATCGAAAATAAATACCCCTAGAATATTGGTTTGTGGTAAAGAATTACAAAATTGTTAGCTAATTTTAACGCTTTTACTTTTTTCTACGATCAAACTATTACTCTCTAGATTCAGTTAGTGCTTACAATTCTTATTTGGAAATTTAATAGATGTACTATATTTAAAAAAATATTTACCATCATGGCAATAACAAATTCTTTTATTACTGAACATTTATAATACTGTTTTAATACATATCATGGAGAATTATTTATAGAACATATATAATACAAGTTTTATTGATGGATAATATATTTGCTACACATTGTGTCAAGTTTTTACCAAACAAGCATTATATATTTTTAAACACTTATATTGCATGCATAATTCATTTTTAATATAAGTGCTGATTTATCATAATATTATTATCTATTGCTATAAATGATAATAAATACAAAGTATCGCTAAAATTGACAATTATCTATTAAAAAGTACTCGCCTAAATAATTTTTCGTTCTTATTTTCAAAGCCCAATAGGCCCAAGACTGAGAGGTATATGTAAGCCCAATTGTTTTATGGACCATTAACTTTTGGGGGATGATTTACACATATCTACTTTTAGCCTTTTAGACTTTAGTGCTACTATTTAGAATATAACCAATGCTTGGAATGGCTATATTTTAAAGAAGCAGCACGCGACCCTTGCGTCTTTAAGGAAATTACATCCTACGATCTTGAAAATAGATGATCTTAAATCTCGGACTCCTGTTTCTTTCGTTGGGACTTTCAAGGTCAAAAATTGTTAATTTTGAAGTTTTGTCATAAGGCAAGCAAGCTCAAAAGTTCAAGATCACTCACATCTAATGACATGTTTGTAAATTACCTTGTTTTTTCTAGTATTTGAACTGTTGTAAGAATTTACTAAATTTTGTGCGTCAATTCAAGCTTCAACAAAATTTCCTTAAATATGAAATGTGGCAGTTCACAATTAAGAAAATTACCTTAAGTTTACTTAGAATTTGCATTTTAAGGTATGGTTATTTTTCAACTATTTACAAATGCTGGCCATATTATAAATAATTACTCTAAAAGTGGCTACACAACGCAAAATAATTAGAAAATTCAAATCAATTTCAAATGATGCACAAATTACAAACACAAACGTGATAACAAACTTATCAATACAATTTTTCAAAATTAACAGGAAAAAAAGACAGTTCGATGCATTAAGATTTCGCTATGTGAGAAGTCATGGAAAGGTCCAGACAACAAGGGTCTATTATATGCCTCTGAGACAAAACTTGTTTTCAATAAAAAAAATTGAAGATCCAAAATCTTACGAACAATAAAGAAAGTGAATAAAATCTTTGGATTAAACATTTTTCAAGAATTAATTTTCATTGACAGCAACAATTTTGCAAATAGGACATGCATTTTTGTGCATAAGCCATTTCTTTATGCACTCAATATGATGGTAGTGTCCACATTCTAGTTTTCCAATTTCATCATCAACTTTGTGTCCTTCCTGCAAAGATGAAATTTTAATTGTAAATGAGAATGTTAATGTGAGTAATATTTTTTTTTTTTAAAAAAAGATAGTTTGATGCACTAAATTTCCACGACATGTGGGATTGGAAAAGGCCAGATAACGTCGAATTTATTATATGCAATCTTACTTTGTATTCTTGAAAGAGGTTTCGTAACCACTCTTATCAATGCATTTTAAAAAGGGGAGGGGAGGGGGGGGGGGTGGAAATGAGAGTAGCTTAGTGCATGAAACGTCTATTATATGCGGAGTCTTGGAAAGGGAGGGATTAGTGTCTATACTAGGTCGATTTTACACAACCTTATTCTACATTTTGCAAGAGATTGTACTCTATGATTTGAACTTATGATCTCCTAGTCGCACGACGACAGCTCTTACCATTGCATAAAAACAAAAAAGGGGTCCGAACAAATATCAAATCTATTCCATGCAATTCTACCTTGTATTTCTACAAAAACGTTGTTTTCATGATTTGACCTAATGACCTCCTAGTCGCATGGCAACAACTCTTATCATTGTTTAAAAGCTAAAAGAAGGGTACCTAATACATTTAGCTCCCCCTATGTGCAAGATCCAGAAAAGGCCAAACCAGAAAATATCAAGTTTATTGTATGCAACTTTACTTTGAGTATATGCAAGAGGCTATTTCCTCAGTCTGAACATGCCGTGACCTCCTGGTCTCACAACATCAACTCTTATCGCCCCGGCAAAACATAAAAAATAGGAAAAAGAAGTGTAGTAGTGAACTCACTTGGCAAATGGTACATCTCCATCCTTTATCAGTTGTTGAAAGCTTAAACTTTCTTATATATTGAACTATGTTCTCTTCTGCTAAACCTGTTCCCACATACCCAATCTTATCACTTAGTTCAACCAATTGCTGCAAAAAGAAAAAGATAATCAGCTTATATATCGTCAACGTAAAGAATTTTTACACTATCAGTATATTCAATACTCGAACCTCGTATGACATATCATCTACATCAAGTCTCCAAGATCCATATTGATCATCCTCTTCTAAGTCTCTAGCAAATTGCAAGTTCTGTCTGAGGATCATAATCTACAATACTCGAATGAAAACAACAACTTGATCATACAAAAAACTTATACAATACTAAATAAGGATACGATTGGTGTAAACATCAGGTGCAGATAAAGTTTCCCTTACATACATGAGGACGATGATGAGAACGAGGGAATTGATGTCGTATATTAGATGTATGCGACCTAGAAATTGCTTCACCATTCATCCTTCTCCTCGTGAGACGAGAGTGCTATTCAAATGCATTAAATCCAAAAACATACACAATTTAGTAAGTTTTTATTAGTGAATTGTGACATTATGTTACGAGTGTATATGTTACGAGTTCATCCCAAGCTAGTAACTTCAGCTCAAACCTTATATACACGTTTAAAAAAATTCACGAAACAAACTCAAATAGTCAATTTCGAATCAAATATCAAACGAGACATGGTAGAATTCTGAACGCGAATCCACAAAGTTCAAATTTTTATGGACTTTCATACACACCTATAACCAGGGATAACAGGGGAGACAATGTCATACTACTTTTAACAGGTTTTTTTAGTCTAAACAAGTCAATTACAATATTCGTAAATTAAACGAATATAAGTTCTATGCTCTGACGATGTAAATAAAATACTTACATAATCAGATCCTCTAAAAGGTAACTAGAATTAGCTCTATAAAATTAGAAGTCCGATTTTCTTCCCACTATAGTACTTCTCTCGCCTGTTTTTAGCATTGGATCGAATTCACCGCCCGATTTAGGCTACATTCCCAAATAACCCCCGACTCATAGACAGCTTCTTGCAGTGCGACAGGGTCTAAGCACAAACTTTTCATAATGCATTGGTAAGTAACCTACTATAACATATACTTCCTCCGTCTCAAAATAAGTGTAGCTTTAGCAGAAAAAAAGATTATCCCAAAATAAATGTCATTTTAGAAATTCAAGGGAAAAATAGTAATTGTTTCCAACTATACCGTTACATTAAAAAAAATACTTCTTAATAGTGTTCAATTTACAAGAAACATCTAATAAATATGAGTAACTCAGTAAACTATAATGGTCCTGAAATGAGCTAAAACGACACTTATTTTGAAATGAAGGATGTACATTACACTGATCAATATATATAACTCTAATCCACGATAAACAAACATCTAATAAACATGAGTAACTTATTAAACTATAAATGGTCCTGAAATGAGCTAAAACGACACTTATTTTGAAACGAGTATATCCCTAACAAACAATCATTTACCTCTTTGTTATTTTTTGGCCTAGGAGCAACATCAGAAGCAGAACCAATACCAGGAGGAGCACAACAAACAACATTAGTTGAATTCCTAGTACTTGTTGTCATTTTTCTCCTCATTTGCTTAGTACTACTCTCCCATTGTGCTTCCTGTGAGTTTAGTTTCCCCTTACATCCTAGACCTCCAAAGCTCATAGACATAAATGTCTTCTTCTTTTTAGATTCATTTGTGTTGGTTTTGTTGTTTGGTTTTTTGAATCTTGAATATTGATGATTAGTTATTGAAGTTGGCATTGTGTTAAAAGAAAAAATGGAATGTGAGTTTAGAGAACAAATGATCAATTATTGTTTCAAAGGTTTTGTTCATTTGTATATGCTATTGAAATATTTGAATTTTAGGTGCCTCCTTTTGTCCTATTAGGAATTTTGAGATGAAAACAGTTTTTTTAATTTCTATGAGGTAGTGGTAAGGTTTGCGCACATTTTACCCTCCCAGACCTTATTTGTGAGATTTCACTGGGTATATGTTGTTGTTGTTCAAACCGTCTATTTGAGAAACATTAGATTGTGGGTTTTGTAGATGTCAGACGACAGTCTAATATTTCGTTTATATAACTTTTAAAAATATGGAGAAAATCTAAATCATAACCTAAAATAGATCATTTTTATAAACTATCATCCAATTAATGTGAAGACATGCAAAGCACAAGCGTCAGATTAATAAATTTGAAACTATACGAAAATTACTATAAGTCAACATTGCTAACCACTAAAAGTGCCATATTCAAGGAAAACAAATTATTTTGTAAATAGTGATATTGTCATATAAATTGAAACGAAGGGAAAAGTATATTTAATTGTTAGATTTTATTGAAAGTTGTTTTTCCTATTTTGGATCTCTTGGTGGGTGGCAAAATTATTGAAATTTTAAAAATACAGTTGTTTTTCTGTCCTTTTCTATGTGCTGTTTTTTAGTTGCAAACAAAATACTTTGGTGTCTTATTATTAGTACTTATATTTTGAAAATATTCCTTTTGTACTTTTTCACCTTGCCTTTTACCTTTTTCTAATTATTATTATTATTATGAGAGAAAGTTTGTCCAAGTCTTGATTGGTAACTTTGTTTTTATGGTAAATTTGAATTCTTGGGAAAAGATAAAGTATTAACCTATAATATTATTATTATTAAAAATAAAATAAATTATTATTATTATTATTATTATTATAAACTTATTTGAGTTATCTGATATTTTCTTACGGGAAATAAATAATAAATATTTTATGAAATTAGTTGAGATACGACGTGCAAGCTAGCTGCCAACATTTAATCAATTTAATCATTATTTCAATACTATTTTGGAGTTGAATTCATAATTATAATAGACTTTAAGTCATTTCAATCCTTTATCTTTCCTAAAATATCCATCATAATGTAAGTCATAGTATAAGTTAGAAGTCGCTTATTGTCTAATAGTTCGTGAATGAAAAAATAGTTATTTTTATTAGGAATCATAATTTTATGAACCTAATTGTTGAATCGAATTAAATCATTCGTTCCGATTATTGAGCCCAAATCCAATGTTGATTGATCTAAAAATTGGGCCTTTGGAAAGATGGGCTCACTTTGAAGAATAATGAGCTTGGATACCATTAGTTATATATTTTGGACCTATAAGACCTAACTATTTTGCAAATTCTATCAATACCAAAATAAAAATAAAAATAAATTATCTACCTTACTTACAAGGAGAAAAAAGAATTTGAGAAACCTGAAGAAAATGGGGATTGATATTGGTTAGTTAAGAATTTTCATATTTAAAAATGCGAGTGGTGAAAATAAGGATGCTGAGATAGATATGTGGACATAATAATAGTGATCGGATTAGGAATGAGGATATATGGGATAAAGTGGGAGTGACCTTTATAGTTGATAAGATGAGAGAAGAGAGACTGAGATAGTTTGAATATTTTGTTATTGTTTTTTTTTTTTTACAAAAACTAAGTGTGTACCCCTTTAGAGCAAACTATTTATATTCATATATCCTTTCACATTTTGTATCTCTATATTATTAAAATTTTGCCCCGTAATATGAAAATTCGAGCTCTGATGTCATGCTGACGTCAGTACCTGCTTGTATGATATACCAATAGGGTATACATATATCAACAGGGTATCACAGATGATTAAGCTCAATTCTATATGATACCGGTTTGGTATAAATATACCGACATCGTATATAACAAATATATTTTCTACTAATTTAGAGTTTAGTAATTTTTTTATTTGTTTTTTAATTATTTCCTTAAAAAAAATCCTACATACCAATTTGGTATCTATATACCGCCAGAGTATCATAAAGGACTGAGCTTATTCTATATGATACCGGTATGGTATATATATGCCACCAAAGTATATTTTATAGTATTTATGCAGACGTCAGCATGCGAAATAAAAAGGGGTAAGTGGGTAGAAAGGTAAATAGTTTGGCTAATGGGTCCATTAAGGGTAAATAGTTTAGATAGGGTCTCTTAAGGGTAAATAATTTCATATTAGGTCTATTTTGTGTACTTTTTCCTTTTTTTTTTTTACCACTGATAAACTTTTTGTGAAATATAATTTCAATATTTAAAAATATTTAAAAATGTATGTAAAAATATTTTAATAAGAATTTTTTGGTTAGCACTTAAAATTTTAAGGATATCATATGAATTAATACGGAGAGAATATGTATATAACAATTGAGGTATTTTCACTTTAATAAACATTATAAAAGGATATGAATACCTTTATTTATCAAAACGTACAAGATAGTTTTTATTCTCTTCGTTCTATTTTATGTGGTAAAATTTGATTTGACATGGTATTTGAGAATAAAAAGTAAGACTTTTGAAACTTGTAGTCTAAAATCATTTTGAGATATTTGCATGGTTGAAAATTATTTCATTAAGGATAAAAAGGGAATTTCAAGAGTAAAATAACATTCTTTTTAGGACGGACCAAAAAGAAAAAAGTACCGAATAAAATGGAGAGATGAAGTATAATTAAAATTTTTAACAATGGGGGTTTATTGAAAATACCCAACTTTTAAGGGGGTGTTTGAATGTGTTTTTTAAAATGGCTTATAAGCTAAAGCTATAAGCTACTAATACCCAACTTTTGACTTTTAGCTTGTTTCTTTTTTCTTTTTCAACTTAAAAGAAGTGTTTTTTTCATGTTCATTCAAAGACTTCAAAACTAAAAGATGCTTAAAAGTCAAAAGTCTCTTATAATAAGTCGGTCTAAATGCCTACTATCATTTACTTATCAGACTGCGATGGATTTTAAGAATAGTAAAGGTAGGTCGATATAACATGTGTACAACTTATCGAAGTTAAAAATTATAGTAGAAGATTAGTATGTAGTAGATAATCAAGCATTGTTTATAGCTTTATTGTCGAATATCATGTCGAAAAAAATTTGATTTACCGATTACCATATTACTGAATCAAAATTTAAAAATTCATTATTTAATATTTATCTGTCACTATCCATTACCAAATCAGAAATTTGAAAACCCCAAAGGCTCACCCCTATATTGAATCCTATTAATTAATAGGGGTAAAATGAATCATTATTCGAACTTCTAGCTTCGCTTTCGCGAATCATTCAATCCATGACGTGTCACTAGATCAATGGTCATACAATATGGGTTGGGATTCACAAGATAAGAAGAAAATAACAAGGATTAAAAGGATATAAATAAAGTAAAATTAAATTTAAAAGATATATTTATATATACCAAAAATAAACAAATGATAAAATAAAAATCCAAAGTCGGAAGATTTCTGGAATTTAATTAATTTTGTTTATCCTCTTCTGAAATACTGCATAATATCTTAGTCAATTCTGATGATGCTTGTAGGCCTGTTGAGCCATAGACATACATATGTATTTAGTTGTGTCAGATATGTTGGAAAAAATAACATAGAAAAATAATAATCGCGATAAATAATAGTAAAAACATCAAAACACAATAAATAATGAGGATATATAAAAGAGAAACAAGGATAAGGGTGGATACAGAATATTAGTCAAAGTAAGCTATAACGACTATTAGGATCTGTCTTAAGATATTGACTATTTAAGAAAAGAAGTTCCTGACGAAAATAAATTATGATAATTAATAATAGGAAAAAAGTACAAACATTTATAATGATACTCTACATATATAATATATATACATAAAAGGTTATTTATAAGTAAATGAAAAAGACGATTCTGCCAGTAGGTTCAAAAGGCAATAGCGATCTGATCACAAATAGTTTAAATTTTAAATTTATCTCGAAAAAGGGACACCAAAATTTTTAATGTGAAAAAACCAAGATTTGAAAATAGAAGAGCATATTGCAAAGATCTTTGTAGTGTTAAAAAGTATACAACATATGAACCCTACTTTTGTTGGATTTATTTAAGCCCATATTTTGTTCTTTTCTGTTATCCATTGAGATTTTCCATGTTATAAATGTCAGAAATTTAAAAAAATACAAAAATAACTAACACTACAATGATTGATTATGGGAAATGAATTCCTTCTCTTTTCATGTCCACCACCCATGTTTGCATTTCTATTAACCCTAGCTAGATTTATTTCTTTTCTAGTAACAAGTGTGTTTTGTTTTACATGTAGAAGGCAGGATGCGCTTTTCGAGTTCAACTAAATTCATTATTTTTAAAAAAGTATAACTAGCTTGGAACACGAAACATTGGTCTAGAGAAGGGTTGATTTTTCAAGGGTGTGATGATGTAGATAGTCTATCTTGACGCAATCATCAGTGCTTGGTTTTTTTGCAATTCAAATTTCTAACCTATCGATCACTTGCAAATAAATTTAACAAGTACGTATGAAAACAGTGCATACGTATAATAGGTCCAAACCTTTTTTGATTTCGATACATCTGATTTCTAAATTCATCACTGGACAATACTATACTATATATTATATAGAACTTAATTATTTGTCTCTTCATTTGAAGCATATTGCCAGATTTCTTTCTTTTCTTGTGAGAAGTGTGTTTTGTTTTGCATGGACATGAAAAGCACAAGAGATAACACGGTTATGTGACTTCAACTGAATTATTGCTTTTTTTCTTTCAAATTGTTCGCGATAAAAAATATTTTGGTGCACAAAGCATAATGCATTAACTAAGGGTTCGGAAGATGGTTTCACCCCAATAAATGTAGGCAACGTATCCTAACACGAGCATCTACAATTGATTTTACAGATCAAATCCAAGACCTATAGGTGACAAGTTTACAGTTACTCCAAGACTAGTCCCTTCTCAAACTATACATGTATACAAAATAAGCCGTTAACTTATTTTGAACACGAAACTTCTAAATTCTGGATTCGCCTCTAAACAACTAGTACTACTATATAGGAGCCTATATATCTCTTTGTTTCAATCATAAATCTTTGTTCTATATATCTCAATATCAACATAGCAATATTTATTTTGTGGAATAGTCAAATATGGATTCAAATTCTTCTCAATATCTTCTAAACCATGCAACTCTTCCTTCTGTTTATTATCAAGGCAACAATAAAGAGGATGATAACTTCATTGATTTGGGGCTTAGCCTTAGAACTTTGCAACCTGAGGCCTGTTATCCATCTAGTCATGGTAGGTTCATTTTTCTTCCTTTCTTCCAATTTCATCTTTTGTTCATCGAGTCTTTTCTTTGATATTCATATTGGAGTCAGAAAATCGAATAGAATCACTACAAGAAAACATGGAAATGACTATGAAACTCATCGATAGCTAATCTGTAGCTAAACAGGATTAGCTTGGATTTTTGTTGTTTACCTATGAAATTCTGTCTAGCGCTAGTTTCTTGATTTCTAGTAGTAATTGGTTGGATGATAGAGTAGTGAATTATTATCAAACTTATGCTTTTGATTTTTAACTTATAAGCCATTTAAAAAGAGTCAATCCAAATACCCCCTGATCAAATAGAATCACTACAAGAAAAGTTGGAAATAATTATGGAATTTATTGGTAATCCCTAGCTAATTTGTAGCTAAACAGGATTAGCATGAGATTTTTGTTGTTTAACTATGGAATTCTGTCTATCGCTAATTTCTTGATTTCTAGTAGTAATTGACCAGATGATAGAGTCGTGAATTATTGCCTAAGTACTTGCATGTAGGTGGCTATGATGAGCTTATAGATTGGCAACAATTGCATCCACAACTAAGGAATAATTCACCAAGTGAATATCCTACAAATTTTATTGGAAACTATGATGATGAAGGTGAAGGGGCTCAAAGCAAAGAAAGTTGGGGATATGTGAAAGTTAACATGGATGGAATTGTTGTTGGAAGAAAGATTTGCATTCTTGAACAATCAGGATATTCTAGTCTTGCATTTCAACTAGAAGACATGTTTGGTATGTTCCAATATGCATATAATATACACTAATTTTATACATGTATAGTTTGATACATGTTAGTAAGATGGGCTAAACAATGGTAGCCCAACCCACCCAACATTTATCATATTTTAACTTTTTTTTTGCTTATATTCTTTTAATTTATTTAATAACTACATACTTCTTTTCTTTTTTTATATGACTATATGTAACATATTAAATTAAAAAATCTCTTAAAATATATTTTTTTTTAAAAAAAAAAATCATGGATCAACTTAGCATATTTTAACTCAAAATCACTCAGTTTTTAGATGAAATGAGTTAATAAATGAGTTGTTTAAATTTGAATGTGTTTTACACGTCATAATTTTTATAAGCTAATTTTTCATACAATTTAGTTGTAAGTAATCTAAAAATAAGTTGTTATATGTTATTCTCGAACTGAATTTTGGGAGTTGATTTCTTGGCCAATATAGGTCTGAATTGACTGATTCAAAATTATCTGAAAATTTTAGAACAAACTTATTATATTACAAAAATCTATCTTGAAAATAAATTAAATGTTGAAAAATATATTTAAATTTGGTTGGTGTAGGAAAACAAAGTATGGATGGGCTAAGGTTATTCCAAGATAATTCAGAGTTCTCTTTATTTTACAAAGACAAAAATGACCAATGGAGGACTGTTGGTGATGTTCCATGGAAGTAAGTCTATTTTTATTAATTTTTTTTTAGAAAATATTATTAATCTATCTAGTTAGGGACGACAAAATTAGCATATGTAAATATGATTAATCCGATTGATCGATTTTTGAGCGAGTTAGTGACTCATTTATTTATTCACTCGTCTATTTTGACTTGTCTGATTCAATTCAGTTAAAAGATTGAGCTATTTGGACTAAATGTAGCTTATAATTAACATATGAGAAGTACTTTACTAGATTCTTTTTGGTAATTAAACAAATTATTAGGTTTGCTACCATTTTATTTGTTTAAATGTATATTTTTAATATATATTTTTTGTTTTATTAATGTATAAAACTTAAACTCTTATTATTAATACAGTGAATTTGCAGACAGAGTGAAGAGGCTAAGAATTGTGAGGAAAAAATGAAGCATTTCTTTTCAATTAATCATCTGTATTATTAGTTTATTACTAAATTCTGTTTAATAATTTCTGACTTGTTTTAGTTTGTATTAATATTTATGTTAATTAAGTGACCATATTACATAGGTCAATTGTAATAGCTTGTAAGGTATTGTATTTAGAGTTAATTATTCTACTTTTTAATATGCAAGGACGGAATTAACATTTTGATTCTAGATTTTTTTTCATGACAAGATATGTAATATGTTAGTGTTGTACCACAATCCACCATGTTGAAATTCTAGATATTTTTTTTTACCACAATCCACCGTGTTGATTCAGCACTCATATTAGGGAATGAATAAAGTTCGTATACGCCCATCGTAATACTCATTTCTAGGGCAATAATCCCAACAAACTTTATTCATTTTCAGTAATTCAAACCCAAGAGACTTTTAGTAAAAAATGAAGTGATTCCAATCATTTCACGATAATCCACCACGTTGATTCAGTTTTCATATTGGAGCATGAATAAAGTCGTATTCGCTCATTATAACGCTCATTTCTAGGGTTAGTAATCCCAACAAACTTTTTCCATTTACAATGGCTCAAATTTGAGACCTTTAGTTAAAGATGAAGTGATCTCAATCATCCCATCACAATTCATATTGACGATTAATATATATTATTATCACGATAATCGATGTATATTTTATAATTTTCACTATGAAAGCTAGCATGCTAGCTAATAGTGTGTATTAAAGGTGTAACACCAAAGGACAATGCCCATGAGAAGCCAAGCTGTAAACTTTTCCAAGTCTTTGATTGATTTTTTAGCTGCCCTAATTTTCTAAGGCAAAGAAAAATAGTAATTGAAGCTTAGGGGACATTTTCCCATTTTGGGTATTGGCCAATTATTTGTGGACTTTCCACTACTATATTAACTTAGGTGTCATCTACTTTTTTTAAAAAAAATTAACCTCGAAAAGAAAAACGTTTATAATCCATTACTAATATGTCATTAACTAGAATAGAAACATTTTTCGTTTGCCGCTGAGGGTGTAGATGGTTATAATACTCTATCTTTAACTAGAGATTCCTGATTTGAGTTATGAATATGAAAAAAAATCTTAGCACGAAAAAATATTATCCTTTAATGGATCTTATCGTGATGTAAAGTGAAATAAATTAAAATTTCAATATGTATATTGGATATTGAATGAAAAAGAAACAAATAGTTTATAGCTATGGAGCGTTTTGTTTATGTATCATTTTCAAAAATTTAAATCTTTCTTTATGTACATTTCCTGAAATAATGATTTTGTTAAGGGGTATTCGTGGGTCGGTTATTGGTCAAAATCAAAACTCAATCAATTTAATTTGTTTTTAAATTCTGAAAATCAAATCTAACCAATTATAACGTATATTTGCTGGTTTGATTGTTATCGGTTTCGGTTTGGTTATTTAATTATTAATCATATACAAAAATAAAAGCAATGACATATTTAAAACGGAGAAAAAGTGACAATAAGTCATTCAAAATGAAAAGTAATTAGAACAACTGATATTATAGAAGTTTCAATCACTAAATTTACAGTGAATAAAGTTTCAAAATTCACCATTTTGACCTAGAAGAGGAGATATAGTAACATTTCGAATCCCACAAAAAATTGTCATAGACATTCATATATATGAAATCAATAAAATAAATGTTCTCGTCTTGAACATTCAAGCTTTCATAAATAGATTTAAAAAAATAAAAGTTGATGAAAATTTACATAAGATCTTTAAACACTATCGATTTTTGAAAAGCTAAAAATTAAATCAACCCGACCCAAACAAAATCAGTTTATTTAATTGGTTTGATTTGATTATTTTTATTTGGATCAATTTTTACCCCTAGTTTTGTTAATATAATAATTACTTTAAAATTTAGAATCATGATATTTTAGAATAATTATATAATACGATCATTATATGTTTTTATATTTTCTTCCTCACATATCGATAAAATTCTCTTATTTTTCTGTACTTATATTTGACATTTTTCGAATCTCCTTGCCGAAAATTCGGCCTTTATTATCGAATCGAGTTACAATATTATTGGTACAAAGTACTCTTTATTTTTCTTTGGGGGCCATTAATTTGTACTATAAAAAAGTATCTCACACCAAATCTTAGTATTTTAGCAGTAGAATAAAAATTATTTTTTTGTCGGCAAAATTTTATATAACTTCATTTCTATAATAAAATAAATAAATCTATTTTTTTAAATCAATGAATATAAAATGTACATTTATTTTATCCTTGTTGTAAAATGAAAAAGAGAAATTTGACTATACTATGATATCTCCTTCTATTCAATATTTTCATAATTGTTTCTTTTTATTTGGCTAAGTTTGTTTAGAAAAATAGTTTTCTTGAGTCGAGACTCTATGAAAAATAATACATACTAAATATATTATTATTAATAATATATTAATGTCAATAAAATATCTTTTTATTTATTAATACCATATATGTTTAATTTGTTCGCGATTCTTAAAAAAACTATTAAACTATGCAAAAGATAAATAAAGACACCCAATAAGATTTATTCCCAAATCGAATATGTAATAAAGAAAATCAAAAGAACAATTTATCCAAAGAACATGTCCAAGAAAGTTTCAAGAAATCCCTTTTTCTTTATTTATTTATATTAATTAATATTTTACATTATCATTGTACATTTATATTTTATATTATTACTATAAACCACTAAAACATATTCATTACTATCAATCACTACCTCCATCACTAACTATCACCATCAAATACCTTCACGTCAACATTCATTGTAGTACTATCACCGTTAACCAACACCATCGATCACCATCCACACCATCACCAATTTAATCATACAATCGCTATAAATAATTATGCACCTTTATTGCCATTTATTATCTCTCAGCTCTAACTTAGACACCACTCTATATATAATCACCATTTCTAGCTCATATCCATCAACCATGATCACAATATCAATATAATATCCATCACCTTACAACCATCAATACTGTTGACAATCATTTACAGTACCAAATAAATTAATATTTTCATAATATTTTTCATGACTATAATAATTAATCTTTTAAATAAATAAATTATACGTGCAAAAAAGCTAAGATAAAATAAATAATTTTAATTATCTAGCGTTGAAATAAAATAAAATAAAACAATATCTCTTAATTATCATACATGTACATCTCAATCTTTGAAAACAAAACAAAATGGGGCCATAACCCACTAGGAGCCATGTCTTTCATTCCCCACTTCAAAAAAAGAACCCGATTGCAACCTAACCAACAATAAGCCTTTTCCTAACTTCTCTTTTTTCCTTTTCTACATACCTCACAAATTCCTTTATAAAAGAGTTGAACCATTACTCGATTTGCGCGTATCATTCTTATGCCCTAATCTTTTCTGTATCGTTCCACTTTTATTGAACATGATCACAAAGGTATACCACATGTTCACTCCTTTATAAATAACAAAATACATCAAGATCATTGATCTCTCTAGCTCTCATTTCCCCTTCATTCAACAAAAAAATGGCCTTTAGATTCAAGAACCAAAACCCTAAACCATCCTCTATATACTCTAGTAGCCCATTTAACCAAATTGAAACCCCTCCTTTATTATCACTCCTCCAACGTACCACAAATCATCACAATTGTACAACACCACCACCACCACCACCAACGACTAATACTACTAACACAAACACCAAAAAATCAAGAAA
Source organism: Solanum medicagineum (assembly GCA_026153255.1). NCBI lineage: Eukaryota > Viridiplantae > Streptophyta > Magnoliopsida > Solanales > Solanaceae > Solanum > Solanum medicagineum. Next base: position 4,262,543 of record JAPFFP010000088.1, read on the forward strand.
ATCTAGTAGTAGTACTAGTGGTGGCATTCTTAAAATGTTTAAACTCCTTCCTATGTTAACAACAGGTTGCAAAATGGTTGCTTTATTAGGTGGACGTCCAAGAAATAAACCAATGTTAACTGATAAAGCCACAACAATTACATTATTTGGTTACAAAAAAGGTAGAGTAAGTCTAGCCATTCAAGAAGATCCTCATAGGCCTCCGATTTTCGTGATCGAGCTACCGATGGTTACCGGGGTTTTTCACAAGGAAATGGCATCAGATATAGTGAGATTAGCACTAGAGAGTGAAACCAAGACACATAAAAAGAAAGTGCTTGAGGAGTTTGTGTGGGGTGTTTATTGTAATGGAAGGAAATTTGGTTATTCAATAAGGAGGAGTAGTAAAAATATGAGTGATGATGAAGCTCATGTTATGCAATTATTGAGAGGTGTTTCAATGGGTGTTGGAGTTCTTCCTTGTCCATTACAACATGATGAGAGTAATAGTACTAGTAGTGGTGGCGGCGGCAGCGGCGATGGAGAAATAACTTATATGAGGGCAAGATTTGATAGGGTGGTTGGATCAAAAGATTCAGAAGCATTTTATATGATTAATCCTGATGGTGCATCTGGTCAAGAATTGAGTATTTTCTTTGTAAGATTTCATTGATCAGACATCTTGAGTTTGAGTTCAGAACATGAAGAATATCATGGTATATAACGGATGTCTTGAACCTTTGATCAGAAGTTTCGAGTTTGAAGTTCAAAAAATGAATAACCTAGCTCATAGTATATAAGGGGTGTTTTACTTTCGTGTGTCTGGTATTTCTTATAGTGGTTCGATCTTGATAGGCGATGACCTTAGGTTCAGTAACCAGTAATATATCCTCACATCATGAGTTAGCTTTTGAAGTTGAGTTAATTAGACTGAAAGTTCATTTCTTTCATGATATGGTGGTATCAGAGCTAGATCGACCACACGGATTTATCCGATGTTGGGTCATCCATCATGTTATCTAGACTCCAATTAGCATGGAGTGACGAGGATGTCAAAATTTCATTTTCAATAGCCGATATGATTATCCTTTAATGGTCTCAAGCAATCTTCACTTAATTCACAAGTGCTAGCTTTCGAAATTGAGTTATGTAAATGTATACTTCTTTGAATCATGAACCTACTCAATGTGTGAATCGAAATTAGTAGAGCAGTGAGTTTCAATGTCCAAGATAAGAAAAAATAGAATAATTTGTACAATTAAAGTCTAGAAGGTTAAGGTGAAATTTTTTTTTCCCTCCATTTTGTTTCTACTTAGTTATTGAATACAAGGTGATATATACTAATTGGTTTAACTTGTATCCAATTTTTCTTTCTTTTTTTTTTATAAATCTAATCTAGTTATATCTCTACCCTAAAGTTTGTTATATTTTTAATTTTGCCATTTCCACGTCATCATTCATAAACTTTTTTTTTATGACAAGGGTAACCCTCAGCGCTACCTTTAGAGTGCGCATAGAGTAAACCCTCACTTCTATGCAATAGCTCGCAAACCACATAGGAGAGGTAACCTTCACTAGGCAAGTCCGGTGCAACGACTCGACCCAGAAGCCAAACCCCTTGCTTTCGTTGGCAAGGGATTTCGTACTTGAGACCTCCAACATGGAAGCCCGCCCAAACCACTGGGCCACCCCGAAGGGTATCATCATTCAGAAACTTATTCAGCTCGAAATCAATTGAAACAATGAAACAAGACTGTACTATGCACGGAACAAAAAAAGATAGCAAATTTCATCTTCATGATTCTATTTCCAGTCTGAAATTAGCCAATAGCTCAAAAAACATCACTTTTACACATTATAGTCAATGTACACAGGATTGTCCACTGCATATACAATACTGCATCTACTATATGCCCTTTTTGTCTCTGACTAATGTAATATATACAAAAGTGTGACATCCCAGCTTAACATAGGAAGTCTCACGTCAATAAAAACACAGAAGAAATGTCAGATTATAAATAAGTGACATGTTTCAAAGTCATATGGGTCTAGCCTCGACAGATAATATCACTAGCGAGCTTGGCCGTTAGAAAGAGTTCATTTATGCTTTTCCCTTGCTTTATCGAAGCACTTATATTTTCAGTTCCAAGGAAGAAAACAACTATTTGAGGAATTATTGGCTGCTGCAGATGTACTAGGATTCAGCTCCGGCGAAGAAATACAGGGAAGTATTTCGAGTGTAGAACGGGGAGAGTGGTGAGAAGCTGCTCCATAATCGCACGTTACAGAATGTGATTGCTGGCTTGTTTCACTGGAAAAGAAACACAAGTTTCCCTTTGTTGCATAAGATGAGTATAATGGTCAATGGCTTACTCAAAACAAATTAATTGGAACGATGGATGATTTTATTGAATATAAAGTACTCTCGACATAAACCAAACGTTTACGAAAGAAAAA